>JAJJWX010003588.1:0-17893 GCA_023529315.1 Papaver bracteatum | reverse complement strand
CAGAAATCAGAAATCAGACTTCACGAATCTAGAAAATTGATTTTAAGAAGCCTCACTCAAGTACAACTACTACTGGTGGTTGGTGGGGGGTTTTCTTTCTTCTGTCTATTATACCCTTAGGATTCTGCCTTTTCGTGGAACGGCATATCAGGGGCTCTTTAGTCATAAGCTTTTAGTAAAAATATTACTTTCTATGCCTTAATAATGAAGTAAAGTAAGAAGACTTTTCACGTGACATTATTTCGTGCCACATTGCCGCGCCTTTTTTTTTTTTCTTCATTTTGTGTGCAAAATTTTCATAGATATAATATCTATTTATTCAATGGTGTACTTTTTTTTTTTTTTTTTTTTATTTCATCTTTTTCGTTTGTAAATAATTTGGTACTGATATAGTTAAACTCAGGTGAGAGTAGATCGCATTGTACCAATATCTAAGTTTATTTGAATTATATACACCATTCCATAAAACATGAAATATGATTTGGAAAAAATATAAATGACTCCAATTTGGAATCTAGACTTGACATTCCAAGCTTGAAATAAGTTGGATTCCGTCATAATACTTGCTCTAAAATATACCAAGAGATAAGACTTGATTGTAGGCAGTCGTAAAAAAAAAAAAAAAAAAACATAGGGCCACTACTATAACGTTCTAGGCCGATACCCATTTGATTTTATTCATAAAATGGCTTGTTCTACAACAAAAGCCTTGCAGTGTTTGGTAGGATTGGGTGGATTTAATGGGTGACAACCCTGATCACCGAAGAATCATCCGTCAGTTTTGGGTATTGACAAATCTGTGAGTCTGTGACAACACGATCACTGAGAAATGACTGATTGAGCCTTTGCGATCAATTCACATGGAAAATATGAAAGTTAATATGAATGTCAACGGAAACGCATGCATGAACCCGATGCCGAAATCTAAAACCTATAACTGAACACAACACACTGAGAATGATATAAAAACATAGACCCATTTTTCTATTCTCTATATAATAACAAAGTTTTTTCGAACGCACCAGAGCTTGTGGTTGATTTTCGCCCCACCAAACTTATTAAAGGAAATTTTTTTGACGTGGCTCAATAGAAAATGTGGAAAATATTTTCTTGCCCCATAATTTATTTATTTTTATGAAAAACGGATTTTTTGTTAACTAAAACAATTATCTCAAAAAATATTATGTTGCCAAAGATACATTAAATAAAAAATCAAACACACATTCACGATAAATATCAAAATATTAATCAATCATGCATCAATCACATAATTAATCGCATAATTAATGAATAGAAAAATATCTAATGTCCAATGTCCAGTTACAGTTTTCACAATCATCTTTTTCATAATTACAACTCCATTCTATCAATTAAAACTAAAGAATAAGGTTACACTTCTAATGAGAACTCGAAAAAATAAAATTGATCAAATTGATTGTGGGTACTAACCTTTGAATATGGCGTTCTATCTTTCTTACAAATAAATTGTTTGTTGATCCTATCAAAAAAGAAAAACATAATTTTCAGAATCTGAATCAGAAAATTGAAATATTAAAAAGGTAAATACAAAAATGACCATGCAAAAATTCAATTCATAACAAAATAATAAACCTCATTTTTATATTACTTTTCTTAATTTTTTTTATATCATAATTAAAGATAAAATAAGTCAAAAATAAAAAATAAAATAAAAGTAAAAAACCAATTTCTAATTAGGGATATAGTCATACAAAAATGTGTTGGAGCCCAGCTTGTTGCTTGGATTCATACAGTCCTCTCTCGTTGTGGACGATTTTGATTAATTTTTTTCTTCAAGGGATATAATTTAATAATGTTTTTTTTTTTTTGTAATCACTTTTAAAATATTTTTTTTAATAATAAATTAAAAAATTACAGAGGATCCTCATCAGACATGAAACTAGTCGGAAGCCAAGAAACAAGGTGGGCTCCAACCCCTTTTTGTACAACCACACTTAGCCTATGAAAAAGAAAATCTCCAACTTGCACATTAGCATCAAAGCTTGCCATGTAGTTACGAAGACGTTTAACGAAATCAGTCGTTGCATCCCCAAACTCACCAAGAGTAGTAAAAGACAAAGCACCAAAACCATAGCCTTGCAAACACCAAAACCATAGCCTTGCAAAGTGCACTTTTCCAAATACTTGGTATTCTTACGAGTCATGGCCTCCTTAATAGCTTGACCCAGTTCAAAAATACGGCTACCATTCCCAGCAAAGGGAGAGACAACCATCACATCCAAGAAGACATCCCGCCCATTATCCCAATTGAACACAAGAATATCAGCTAGCCTCAAAGAAGTACCATTGTTCGCAAGAAGCCCTAGATCCACCTCTTTTCGTGCCGGCACACCCGCTCTATAACACATATCAACAATCACATCACGCACCAAGTCATGGCAAAACTTCAGACCTACCTCGTTTGTACAATGTAAATTATAAAAATAAAAATTACATCACGCACCAAGTCATGGCGAAACTAGGTGTTGGTGCCCATCTTGTTGCTAGGCTTCTCACCACCGACATGTAACAGACATAAATATTATATTTATTTGGTTAATTATTATTAAAATAAAAATAAAAATAAAAATAAAAATAAAAATAAAAAGGCATTATCCCAAAATGCTCTAGTGAAGAGCGTTCAGGCAATAGGAAGAAGCTTCAATTATCATCTATCGACAAAGCCATTCAAACATGGAATGAACCTAACAGATGCTCTCTCATGGTTCAAAAACTCTTGTCACAACAAAAGCCTCCACCAAAGCAGGCCAGCAAGAAAGAGAAGAAAAATAAGAACCCAAACATTTAGGCTTGCAAGAAGAAACTTAGCCATAGCCACTACTCGGCCGCGACACGTATTCTAACCTCCAATGGGATTGCACCATCTTCTCCAGATACCTTGATCGATCTTCAAATGAAGCACCCATATGCACCACCTCCATATATCCCTGCTGACCCAATTACGACTCTTGCATTATCTATGGACTCCAGTGCCGTTTTATCTGCCCTGAAATCCTTCCCCAAAGGAACATCATGCGGAAGAGATGGACTCAGATCCCAACACCTGCTGGATTCCCTTAGTGGTGCTGCAGTTGCGGTTGCTAACAACCTTCTGAAATCTATCACAGATGTGGTGAATTTATGGCTTGCCGGTATGTGTCCACTTTCCCTGGGTGAATTCGTCGCTAGTGCACCGTTAACACCTCTCCTAAAACCGGGATGTGGAATTCGACCCATTGCCGTAGGAACTATCTGGAGGAGATTGTGCTCCAAACTGGCGGCTTCCGCAGTGACTAAAAATATGGCAGCGTATTTGGGTACATACCAGTTTGGCGTGGGAATCCCATGTGGTGGAGAAGCCATTATGCACGCAGCTAAAAGATTATTGGAGGTGAAAGGTGATGACCCTACGATGACCATGTTTCTTATCGATTTCTCAAATGCGTTTAATTTAGTAGACATGTCTACTCTTATCAAAGAGGCTAGAGCACACTGTCCAACTATTTCACGCTGGATCGAGTTTTGTTATTCAAAGCCTACACGTCTCTACTATAACGAAACAACCTTGTCATCCACACAAGGCATACAGCAGGGAGACCCACTTGGCCCTCTTCTTTTGCTCTTGCTCTACACCCCATTGCGGAGAACATCGCAACAACGTGTTCACTAGATCTTCATGCCTGGTATTTGGACGACTGAACTATCATAGGCGACACGTAGGAAGTCTCTAAAGCTCTATAGATCATACAGGCAGATGGTCCACAACGGGGTCTCCATTTGAACATCACCAAAACGGAGATTTACTGGCCTTCTATAGACCCACGAAGAGACATCACAGGAACCTTTCCACCAGATATAGGCAAGGCAACAGAGGGTGTAAAACTCTTAGGGCGACCAGTTAGCTCAGATTTGCGGTATTGCAAAGACATGGTACAAGGCAGGGTCGAAAAAACTATTCAACTTATGGATAGAGTTAAGCAACTACACGACCCTCAAAGCGAGCTGTTGCTTTTGCGCAACTGCAGTGGAGTTTCAAGGCTTTACTTTACGCTTAGGACTACTAATCCTGACGCAATTCATGATGCTGCTACACACTATGATCGACATCTTATGAATTATCTTCGTAATATGATCGACATCTTATGGATTATCTTCGTAATATTGTCGTGGGATATCACTACACCATATCAAGGGTTTTGTTATGTAATAAATCCATCACTTAAAATATTTATTATGGATTATAAATGTGTAGAATATGGTGTTATAATTAGTGTGACAGTTTTAATATGACAACTAATATCCATTACAGAAAATAATTAATATATAATTAATATTATAACTACAATCCATCACAATAAGTTTGTTATGGTTTAACTAAAAATAATATATTACGTTTATCATTAACTTTCTAACGGTTGTAATTGTCAATAAAATATTTTATTACAGCTTTTAGCTTAATTATTAAGAAGATGACACGTGTCTTTTTAGTCATGGTCGTAATTATCATAAATTTTAGTGACACAATTTGACTGACCATTAAAATTATGACACGTGACTATTTTTTATCATGGTTGTTATTGTCATAGAGTGTTTTGTAACGATTTCAACACAATTTAATCGGCTAGTAAGAAAATGACATGTGTCTTCTTTTCTATTACAAATTTACTCACACATCTTAAGTCACAAAATACAAGACTCAAAAAAAAAATGGATTTCGATAGCCCAAAGCTGCATATATGGTGCAATTTCAGTCATCCCGATCCAACGATTAATAATCTAATCATTTTATGATTCAACTCACAAAAAACCAAAAGTTTATTACTATCCAATATAGCATCCTCATACTCGTTCGTTAATCTTCTATCTCTTTGTGTTGCCGCCAACATTTTTATAAGCTTTCTTGTAAGATTAACCCAACATTTTCCTTTAAGCAAGAAAGCACGACAAGAGCAACAAGAATCGCAAACAAAAATATTTTATCTCAAACATTAAAATATGTTACAAAAAAATGGATGACGAGGGCACAAAGATACAAAATAATAAGCTATTGTTAAACTACCTTCAAGTATTCTTTCACTTTATCAAGATAAGAGAAGGAGTATTCAAAGTGGGCAACAAGATGATCTGAAAGAATATTCCCCGTATCCATTGAAAAACATGCAAGGTAATAAAGAAGAAGAGAGTGAAGTAACCATCGATACACCGGATAAAACTTCTCATCTAGATCATCATCAAGATGGTCAAGTACTTGGTTAAAGACTCAAGACAATCATATACCGAAAGCACAACTAGACATTAATAAAATGAACTTATGCCTAGATTTGATAGCAAAGCAGCTTCACCAAGTACAAAAAGCATCAACATCAAAAACAAGTAAAATCAACGTCATGAGAATTATTTGCTTGATAGGCAGACCATCAACATCAAAATCAAGGTAGTGGTTGGGGCATGCTAGTGTAATCTAAATAAGTTGACCATATAGTATGTAATTTTCATACTACCATTACTCAAGAACCAATTTCCATAAAAATTGAGCTAATAAGGGAATATGTGGTAATAAGGGTCGAGTAGAAAGATTACCTGAAGAACAATCCGTGTTTTCTAGTGGTACAATAAATTTGATAGGAGCAACAAGTCCAACACGAATGTGGATACAACCCGATGTAATCATGTAAAAAGACACATTATCACACTTCTAATAGGAAATCAATCAACATCTAGCATACAAGCACACTAAACTACTTGTTGAACATTCGATTTTTAAGGAAAAAATATTAGAAGATTGACCACCTAGTTCTCGCAATATATATTGTTGGGCATCAATATACCTTGCGGCAACCGCAACCTACCCGTTGAAATACACCCCATGTTTCTCACAAAACCAAGCTCAAAATAACTAACTCGCTTCAACTATGAGTGCACATAGATGAAGTAAGACGAACAGAGTGTAAGTTCATAAAAAAATAAACTACCGAAAAACTAGATGGCTAAAGAGAGAACAAGAGGTCAATGATAACATCAAGTTATCAAGATATCGAAATGCCACTTAGATGGAAATAAACATATGGGAGTATCTATCGAAATGAAAAGAATTCATACCTAACTATATATATATCATACATGAAAATAATTCATTTCTTTGTTTTTATGATTCACAAAGTGATTTATGACGACAATGATGATTCCTCGCCTGTCTATCTCATTTTATAGTGTTCTACTTTCTTGCATATAGCTTATAAACCAATTAGCTTGAGATATACATGTGACCTACTTCTACTGCTGCAACATTAATACAAAGACATGGCTTGCCATACCACCGCTTCATACTACCCCTCCCACTCCCACCCCCGCAACCGCATATTTATTTATGCAAGCCCAAGGAGCCGGCCTTGATCCATATTAATGTGGTAAAACATGTAGTGATCTTTTAGTAACGGATGGTGATCTACGCGCCGACACCATCAATTTCATCCTACGCTAATAGCACCTAAATTTCTAAGAAAATGTACAGCCTAGTCTTTACGATACACAATCAATATGTTTTCGTACTTTATCTCGCCCTCCCCACCGTCATCTAGTTAATAAGATTTTCCTAATGAATTTAAATAAGAAATGAACAGAACCAGCAAGAACACACTTCTTTGTTGTTCCATAATACATAAAATTCCGCACACACCTTATAAAACTGTTGTCTGAGAGGAATTATAATCCTATACTAATCATGCATATTTTTCTAATTTTTACCACGAACCCCAATTTTAAACACCCTACTTGATTAAAATCCCTAATTTTGATTTGAAACCCTTGGTTCAAAAAATAAATATTGCAATATAAAATTGAAGAAAAATATTAGAAATCTTACCACCACAACAAGCGAAAATTCACCGGAAGACGATCACCATATCATTCTAAACCGGATCTTAATTATCTCTAGTTGGTGAGATTAAAAAAATTAAGCGAAGAAAATCAAGCACATGGAAGATAGGATTTTGCTCAAAGTTTTGGGACGTTTCTTCGATTGATTGATCGTGAAGGAGGAGTTAATGATGGCGGAAGACATTAACTTGACCTTCTAAGAAAAAAACCAAGGAAAGATGTTAAACTTATTGAAAGTAATCGTCAATGTTAATATCGCTCTAATGCAACTTCACAATCATCAATTTCTCATAGCAGCAATTCAATCAAGTTAATCAATTTCTCCGATGTGCAACACAAGTACGAAGAGTTAGTGAAGAAAAAGCCCCGAATTAGGCTAAAATGTTTTTTTGTTTTTTGTTTTTTTGAAAAAATATTCAATGGGTTAGAAGAATAAGATCTACTGATTGTAGATTTGTAAACGAAAATCGCTTTAATCGATTTTGAAACAATATCGACTTGTATCAACAAGCTCTAGTTTCGTAAGATGATTTTTCTCAAGATTTCCGTTTTAAATCTTGTAGATCTAAAAATTAAGAATAAGATGAAGAGAAAGGAAGAAAGAATTTCGATTCCCGGCTCATTGTTGATGGTTGGTGAGAAATATGCTGATTTCCGTGTTTGAAGAAGCTTTTCTTCGTGTTATCCGCCGTGTTTGAAGAAGCACCGTTGGCCGAATTTTACAAAGGGTTAATTAGGGTCGATGAGCGGAGGAGGAAGAACAGACGCTTTGGGAATTAGGGTCGATGAGTGGAGGAAGATAGGGAGAATGAAAATCAAATGCTTCAAAAAAAAAAAAAAAAAGAATCCGAGTGTAAATGATGGATCTAATTCGTTTCGCTTTGATCCACTCATACGGATTGAGAAATCAATCTCACGGTTGAGATTGTATTTTTTATGCTCATACTACATTGAGAAGCATTTGTATTTCTTTGTGCTACTACGAACTCATGTATTCTGTTTATTATCAACCTTCGACATGAAAAAAAAAAAAAAATCCAAAAAAATATTAATAAATTTAGGACATTGTTATCGACATTTTGATATAAAAAAAATCCAAAAAATGTATAAGAATGAATCGGGAAAATGAAAATGAATTCGATAATTGGTGTGTTTCTTTGTGCTTTCTCTTTGTGCTTCCGGCTTGGATTTCGACTAGCCGATAGGTCATGAAGTAATTTTGAAAAGTCATACAGATCATGAAGCAGCTTTAGTTCACACCGGTTAACTTCAAAGTTAGCATGATACATCATCGAAATCGATAAATATGAAGCTCAATGTCGATTCGAACTTCAAATGTGGTATAACGGCAAACAAACTATGAACCGAGAAGCTAAAGCGTAAGGGTTCAAACTTCAAACTTAATATGATACATCATCGAAATCGATAAATATGAAGCTCAATGGCGATTCGAACTTCAAACTTGGTATAATGGCATATAATCTAAACCTAATTTGAGTTGACTACTCTAAGTCGAAACTTGGTAAGAACGACAATCTATCCATTTACGTGTAAGATTCTTCGAATATTTTGTGAAACCTTAAACAAACCTATTTTTGCATATTGTATGCATACCAGGCTCAGAGATCGAAACCTGGCCGCGAGTTGACTATTATAAGTCGGAAACTTGGTAAGAACGAAGAAACCATCCATTTACATTGTTTATCTTACTACTATTGAGAACAATAATATCCAAGAGTGATTTGGATTGAACCAATTGTATAGAATCGCGCATTGATCATTTCAATCGTACAAATTCAATCTTATCGTCAAAATTAATTTAAGTTCTACAATAAATTTTGGTTTTTTTTTCAAGAAATGGTGAATCATCTCGTTATTTGTTACGAGGTAAATGGATTACGATCATCAATCTTGAAAATTCGAGATTTAGCATAAGTTATGTTACCACTATTGAGAACGATAATCCAAGAGTGATTTGGATTGAACCGATTATATTGAATTATACGAGAAATCACTTCTAAGGGTAAAAATTCACATCTTCGTCAAAAAATTAAGTTCGACAAAAGATTTTGGGGTTCTTTCCAAGAAATGGTGAATCCTATGTTATTTGTTACGAATCGTCCGAATACCATCACATCAATCTTGAAAATTCAAGATTTAGCATAGTTATCTTACTACTGTGGAGAACGATAATCCAAGAGTAATTTGGATTAAACCGATTGTATCGTATTATGCAATGATCATTTCTAAGGGTACAAATTCACGTCTTATTGTCAAAATTTAAGTTCGATAATAGATTTCAGGAGTCTTAATCATGTGTAATTCATTACGAGTCGTCCGAGTATGATCATCAATTTTGAAAATCAAGATTTAGCATAAGTAATCTTACTACTATCGAGAGTGATAATCTAAGAGTGATTTGGATTAAACCGATTATATAGAATTATGCAACAATCATTTCTAAGGATACAAAAATTCACATTTCCTAGTCAAAATTTAAGTTCGATAATACATATTGTGCATCTTTTCAAGAAATGGTGAATCATGTGTTATTTTCACGAGTCGTCCGAATAGGACCATCAATCTTGAAAATTCAAGATTATAGTATAAATTATCTTTAACTTCAAATTCAAATTCAATAAAAACACTCAAACATGGAAGTACATCTTCTCGACTTTCTCCTTAGCCACATTCTTTGGTAGATTGCTCACCGCAATATGAACCGATCAGTTTCATGCAAGACCCAGTGTCACATATGTCCGGTCAATACTTCAGTTCCGCACAAATGTTGCTCCACTATCCCGACTATGTCTATTTTCACATTTTGCACATGGGCAGTACACTTTGTTGTCCAAAAATCATTTGTAGATGCATACCGAATGAAAACTTCACCCCATCTCTATATACTTCACCAAACATATCTCGATTCAAATATCCAAGATTTATCCACTTCTCCTAATATTCTGAAAGTTAAAAACAAGAAAATGCATCTTTATACCATGAAGATAAAATAACCCATTACAACATACACATAGGTTCATGGAAAGTAAAAAAACATAAGGAGCTAACTCGGTCATGAGTCTCGTATAAGATGCAAAACAACAAAACTTACAAGCCATATGTGCATCTCAAAGCAACCGAATTCATGAAAGAAGATTCCTTCGGCTATAAGGATTGGTTACTTGTATGCAAACTCATTGTAGATGAAGATTTGGGTTGGCTGTGAAGCGATTTTGAATGCGAAAGGAGATGATGTTAACTGCAGAAACTATGAGTTCATATATGGATGCAACATGGAGTTAAAAGAGTTTTGTGGTGTGCTAGCTGGGTCGTGGACGGAAAAATTGATTGGTGAATGTAATGAAAACGCCGTAGTTGGATTAAGAAGTTAGAGAGAAATTCACAGTACAATCTCCAAGCAACTAATAGAGTTCATTCATCCAAATATTAGAATGAAATTACATATTAAACAATGAATAGAAAGAAAATGACTAACCGGGTTTAGGAAAAGAAACTTGTTTTGTTTTGGTCTCTACATAAAGTAACTTGCGTAATCGTAACAGTAGAATAAAGCAAGAGAATCACATGATATGTCCTTTTGCTTAAACCATCATTTTAGCTCGAAATTGGCATTTGAGATTGTTCGATTGGTTGACAAATTTAATTCGTTGATTTCATGTTGCGGTCTCTATATAGTCCGTACCTAGATTACTATTTGTTTGTGAGAGTTTTCTTACCCGGAATCCTAGCACAATCGTTGTCTCCGTTTCAACAAATCCCATTCGATGAAACCAAAACCCATATTTCAAGTGCTTATTAACCCACATGGGTAATAACATGTGAGTGAGAAAATAGACATCGAAGGCACCGTAAATAGATACTTGGTTGCTTAGAAAATTCAAAGATTACCATGGCACTTTGAATTCTTTCCTTCATTATCTTTTCCGTAAAATGCTTTTTCAAATTCTCATCGTGATGTTTTAAAATTCAAATTTTTAACAAATAGAGACCGTGACTTCACCAAACAAACAAAAAGATGTCATCACTCATCAATTAAATATATCAGGGAGTTAAAAAGGTCAAGTAAGTTCATTAATTAGTTCAAGAAGCATTTGTCGTCCAAAACTTGAAAAACATAGCTAAAGGTGAACTAATGAACCGATATTTGATTCCATTTTTTTTATGTAATGAAATGTAAACGCAGCTTGCCTTATGAAATCATTAAAACCACAGAAATGCAATTAACACTAATACCAAATATCCACTTTGAGAAGTTAGATTATTGGATAGTATTTTATAAGAAATGTTTTCCTACGATTGCATTAAGAAAATATTACTTCCCGGAAATTTCTCCCACCACCACAAGCTTATGCACACTTTCAAGACATGCACCGAACTACAAGATTATAAAATAAAACACAACAAAACTCAAATAAAGTGATCATTCTAAATTCCAACTTTTGTTTACATCTGACTATTCAATCAATATCTACATCTCGTGTATGAATCGAATGTGATTCCCTCGAAGTTTCAAACGATACAGTAAAAGAAAAAGGTAACACATTGATACAACAAAGTTAGCAAGTCCAAAGACAATAAATTGGTACTTCATTATATAGGTACCACCTATCCTCTATGTTCCTATCACTTACACTACTACTCGCAAATGCATTCGTACTTCCAATTTGTCTAATTCATTGATGAATTTAACACATACATAGAACAGAGCCATCGAGAATCAAATTTCTATTGTTCTATAATATATAAAATTCCGACACACCTTATAAACCGCACGGAGAGGAAATTCTAATCCTATACTAATCATGCATACTTCTAATTTTACCACGAACCCCAATTTTAAAACACCCTACTTGATTAAAATCCCTAATTTGATTTGAAACCCTGGTTCAAAATAAATATTGCAATATCAAATTGAAGAAAATATTAGAAATCTTACCACCACAACAAGCGAAAATTCACCGGAAGACGATCACCATATCATTCTCCGAACTCTGATCTTAATTATCTCTAGTTGGTGAGATTAAAAAAATTAAGCGAAGAAAATCAAGCACAGGGAAGATAGGATTTTGCTCGAGATTTTGGGACGTTTTCGATTGATTGATCGTAGAAGGAGGAGCTAATGATGGCTGAAGACATTGCTTTTTCGATGAAAGATTTCCGTGATAGAAGTTTCAGTCGATGAAAAGTTTCTGAGGATGAGTTACGTAAGTTTCGTGAGTTACATTCGAAGAAAAAGATTTCCTGGGTTACTGTAGGGACCAAAGAGACACCTAGTGTACCTAGTGTAAGCAACGTACATTTAAGGTAGTTGTTTTTTTATTTGTTTTTTTCATTTTATAATCTTCTTGAAAGTGTAATTTATGAATATATGTGAAAAAATTCAACTTCAAGAGTGACAGTGATTGGGGTTCACTTTTCACTAGTTGAAATATGGGTGAACCTAGTAATTTTAGATAGATAATATCAACTACACATAATTCTTATGAATAAAAAGTGTTATACAATTATTTTAAAAATAACCTCAAAAATACCGTGACACTTGAAAAATTCTATCACACTAGACAAAAGTTATAAGACTTGTGACCTATTTATTATGTGATTTAAAAGAAAAGCATGACAAATACCTGTGTTACAAATTAGCTAATATGGTGTTGTGTATGGTGCTGGCTTTGGGTTGCTTCAACAACGCCTTGTCACACTACCTATCAAGGATTGGGGATTAGGGGTGTATACCATGTTCGACACAGGACAGTATTGCTTCCTTGCTTCTCGAGTGCAGTCTCGACACTTACAAGATAGTATACTCCAGCATGCATACAGAGCAGAATCTATCCCAAGCTTCCAAAACGCCCTGCAGTCCTTTACACAAACGTGTGGGTTGTCTAACTCAACATTTGACGTTGATGCCGGTGCCCCCCAATTTATGAAGAAATTGGCAGCCATTTACTTCAACGTCGTTAAGGAGGAGATACC
Source organism: Papaver bracteatum (assembly GCA_023529315.1). NCBI lineage: Eukaryota > Viridiplantae > Streptophyta > Magnoliopsida > Ranunculales > Papaveraceae > Papaver > Papaver bracteatum. The sequence goes on along the minus strand of JAJJWX010003588.1, from coordinate 5,005 downwards.
CAACAAGTTTCCTATGACTCAGCGCGACATGAAACTTTGGATAAGCAATAGAACGGAGCATGCCATGGACTTCCTCAAAGAAATTCCCATACCAGGTCTTAATCAGGTAATTGGTCCAAGGAAACTACAATCTGTGCTCATGTACACGTATGGAATATCCTTTTTCATTGAAGAGAGCATATGCCCGTGTTGTAAAAGACACATGGATACATTCGGGGACCATGCAATACATTGGGAAGGCGAGGTAGGGAAGAAATTCAGACATGACATGGTGAGGGACTTCTTTGCAGATATATGCTATAAAGCAGGGGTCGCCGCAAGAAAGGAAGCATCTCTGGGCCTGGTTTCAAACACGAATGCTTCCCGTCGCCCTGCGGACCTTCTTGTCTACAACTGGATGGATGGAAAGGATGTTTGCATGAACGTCACATGTGTTTCACCGTTCACAACTGCCACCACTCCCAACTATATACCCGGATGGACTATTTCTGTAGCAGTCACTCGTAAGCGTCACAAATACTTGGACATTTGTATGGCGCATGGATATGGATTTAATGTCTTGGCGTTCTCTACATTGGGTGAACTTGGTGAAGACCTTATCACTTTCATGAAGAGAATACGTAATTGCCTTCTTAGTCAGGATGCAAACTTTAAATTATGTAATTCTCTTTTTCATAGGCTTGGTATCGTTATTCAGAAAGGTGTGGGAGCCCAACTAGTAGCTCGGCTTCCTGTCACCGAAACATTTGATGATATATTATCGATAATATAATAAATTATTACTTTATAATTAAAAATAAATAAAAATAAAATAGCAAATTATATTTCTAATTTCTAATTTTGTTATATATTGATATGCAATATATTTTTTATACAAAGATAATTGTAACCTCTAATTATGGTATTTTTTATACAAACATAATTGCAACCAGTAATTATGGTGATATGAGAATAACGTAGTTATCAAAAATTACTAAAAATTTGTAACTTATGGGGGTGTTGTTTCTTAAACTAGGGATTTTTTCCCTAAACCAAGATTATTTTTCTCTGGAATTCCGATGGTAGATGCTGTTTATATAAAGCCACGAGCAAAGTATTGTCCCATCGTGCTGTTTTTCTTTCTTTTTCTTCTAGGCCATCAATGTCCCACTCTAGGCTGAAAGGCAGATGGTGAATTTCTCTCGAATATTGTGTTACCTTGTTTTGGTTCGAACCTTTAATCAACTCCGGTAAAAAGTTACAATCTTGCGTTCCTTCTGTTTAAATTTAAATCGACAAGTCTGAAACATTGGGCTAGTCTCCCGTTTATTTCCCCTTGTTTTCCTTGACAAAAAAAGATCATAAAAACTGTGCAGGTATGCCTGATTCCGTGAGCTTTAAAATGCCACTTTTAGATCTGTGGTAATAATTTGTTTCTTTTTCTCCTGCTTTACTAGATTCTGGTATGAAACAAAACTAATTAAACTTGAGTTCGGAATGAGGAGCCCTAGATCTAAGTTCCATGGAGGAAGAAATATGTAGTAAAATGGCCTTTGCATCGCTCTTGTAGTCGTATTGATGTTATACAAATACTTCATGGAGCATATTTAGCAGATTTTACTATGGTTGCATAGCATGAGATGTTTTGGTGCAGGATGATTTTATGAGAATGTTATTTTAGGCACAAGCGAAGCCTAATATTTCAACCAATTGCCGCCTGTGCCTGATTTAGGTTGTGCATCTATTGTTAACAAAACAGACAACAATAAAAATCAAAAGGCGTAATCTTTCTTCGATTTTGTAATTAAATTTTAAACATTTCATTATCAGTTCCATGAGCAGAAAAAGAGGGTTGTTTTTTCCCCATGTATACCTATCAAAACAACCTGAAGTGTAATTACCATATAATCATTTACTACAGTATCACTTACTGTATTGGAGAATACATACTCATCCAGTGTGCCATTTACTATGTACAACATGTGAGGAGGTTAAAAGCAGATGCAAGATTGCAATGCCTAGTGCAAAAAGTGAAGGCCACTTACACAACAATCTATATCACTTCGCAGCTTGATCTCCATGGCTGACAGTTGTATCCGGAAGGAAATAAGAATCTTTTCTGCTTTGGTAGATACTGAATAACTGCTTTGAGTAGCTTGTTGCCAGCCTCTTGCAGTCTTCAACCCCTTTAGAATCAAATATCTCCAACTCTTTCACAGACTTGTTTAGTTCACCTTCGCAGGCCCCATCCATTAGAAACTTGGCCAAAGTAGTACACCTGTTGAAAGAAGATATCAATTACGGAAACCATGAGAATATTTACTACTGTTGATTGTTCTCATTTCCATTTTGTGACCTGTTCTTCGACACAACTAAGAACATTTTGCAGCCTGGCTTTCCTGCCCTGCGAAGGTGCAGCCACAAGCCAGAAACTCTGTTGCTCCCATTGTTCACCTAACAACTACAGATACGAAAAAACTGGGGAAGCCAGAAAATCTTTATCAGAGAATTACAAAAAAAACCATTGAGTGAGGTAGTGTCAATCCCAAATCCCCTTTCTATATGTAGAATTTACAACCACAAGTGTTTAGCAGAGATAGGATGTGCTACGTTTTAACTGGGATATGAGAAAAGAACCGGTGCATGATAACCATACCCCCTGACACATTCTGATTCCTAACTACTGCCAAAATGAGAGGATACTTCTCTAAGGTAAATCCAAACAATAGAGGAATGGCACAAAAAAGTCTCCATTCAAGAAAACAACCTATGAATTCGGCAGCAGAAAATGAAAAGACTCCATGCAATAAAAATGTGAACCAACAAGCTTTCCACTTTTGCCACATTGAACAAGCCATTGTATTGTAACAGGAAATATATTGGAAATCGGGGTAAAGCGTAGAGAATCCTTAACGTACCTGCACGCATCGCTATAATGGAACAACCCATTGGCTGATATTTCAGATATATGCTGTCGATAGAGAGCACAAACAGCTTTCATATAGAACTCAGGTTCCTCTTCAAAGGAAGAAAGCATATCAGCCTCAAACTTCCATTTTATTTCTTTGTCTTCGTTCCTATTCCTATATTTCATCGCCATCATGTCCACAAGGGTCCCAAGAGAACCTTCTGAATCAGTATAACTATCAGAATCTTCAGAAATGTTCGCAGCAGAGTAATTGTGAAATTCAAACTCTGATTCATGACGTTTATTGATGCCAATGCCATGCACATTCAGCACATTTTCTTCAGTTTTCAACCCAAGCACATGAGAATCCTTCCTCCATCCTATGCTGGTTTCAGCATTAGGTGTGTTTGTGTTGTGCTTTTCACCAGCTTGAGTAACTTCATTCCGCAAACCCCAAGCTTCTGACTTTATATTTTCAGAATTACGCAATCCTACGCATCTTAATGTTGAACTTTCCTTTCCATTCCTCTGGACTAAGCTCTCCAAGTTCGAAATGACACATCTCTTTGTTGAATTTTCATTTTCCACCCTCAGAACTCGACTCTCCAATTCAAAACACTTGTTCCATTCCCGTGGCTCAACTTTAGTAGCAGTCTCTTTAGTGTCCGCCTCCCCTAATGAAATACCCGGGAGTTTAATGCGCTCCAGTTTGCTCTTCTCAAGATCCACAGACAATTCAAAACACTTGCTCTTATAATATTCCATTCTCTGAAATTCAACCATACCTTTGGTCAATGATTCAGGTTCTCCAGACCCTTCCGTTCTTTCCCCAGTTTTCCTCTTCCTCCTAATAGGACAAGCTGCACCATCACCATCTCCACTTCTCTTATTTCTCTTACGGTTCTTATTTTTCTCTGAATAATAATGGTAATGTTTTTCACAATATTTGGTCTTAGGAACACTAGCATCAGCATCAGCAGCACCATAACTCATCCTAACATTCTTGCATCTCCAGGTACGTGTACCTACACAACAGAACTGTTCATTTGTTGGCAGCTTCTCCATCTCCTTCTTGTTCTTCATTTCATTTGAAGTGATCAAAGAAGGTTTCTGCATATAAAAATTCTGTAAAATCTAGTTCTCCAGACCATTCCGTGACATTTGGGGCCTGTTCAGTCTCATCTGTCGTGCACTCCAGTTTCCTATTCTCAAGCTCCACAGGCAATTCAAAACACTTGCTCTTATAATGCTCCAAACTCTCCAATTCAACCACACTATCCCTAATTCCTGTCAATGATTCTACTTCTCCAGACCCAATATTGGGAGAACCACCACCTACAATTGTATCGCCTGGATAGAAATCAAATCCCCAATTAGTTAACAAATGAAACTTCTCAATTACCATATTATAAACATGGAAGCAACAACCGAAACGAACAACAGCACAATGGCAAGACCAGATGAAACTATGAAATTTGCTCTCAATTATTATAAACATGTAAGCAAATGAAACATAAAAAATGAAGATAGAATGAGAATTACTCACTAGTAGGTGGTTGAATTCCTGTTACATCAAGGGAGCAGTCATTTTCCTCGGCTACCTTGTTCCTCCATTTCGAGCAATTGGAATCACTAGTAGCACTAGAACCTGCACCTTGAGTACCATCTCCACTTGTCATCTTAAGAAGATAGTTTGCACGATCATTGTAATGTTTTTGACAAAATCTAACATGACCCATGCTAAAATTCTTGCATCTCCATGTATTACTTCTTCGACAACAACGCTGTTCATCTGGAGGCAGGTTCATGTCCATGAAAGAAGGATTTTATGATAAAAAAACCAGTAAAATCTTTGTGATCTTCTTCACAATATTATTAGGCCGACGAAACGAACAACATAAAAAATAACTAAAATGAAGAATTACTTACCAGTAGGTGGTTGATTTCCTGTTCCATTCTTCTTCTTCCTTGTTTTGGATTTAGCACATAAACCATGTCTACTTTTATGATTCTTATAACAATTTACAAAATGATTGTAATGTTTTTCACAAAATTTGGTCTTAGGAACACTATCATCATCATCATCACCATGACCCATCCTGAAATTCTTGCATCTCC
>JAJJWX010003587.1:0-328791 GCA_023529315.1 Papaver bracteatum | reverse complement strand
AAATTAACTACCAACAATCATGCCTTCACACAAACTCTATTTCGAATCGAGAAATATTCATTGCGGCTTCACTCGCACATCCCTCAACTCGCTTCAGGAATTGACTCCACTCAAATACAGCTGCACCACTATATCAGTTCACAAGATCATTCTGCAATTGCCAACTCCAGCTTCAGATTCACATCTCTAGCTTTGCCTCAAGCCATCTCAGACTGCAACACCTACACAGCTTCACTGTCAAGCTCAGAACCCATTCCAATCTCAATATTAATCTCTCACAAATCAAACCAATCCAATTTCACTGAATCAACCAATAGTAACAAATCTCAGACCCTCTTAAATTACTCCTCTATCTCCACAGTAGCATCGATTTCGACCACCACCATCAGACCCCATTTTACGGCTTCATTCAGCAACAACTCAGATTCACAGACTCATTATTCAATTTCTACCATTAACCTCAGTAAAACATCTCAGAACCCCCTCTTTTCCAGCTGCATATCACCACCATCATCTTATTACACAGCTCATAGCATCACCAGTCTTCTCCCCTGTATCATTCCTGCTTCACCAAAACCCTTTTTCCTCTGCAATTTTCACAGCATACCATTACAGCTCCATGACCAACACAAAGCCCATTCTTCTCAATTTCATCACCAAAACCTTGAAAATCATCACTCACCTGCAACTCAATTCAATCTCAGTATTCATAGCATTTCCCTATAACTCTGAACTGCTCATTATTTGCTGGAGCTTCTCTATTGCCTCATTCTGAATACCACCAGTGCCTTCAACTCCTTCAATTCCTAGATTTTGCAGCTTCATGACCTTGGCATCACAAACATCCTTCCACCAACACCAGCTGCTCACATTAACAACTCAAGAGACCTGTAAATCACCCATATCTTCTTTCTGAATTCAAACTAAAACCTATTTTCTAATCCCAGCAGCTCAACCATTTCCACCTCCAATTACAACAAATAACAACCAATATTTTCATCCCTCAACACCCATTTAAGCTCTCAAATCACACCCCAGAACAGATGCAAATCTACCATCAAAATCATTTCAGATCTCTTCCATTTAATCACAGTAATCAAATTTTTCTCTCCTTTCACAGACCCATCTTCTCAACAACCTCAAATCACCAAAAAACCCTAGATTGCAATGTTCTCTTCTTGTTTTCTCCAAGTAACATCATCAGATTTGTTCTTGACCCATTTCCTCCACCTCACAACCCTGTTTAAGATCAAACCCTAGATTCAATTTCCTTCCTTGCATCAAAAGCACTCTCAGATTTCCTCTCTATTTTCTTCACTAGTAGCATCAACCCCGTGAATCTTCAAATGCACAGAATAAACCCAAAATCACATAATTTCTCCTATTAATTTCTCTCTATGAAAACCAATAGAGCCGCCGCACACAAATATTGAGAAGATATATCTCTAAATTTTAGGTCCAGGTAATGATGAAAAATGAATAATCCTTCTCTAAATTTTAGGGTTGTTATAGGAAAGTGGATACAACCACTTTGTTGAAGTAGATAAGGGGTACACACCCAAGGCACCCCATAAGTAAACATTGTCCACCAAAATCCAATCCGTTGATTCTCTAGATTACGCCGCTCCTTTTTGCTCACCTGTGACTTGAAGTGTTTGCCTTTACGCTCCTAATGGGAAATTTTCCTTCTTTTGCCCCCAAGTGATCCATTGCTCCTAATATCTCAAAACTAAACATAAGATACATATTTCACAAAATAAATAGCAAAGAAAGCATAAATACTAGATATAAAATTAGGTGTTTTACAACACCTATCAGCTTCACAATCCCAATGAAGTCTTTAAGTCCTTAACCTACAGGGTTTCGTGAAAAATCTAAGGTTAAAGGAGAATCGACTCTAGCTTACACAAATAGTATCACAATGGAGGTTTGGGGATTAGGTTTCCCAATTGCTAGAGTTCTTCTTTATATAGTCTTCAAATCAGGGTTTGTAATCTAAGTTACCTTGGTAACAAAGCATTCAATATTCACCGTTAGATGAAAACCTGATTAGATTCAAACTAATATCTTTCAACCGTTGGATAGAAATTAGCTTGTCATACACAAATGAAATGTAACTTCATTTAGGTTTGAGTAACCGTACCTAAACGTGTACACTTAGTTGGTTCAGCAATAGTTAACCAATGGTTAGCCATATGATCACTTTCATATCAACCTTATTCGTATTTACCATAACTACTTCAAATGAACTTTTTAGAGAGTTTTTCAATTGCATAGATCTCATAGAAGTATGCAAGACACAATTGAAGTAAAATCGATTTTGATTCACTTGAATAAATTCATGAACATTATAGCCATGGTTTGCAAAGATTTTAGAACCGATTTTAGAAATGTTTTAGTTCATGAACAAACCGATTTTGATTCCTTATTATATAAATGTTTTAGTTCATGAACAAACCGATTTTAGAAAGCAACCTACTTAAGTATGCAAACGGGTACGCATACTTAAGTAACCGTATTGACTTTTTTTTTCAATTCCATACTCCAGCAGAAATTCACGGACGTGAACCTTCCGCCAGTATGCGTATGGGTACGCATACTTACCCGGATTTCTAACAACCGCCAGTACGCGTAAGGGTACACATACTTTGGGTTCCCGGATTTTGACTTTTACACAAATGTGAGAACACACTATGTTTATATCCAAACATGGTTACTTGTTCTAAACTCTCATTTCAATCATTGAAAATTTCTTAGAGAATGTTAAAATTGTTGTTATTCAAAAACTATTTTCATCAAAGCAATATTCAAGTTATTGAAATAATCAACATGACTTTCGTCACGAGTAAAGATGAACTTAGCTAAAGCGAAAGATTAGCAACATATATTTCTAGAAATAGATAAGCGAGATAAACTCGTCTCGAAATAGCAAATCTGTATAATTGAAGTCTATATAGCAATACGACTTTTGTCTCAAATAAGAGATAGAATAGATAGACTTTTGAGTGATAGATAAGTTCAAGTCACCAAAAATCTTTTGTTGATGAAGTTCCACAAGTTCCCTTGAGTAGTTCTTCGTCTTCATTCGATGAACTTCGTGGAGTCTAAGGCTCAACTACACTTATTATCCTAATCCGAGACTTAGCTATAAGTAGACTAGAAATCAAGACTTATATTTTTGCAATTAAACTTGACAAACAAGCTTGAGATAGCAACGCTTGCGAGTTCGACCGAGCAATTCTCTAACACATTATATCTAGGTAATATATTTTTTTCCTATTATTATAGAAATTATATTAATGCATATCAATTGATTCTGATTTGTAAAAGTGAATTTTACAAATACACATACATATATGTATTTGTAAAATTATGTGAATTTTTTTCCTATTGGAAATGAGTTTGGTTTTTGAATGGAGGTAAATTATGTTGATTAGAAACAAAATACACATGCTGGAAAAATGTCAGGCCTTTATGGCATCCCACCACTGGTGGCTACCAATGGGAAGCATGTTCAAGAACAATAATAGTTTGTTTATCGCAATAACTCTATCAAACTGGATTAGAAATCTAGAAATTAAAGTTAAAGATGTTGAGTAACAAAAATGCTAATTTTTTGTGGTTGATAATAGGGCAAATGTTATTGTTTATTTGTATGCATGGTTTTAATTATTATATTTGTTCCATGTGTTTGATTTTCGATGCAATCTATTAATTTTTGAAACTTCCTACTAGGATGTGGTTTGCTCACCCCTTTTCCTCCTTTTTCCATAGAGAATGAAGAAACACTAGCCGTAAAAGAAATTATGTATCACAGGGATTTGGGTATTGCATTTTGGATTTTATCGAGGTGTTAGTTTTGTTTTATTTTAATACTTTTGTTCTATATGTAATAATTATTTGACAGTATTTTAAAAAAAAATCTGGTCTTATACAAGTGGCAGTCTGGATATGTGGACTTGCTAGAGGTTCGGGCTCGACCCAAAAGTGAAAACATGCCCGTTGGAAGTCCGTAAATCCGGGATATCACAAGGGCCCACTTAAAGACTTTGGATCTCAACAGGCAGAGGTTGGTCGGAGAAAGATAATCAATTATCTTTTGAACTTTTACTACCGGTGGAGGCATTTCACTTTTTCCATTAGTGGAAACCTTTTGTTGAGAAGAATCACTAGCCTTGACAAATTTTACCTCTTTGAGAATACTTGGAGCATTTATTCCCTTATAGCCAAATTCTCGTGTATCACGACGATTTTTACTTGCTCCTAGCATAGTGGTTAATTTGCTTGAACTAGTGTTTAACTTTTTCAAGTCATCTTCCAACATCTTGATTTTATCAAGAGCGGCAACTAAATCAGCCTCAAGACATTTTTCTCGAGCGAGATAAGCGCTTTCTCTGTCATCAAAACTTGCTTGCTGGGAGTTAATCATTGCTTCAGTTTCTGCAAGTTTCTCTTTCAACAAAAAGTATTTTTGATAAACATTATCACATTCAAGTGACTTTCGAATAAGGTTTTCCTCGGATGCTTTGAGGATCGATTCGCAAGAGCGATTCCAACCATAAGGACCTCCGTAAGTCCTTTTCAATTTATTGTTTTCTCGACAAAGAGGAGTCAGAAGAGGTATGAGATGAGAAGTTGTAATCTTCTTAATTTTCAATGAATCCAAAAACTTAACATACACCGAGACTTCCTCATCGACATCTATATCAATATCTGAATCACCTTCATCAGAAAGTTCATCCAATTGTTCTTCTAGGAATGTTTCCCAATCAACAGTTTCTACATTCATAGAATGTTTAGATATTGACTTAGATGTGACAGTTCTCTTAGGTAAATTCAAGCTTTGAAAATCATCTGGTAATTTCTGACTTGGTATGTTATTAGAAATAGAATCGTCCAGAATAATTAGATTGCTACAAACACAGACTTATGAGGTCTTAAACGTGTTTGCCTGCTCTGATACTAAATGAAAAAGCGGGGGGTATAACAACCTAACACAATATTTCGCTTAGCAATCTATATGGACTAAATCCAATATACTTTCAAGAGAATCAACTAGACAGTCAGACTCAATCTTAAGAAAAGTATATCAAAGAGTTATATCTCAATTTCTCAATTCAATCTGTAATCAAACAAATAAGAATTTGCGAGCCTGATTGAATACATGAGAAATAACTTGAACGGTACCAAAGACCAAAGTTCAAGGATAAATAAATTTCAATTAACAACCAAAGGTTGGATTTACCAATTGATCGATTCAACGCACAACCTGTGATATTTCAATTATATAACAAAATATAATGCGGGAAAAAAATAGCACATACACCAGAATTTTGTTAATGAGGAAAACCGCAAATGCAGAAACCCCCAGGGACCTAGTCCAGATTTGAACACACACTATATTAAGCCACTATATACACTAGCCTACTACAAATCTAACTTCAGTATGGAATGTAGTTGAACCCTAATCAATCTCACAATGATTAAAGGTACAGTTGAATTCCCTACATCTCTGATCCCAGCAGGATACTACACACTTGATTCCCTTAGTTGATCTCACCCACAACCAAGATTTTCTACAACCGAAGGTCGACGACTTGATAAACAAATCTGTATCACACGGAAAAGTCTATTGAATAGATAAATTTGTCTCCCACAGATATACCTACGAGTTTTTGTTCCATCTTTTGATAAATCAAGGTGAACATGAACCAATCGATAACCGGGACTTATATTTCCGAAGAATAGCCTAGAATTATCAATCACCTCACAATAATCTTAATCGATTAACAAAAAAAGATATTGTGGAATCACAAAAAATGAGACGAAGGTATTTGTGACTACTTTTCTATCTTTCCTATCAGAGAAATAAATCTCAAGCCAATCTTACGATTACACTCGATCACGATAGAAACAACAAGATCAGATCACGCAACTACAGAGAAAATAGTTGGGTCTGGCTTCACAATCCCAATGAAGTCTTTAAGTCATTAACCTACAGGGTTTCGTGAAAAACCTAAGGTTAAAGGAGAATCGACTCTAGCTTACACAGATAGTATCACAATTGAGGTGTGGGGATTAGGTTTCCCAATTTATAGATTTCTTCTTTATATAGTCTTCAAATCAGGGTTTGTAATCTAAGTTACCTTGGTAACAAAGCATTCAATATTCACCGATAGATGAAAACCTGATTAGATTCAAACTAATATCTTTCAACCGTTAGATCGAACTTAGCTTGTCATACACAAATGAAATGTAACTTCATTTAGGTTTGAGTAACCGTACCTAAACGTGTACACTTGGTTGGTTCAACAATAGTTAACCAATGGTTATCTATATGAACACTTTCATATCAACCTTATTCGTCTTTACCATAACTAGTTCAAATGACTCAAAAGAACTTGTTAGAGAGTTGTTCAATTGCTTAGATCTCATAAAAGTATACAAGACACAATTGAAGTAAAATCGATTTTGTTTCACTTGAATCAATTCATGAACATTATAGCCACGGTTTGCAAAGATTTTAGAACCGATTTTAGAAATGATTTAGTTCATGAACAAACCGATTTTGATTCCTTATTATATAGATTTTTAGTTCATGAACAAACCGATTTTAGAAAGCAACCTACTTAAGTATGCAAACGGGTATGCGTACTTAAGTAACCGGATTGAGTTTTTTTTTTCACTTCCATACTCCAGCAGAAATTCACGGACGTGAACCTTCCGCCAGTATGCGTATGGGTACGCATACTTACATGGATTTCCAACAACCGCCAGTACGTGTAAGGGTACGCATACTTTGGGTTCCCGGATTTAGACTTTTACGCAAATGTGAGAACACACTATGTTTATATTCAAACATGGTTACTTGTTCTAAACTCTTATTTAAATCATTGAAAATTTCTTAGAGAATGTTAAAATAGTTGTTATTCACAAACTATTTTCATCAGAGCGATTTTCAAGTTATTGAAATAATCAACATGACTTTCGTCACGAGTAAAGATGAACTTAGCTAAAGCGAAAGCTTAGCAACATATATTTCGATAAATAAATAAGCGAGATAAACTCGTCTCGAAATAGCAAATCTGTATAATTGAAGTCTATATAGCAATACGACTTTTGTCTCAAATAGGAGATAGAATAGATAGACTTTTGAGTGATAGATAAATTCAAGTCTCCACATACCTTTTGTTGATGAAGTTCCACAAGTTCCCTTGAGTAGTTCTTCGTCTTCATTTGATGAACTCCGTGGAGTTTAAGGCTCAACTACACTTACTATCCTAATCCGAGACTTAGCTATAAGTAGACTAGAAATCAAGACTTATAGTTTAGCAATTAAACTTGACAAACAAGCTTGAGATAGCAACACTTGCGAGTTCGACCGAGCAATGCTCTAACACATTATATCTTGGTAATATTTTTTTCCTATTATTATAGAAATTATATTAATGCATATCAATTAATTCTGATTTGTAAAAGTGAATTTTACAAATACACATACATATATGTATTTGTAAAATTATGTGAATTTTTTTCCTATTGGAAATGAGTTTGGTTTTTGTACGGGGGTAAATTATGCTGATTAGAAACAAAATACACATACATATAAGTCTCTTATATGATTGCCTAGATTGGGGATTCATCAAAACCTCCTTCACAAAAATGGGATTTCCATAAGCTTTTATAAACTACATTATGCTATGTGTCACAAAAGTTACATACTCAATTAAAATAAATGGTACACCCCACGGATACATAACCCCAAATAGAGGTATAAGACAAGGAGACCCACTTTCATCCTATATTTTCATCATATGTGCTGAAATCTTATCTACAAACCTAGGAAACTTTCAAAACCAAAAATTAGTTCAAGGCCTTAACATCTCAAATAAGGCACCACCAATTCTTTATTTAATGTATGCGGACGATTTACTGATCACATACAAAGCTTCAAATAGGAGTAATCAACACCTAAAAAACCTCCTACACTCCTATAGCACGTCCGCCAGTCAATTAATAAATACCAGCAAATCAGTTATCATCCATCACCCAAACCTAGACCCGATCAAGATAAATCATCTTCAACATTTCTTCAACATGTCAACCACATCAAAACCTCCGATCTATCTAGGAGTCCAATTCAAACAAGGAAGGGCTTCCAATCAAACCTTTGCGCCACTCTTACAAAGATTAGCACGAAAAGCTAAAGGATGGATGACAAAATGCCTAACACCGGCAGGAAGACTAACGCTAATCAAAATATCTTTAATACCCACAACAAATCATATCATGCAAACACAAAACCTACCTAACAATATTCACAAACAAATAGATCGTATCACAAGAGATTTTTTCTGGGGACACGACTCAAAAACCAAAAAACTCCACCCTATATGATACGACAGAGTGACAAAACCAATATCCGAAGGAGGACTGGGAATAAGAAAGAGCAGTGATCATAATAAAGCTTTACTCATGAAGAGAATCTGGAATCTTCATGAACAACCTAACTCTATCTGCGGAAGTATCTTCAGTGCAAAATATCTTAACCAGCAACCAATACTAGAAGGCATTGATTATATACCCTCCTCCGCCAGTCCTCAATGGAGACAACTAGCAACAATTGTTCCAACCATGCAAAATCTAATTTTCCACCGTATTGGAAATGGATTATCAACTCCAATAGAAGCCAACTGGATCCCACACTCGCCAAACCTAGACCCAACACAATGCTACCCAATCCGAATGGTAGCTGATATCATTGACCCAATAACACACACATGGAATCATGAAAAATTAATTACCCTTCCCAATCATGTAGTCCAAAAAATCATAAACATCCACCTACCCCAAAATGGGCCCCAAGATAAGATTATCTGGCCACACTCAAAATCTGGAAGCTACACCACTTCTTCGGGATATAAATGTCTAACCCAAGGTCAACCAACACACATCCCATTACCTCCTACCAAGTTCATATGGACCTTACCATGTCCACCAAAAATTCGACTTTTCTTGTGGAAAGCCATCAACGAAGGTCTACCAACCTTCTCTCTCCTACATCACATCCATTTGACCAACTCAGACATATGCCCAAAATGTAACACAGCTCCAGAATTAGCAAGTCACATTCTAATTCACTCTCCAATGGCAACAAATTCCTGGACCACCTTATTTAATCAATCTACAAATTCTTCAAACTCCAATCCTCTCCAAACATTCACCTTAACACAACACACAACCATTTTCCAAATCCTTCAACAACCTGCATTAACTCCGGTAATCTCCTCTTTCTGTTTTCTTTTCTGGACCTTATGGCTAGCAAGAAATGAATTAATATACCAACAAAAGCAAACAACCTCGGAATAAATCCTAGCATGGGCACTAAAAAATGCAACAAGAATACTACCGGTCCATTCACTCCTCACCACCGGTTTTTCCAGGAGATACACCAAAATTTAATCACCCAATAAGATATAGAGGGCTATCCACAATATTAGTAGGATGGACAATGCCGAACATCAACTGGATCAAATTTAATACGGATGGAGCAGCCAGAGGTCATCCAGGATTTGCAGGAGCAGGATTCATCTGCAGGGACTCAGACGCCCGAACTCTTTTCGCACTAGCTCAACCACTGGGAATTACAACTGCTTTAACTTCGGAAACCTGGGCGATGCTCTTAGCTACAAGAACAACAGAAGAAAGGCGATTGCCAAAAGTTATATTTGAAACCGACTCAGAAAACCTTTTGCGTTTCATCACCTCATCTACCCCGCCACCCTGGCACATAGCAGAAATGATTGAAGAAATAAAAGTGAGATTCCAACGGATCCCGCAGGCGACCATCCAACACAACTACAGAGAAGGAAACCAGGCAGCCGACGGATTGGCCAATCACGCGGCAGATGGAAGTCAAACAAGAAACTTAGCAACCAAAATATGGGACCAGGCAATCCCATCTTTCATTTCTTAAATCTTATTCTCAGACTCAGTGGGTATCACCTACCCACGACAAATTGTAAACTAATTTCTCTTAATAAATTATATGCTTCAAAAAAAAAACATATAAGTCTCTTTGCTGGTGAAATGTCATGCCTTTATGGCATCCCACCACTGGTGGCTACCAATGGGAAGCATGTTCGAGAACAATAATGGTTTGTTTATCGCAATAACTCTATCAAACTGTATTATAAATCTAGAAATTAAAGTTAAAGATGTTGAGTAACAAAAATGCTAATTTTTTGTGGTTGATAATAGGACAAATGTTATTGTGAATTTGTATGCATGGTTTTAATTATTATATTTTTTCCATGTGTTTGATTTTCGATGCACTCCATTACTTTTTGAAACTTCCTACTAGGATGTGGTTTGCTCACCCCTTTTCCTCCCTTTTCCATAGAGAATGAAGAAATATTAGCCGTAAAAGAAATTATGTATCACGGGGATTTGGGTATTGCGTTTTGGATTTTATCGAGGTGTTAGTTTTGTTTTATTTTAATACTTTTGTTCTATATGTAATAATTATTTGACAGTATTTAAAAAAAAAATTGGTCTTATACAAGTGGCAGTCTGGATATGTGGACTAGCTAGAGGGTCGGGCTCGACCCAAAAGTGAAAACATGCCCGCTGGAAGTCCATAAATCCAGGATATCACAAGGGCCCACTTAAAGACTTGGGATCTCAACAGGCAGAGGTTGGTCAGAGAAAGATAATCAATTAGTTTTGATCCGAGTAGGCTCATAATATAGAATATGTTAACCCTAAGAACCGGGGAACCCACCAGATATTATACTCTTTCGGAATTCTCCTTATTTTTAGTGTTAGATGACTAGTTGAAACTTGTTCTCTAACAATTTGATATCTTTAAATTTTTTACTAATCAATTTTTGGAAACCTAATTTTTACCCACATGTGTAGTTTGAGGGATGCCTCTAAATTGTACTTAGGCCGGTTCATATTGGGGAGTTAAAGCCTCAAGTTTGCCACTTTTGCACCCACTATGGGCATGGCAAAGTGGAAAATTTGTCACTTACCCATACGAGGTCGAGTTTATATGGAGCGGTTGAAACTACACCGAACGGTCTAGTCTAGTTCGCCAGCGGTAGAGACTCGACCGTTTGGTGCATCCTAGACTGCGAAGTAATTCTGATCCAGCGTCCATAGTCCCCCCCTATAAATACCCAATTCTAATTTCATTTCAACTCACATCTTCTTCATATTTTCTTAGCTCTTCAAATTTTTCAAAATATGAATATGATTAAGTTTATAGAAGAGCAACATGTTGCCGAAAATCAAAGAGTTGAACAATGAGCCAATGTGCAAAATGAAATAAAAAGAGGAAAATTTAATCAAATAAGAGAACATCAACGCAATTTTAGTACCGTAGAAGATGAATTCTGCAAGAATTATGTTTTGTTTACCAATTATCCCATCGTTGATAGCGTACTACAGGCTATGCCGTTTTCGGATGTGTTTTTCAGAAATTTGAAGAAGAAACAATGAACTTCAATAATCATTATCCGCTGGTGGTGTTGAGTGTTCGATTTGTTATAATTTCTAAGAATATTAAGAAGTATATTGCTATGAAGGGGAAGTTGCTCGAA
Source organism: Papaver bracteatum (assembly GCA_023529315.1). Taxonomy (NCBI): domain Eukaryota; kingdom Viridiplantae; phylum Streptophyta; class Magnoliopsida; order Ranunculales; family Papaveraceae; genus Papaver; species Papaver bracteatum. The sequence continues at coordinate 317,185 of JAJJWX010003587.1, read as the reverse complement.
ACATGAGGAGTGGTGAAACCCTGATGGACATTGAACAAAGTTGTCGTGCAGAGTGGCTCTATAATAACGAAAAAGAGTTCCGATATGGAAGTTGTTATGAAATATTATGAGTGTTTCCCAAATTTAATCATGTTTGAAAAAGCGGGGGTATAACAACATCACCCAATATTTCGATTAGCAATCTGTATGGACAACTCCGAGTTGTTTCTAGAGAATCAACTAGACGCAATCAATAGAAAATACTCAAGGAGTTATTATCTCAATCTCACAATTTGATTTACTTAAGCAAATATGATTCACGAGTCTTAATCAAAGAGAGATAACTTGGATGGTACCAAAGACTAATATCCAAGTGTCAATCAATTTAAATCAACAACCAATAAGGTCGGATATTCTAATTGATTGAACAACGCACAACCTGTATTATTTTAATTATATAAAAATATAATGCGGAAAATAAATAACACAAACACTAGAATTTTGTTAACGAGGACCTAGTCCAGATTAAACATACACATTATTAAGCCGCTACAGACACTAGCCTACTCCAAATTAACTTCGGTCTGGACTCTAGTTGAACCCCAATCAATCTCACACTGATCCAAGGTACAGTTATGCTCCTACGCCTCTGATCCCAGCAGGATACTACGCACTTGATTCCCTTAGTTGATCTCACCCACAATCAAGAGTTGCAACGACCCAAAGTCGAAGACTTTAATAAAAAAATATGTGTCACACAGAAAAGTCTACAAGATAGATAAATTTGTCTCGAAGAACAAATCAGTTTTATCAATCACCTCATAATAGTCTTAATCGACGCAACAAAAAAAGATATTGTGGAATCACAAACGATGCGACGAAGATGTTTGTGATTACTTTTATATCTTGCCTATAGGAGATAGAAATCTCAAGCCAATTATTACAATTGTACTCGTACGATAGAAATAGCAAGATCAAATCACACAACTACAAGAAAAGTAGTATCGGTCTGGCTTCACAATCCCAATGAAGTCTTTAAGTCGTTAACCTGATTTTAGAAGAAGAAAACCAAAGGTTAAAGGAGAATCGTCTCTAGCTTAGCAAACTAGTATCACACAGAATGTGTGGAGATTAGGTTTCCCAGTTGCTAGAGTTCTCCCTTATATAGTCTTTCAAATCATGGTTTGCAATCATGTTAGCTTAGTAACAAAGCATTCAATATTCACCATTAGATGAAAATCTGATTAGATACAAGCTAATATCTCTCAACCGTTAGATCGAAAACTTAGCTTGTCATACACACATGTACTTGAAAATTTTGGGTTTGTGTAATCGTACCCAAACGTGTACAACAGTTGGTTCAATATTAGTCAACTAAATGGTTAGCCAAATGATAACTTTCATATCAACCATATTCTTCTTCACCATAACTAGTCCAAATAACTCAAATGAACTAGTTAGAGAGTTGTTCAATTGCTATGAGATCTGATGTACTACACAAGACACAATTGAAGCAAAAAACGATGTGATGCACTCAAATCGATTCATGAACTATAAATCCACGATTTGCAATAGCATTCCTTAGATTATTAAGATGAGTTCACGAACATCATTTTTAGAGATAACCACTCAAGTTCGCGGACTGGGTTTGCAGACTCAAGTTAACCGGTTGGAGTTCACAAACTCAAGCATAAATTCTCGGTTTCAAGAACTTCCGTCAGTTCGTGGACTGAAACCGAGCTACAACTCCAGCATAAATTCTCGGGTTCGAGAACTACGCACGTTCGGAGACTGAGTTGACTGCTCACGTTCCAGTCTCACTTGATCAACAAAGTTCGCAAACTTCGGTTCAAATGCTAAGGAATTATACATATATGTGTTACCACAACAATGTTTATATCCCCCAATGGTTATATTGTCTAAACTCTCATTTCAATCATTGAAACATTCTCAGAGGACGTTATATAGTTTTTGTTCACAAACTATTTTTCGTCAGAGCAATTTCCAAAGTGATTGAAACATAACATGACTTTCGTAACTAGGTAAAGATGAACTTGGCTAAAGCGAAAGATTTACCAACACATATTTCGAGAAATAGATAAGCGAGATATACTCAGCTCGAAATATCACATGTGTATATTCTTAGTCTATATAGTAATACGACTTTTGTCTCAATATAGGAGATAGAGTAGATAGACTTTCAAGTGATAGATAAGTTCAAGTCTCCACATACCTTTTAGTCGATAAAGATCCACTAGTTCCTTGAGTAGTCATTCGTCTTATATGATGATTGACGTGGAGTTCTTGAGCTCAACTACACTTTTTATCCTAGTCCGAGACCTTAGCTATAGTAGACTAGAAATCCAGACTTTATAGTTTTGATCACTAACATTGACAAATATGCTTGAGATAGCAACACATGCGATTTCGACCGAGCAATGCTCTAACAATCTCCCCCTTTGTCAATTTTAGTGGCAAAACTATTAATACATATGGAATACAAAAAATATATAAATAAACTTTGTAGCTCCTATTCCACATGTCTAATCTTCAACAATACTCGAAATCTTCGTCACTTCCAAGTAGTCCAATGATCTCAAAGGTTGTAAGTTTAGCATCATCGTTGTTGAAAATCCATAGCTATAATAATGAGAAAAGCATCGGTTCTCAATCATTGTTATACAATGTCATAGTATTATTACACAACGTCAAAGTCCAATTGCATCACAACTTCAACAACAATACTATGGTGATACTTCACCCCCCCCCCCCACCCCCTTAGTCAATACTCCATCTTAAATGGAAACCACTCCCCCTTACATAATGATCCGAAAACCATATGTATTTGTAGTGTGAACTACATATTAATTCTCCCCCTTTTTGTCAATAAAATTGGCAAAGGTACAAGAACGGGATCTTAATGAAATTTCCGTAAGATAAATTTCATGACCAAAGGTAAATGTATACCATCTTGTTTAGATGCAATCATAAAGCCGAATCTAAATGCATTCATCAAGGAGTTTATAAAGATACAAGATAACCTCTCTAATATTCCACAGCCGCACTCCCCACAAAGATTTGGCAATTAAGCACAAGTTCAAAATAACTCTCCCCCATAATATGTCATTCCCTAAGGAACAACAAGAGCGACCTTAATTTCAAAAGAAAAGAAGGATTTCTTTAGACTCAACGAATTACATATAAGTATGAATTTGGAACCAACAAGAAATATTCAATCATATTAACCCAAGTGAACCAAGATTAATTTGACTAAATATGCTCAACACAAGTAAACTTATGGAGACTTAATAAATCAATTATATTAATCACAAGAAAACTCACAAATAATCTAATTGTCATACTCAACCAAACTAATTACAAAAGTAATCAATTTAATTGGCCACACTCGACATAAGAAAATCTATGGAGCAATGACTAAGTTAATCAAGAATAACCAACCCAGTCAAAGAAATGCTCAAACATAAGAAAACTTATGAAGTGTTAACTAAACAATCACACAAGATGGTTGATTTAGTTCAAAATGCTTAACATATAGCATCTCATGGAACAACCAACCATGCCAATAGGAAATCAACTTAGTTGTATCGTTCTCAATATAAGATACATAATGAAGCCTTCACGGTAATACATAACATAATGAATCAATAAGGATCTATACCGTGGATAACCATACAAGGATATATTCTATTTTCCATCGTTAAATACATAACAAAATAATAGACTTTATCCTTGAATCACAAAATATTTTAACTTATCTTACATCAATAATTGACAATATAGGCTTAACTTTTGTGTTTGTCAAAAGTCTATTATCCTTTTATCAATATTTGCATATCAATTCATGAACGACTTTACTTTTGACAAAATATGGGATAATCAAGTTCGTGGACGTAAACATACATATCCCATCAAAATATTGCAATATATAAAACCATAAAGATTAATAACGCAACCATCATCTTCCAAACAAGTTTAGAATTTAAACCACTAAACCTAAAAACAAGAAGATGAAAAACATTGGATATAGCTATGTGTAATCACAATAATAGCTATTCCAAAACACTAGTTATTCTTCTAAACAAAAGAGAAACATAGAAGATTTACTAGACATTAAGACCTTTGAAGAATTCATTATCGTCCCCGAACTCCTTGTCGTCAACAACCATGGGAACATAAGGTTCATTAAGGAAGGAGTTTATATCGATGAACCTTCTTGGTTGATGTTGTCGAACCAGGGCCTTATGAATCTCATGAGTCTTATACACAAAAGCCTTTATTTGTTGAATCTCCTTTCGCAGCTCCTTCAACACTTCAAGAACATCAGAAATCTTCTGAGAATTCGAAGGAATAGCTCTTGGCTTCCTCATATTCCTTCTTTTTCTTTTGAAGGTTGGAGGCAATGGAGATTTTTTTTTTCCTTCATGATTGATGGCTGAACAATCACATTACCTTCTTTTTCATCGGAAGACATCATTCTTGGAGCGTCCATGAACGTATGGGTTTGTGAGAGGAATTCACAATTAGCTCAACAAGTAGTCTTGAGATAAAAAGAGGTTTTAGAGAAGGAAAAGGAATATAGGGTTCGAAACCTAAAATAGGTTCGTAAACGTTCAACTCTTATCTTTATAAAGAGTAGAATTTTCGATAGTACCCTTTCTTTTGTTTGATAGACAAAAAGGAAACACTCTAAGAAAAAAGAAAAAAAAACTTTTCCTAAAGCCTGAGAGGTACAAAATCATTGTCTCTTTTGATCAGGCACATGAGACAAGATTTTAAGAATAACACAATCAAGTTGCATTGTGGTGAACTACAATTTGTCCATCAATTTCCTCTTGTGGAAAATCCACAGACTTTTGTCTATCAAAATAGTTTGACCATACTTTCTTTTCAAATGGTCTTGGTTTTTCCTTGGAAACTAACCTCTTAGACGAAGATAAAATCTTACATACCTTTGCGGTCTTCTGAGTAAGTTTAAGATTTCTTGCTAAATGATTTGCTCTTCGTTGAAGTTTGTTGACGTGTCTTTGTTTGTGTTTGAACTTGTAACACTTTGAGAATTCATGACCTTTTAATGAACAATACGAGCACATCACACTTGGATAGTAATCAGGCTTCTGAAATGTGCAAGCAGCTAGGCACATAGTGGATCTTGAAACATTATAAACAGAGTTTCCAAGAAAAGGGTCAACATTTTCTTCCATAATGGTTGGATTATCTTCTGAAAGAATATCAAAATTGATATGTGTATTGCTACAATTATCAAAATAAATATTTTCACCAAGAAGTGCAACACTTGATTTCCCATCTTCATTAGAGTCATACATGTCAGACATTCATCAAGAGTTGCTGCAAGACATTTGTTCCCAGTGTATTTTCTACGATTTGGACACTCGTTTGCAAAATGACCAAATCCCTTACACTTAAAGCACCGAGGCATATCCTCATCATTAGTTTCATCAATATCCCTGTTTTTAGGAGGAACACGATTATGAGGTTTGACTGATACCTTAGGCTTATCTCTGGAGATCCGTTTACTTCTCTTCAACAGAAGATCCCTAAACTATCTTGTGATCATAGAGACTGATTTTTCAAGATCTTCATTTGATGAATCTGTCTCAGTGTGATCATCTTCAGAGATATACACTTTTTTTTACTTTTATCAAGTAATTTAGTGTCCTTTAGTGCTTTGAACGCAACATCCTTAGATTTGGATGAATGTTCATGATCAAAGATCTTAAGCTTTCCAACCATCATATTTCTGGAGAGATTATCTAGGTTATTTCCCTCAACGATGGCATGCTTCTTAGCATCGTATCTAGATTGCAGTGATCTGATAATTTTCATCACAATGTCCTTTTCAGGAATAGTCTTACCCAATGCAAAAGATGCATTAACAATTTCAGACACTTTATGATTAAACTCATCAAATGTTTTTTCATATGCCATACGAAGGTTTTCCCAATCAGAATTAAGGTTTTGAAGCCTTGCTTCCTTTTCACTGGTATTACCATCAAATACATTTGCTAAAATATCCCAAGCTTCTTGTGACTTAGTGCAATTAGGCACATGGTGCTGAATATTTGGGGTAATGGCATGAATGATCGCATTTAAACAGTCTGAATTTTGCTTTGCAACAATAATTTCGGCAGGGGTGTATTCACCAATATTTTTTTGGACCGTATTCAAAAGCCTCAATGGGAGCATTATAGCCATTAACAACATATACCCATGATTCGAAATCACGTGCTTGAAGAAAAGTGCGCATAGGAACTTTCCACCATAAGTAATTAGTTCCATCAAAGACTGGTGGTACGTTAATTTACTGAGATAGCACCTCTGTCCATAAAGTCAGATCACTACAACCACAGATTTTTGAGGTCTTGAATGTGTTTGCCTGCTCTGATACCAATTGAAAAAGCGGGGGTCTAACAACCTCACCCAATATTTCGATTAGCAATCTGTATGGACAACTCCGAGTTGTTTTCTAGAGAATCAACTAGACTCAATCAATAGAAAATACTCAAGGAGTTATTATCTTAATCTCTCAATTTAATTTACTCAAGAAAATATGATTCACGAGTTTCAATCAAATAGAGATAACTTGGATGGTACCAAAGACCAATATCCAAGTGTTAATCAATTTAAATCAACAACCAATAAGGTCGGATATTCTAATTGATTTATCAACGCACAACATGTATTATTTCAATTATATAAAAATATAATGCGAAAAAGAAATAACATAGACACCAGAATTTTGTTAACGAGGAAACCGCAAATGCAGAAAAAACCCTGGACCTAGTCCATATTAAACATACAATATATTAAGCCGCTACAGACACTATCCTACTCCAAATTAACTTCCGTATGGACTGTAGTTGAACCCCAATCAATCTTACACTGATCTAAGGTACAATTATTCTCATACACCTCTGATCCCAGCAGGATACTGCGCACTTGATTCCCTTAGCTGATTTTACCCACAACTAAGAGTTGCTATGACCCAAAGTCGAAGACTTTAGCAAACAAATCTGTCTCACACTGAAAAGTCTACAAGATAGATAAATTCGTCTCCCACGAATAAACCTATGAGTTTTGTTCCGTCTTTTGATAAATCTAGGTGAACATGAACCAATCAATAAAACCATACTTATATTCCCGAAAGAAAGCTCAGTTTTTTCAATCACCTCACAATAATCTTAATCGAAGCAGCGAAAAAATATATTGTGGAATCACAACGATGAGACGAAGATGTTTGTAATTAATTTTATATCTTGCCTATCGGAGATAGAAATATCAATCCAATTATTACAATTGTGCTTGTACAATAGAAATAGCAATATCAGATCATATAACTACAAGAAAAGTAGTATCGGTCTAGCTTCACAATCCCAATGAAGTCTTTAAGTCGTTAACCTGGTTTTAGAAGAAGAAAACCAAAGGTTAAAGGAGAATCAACTCTAGATTAGCACAACTAGTATCACACATAATGTGTGGGGATTAGGTTTCCCAGTTGCTAGAGTTCTCCCTTATATAGTCTTCAAATCAGGGTTTGCAATCAATGTTAGCTTAGTAACAAAGCATTCAATATTCACCGTTAGATGAAAACCTGATTAGATACAAGCTAATATTTATCAACCGTTAGATCGAAAACATAGCTTGTTATACACACATGTACTTTGAAGTTTTTAGTTTGTGTAACCGTACCCAAACTTATACATTAGTTGGTTCAACACTAGTTAACCAAATGGTTAGCCAAATGATAACTTTCATATCAACCATATTCTTCTTCTCTATAACTAGTTCAAATGACTCAAATGAACTAGTTACAGAGTTTTCAATTGCAAGGAAATCTCATGTACCACACAAGACACAATCGAAGCAAAAACGATGTGATTCACTCGAATCGATTCATGAACTATAAAACCACGGTTTGCAATAACATTCCTTAGTTTATTAAGATAAGTTCACAAACATCGTTTTTAGACATAACCTACTCAAATTCGCGGACTTAAGTTCCCGGATGGAGTTCACAAACTCCAGCAGAAATTCTCGGTTGAGAACTTCCTTCGCCATTAAGTAGGCTAGGGTTCTTGGATTCGAGTTACGCTCGTTTGGAACCTCAAGCACTTCTCCAGTTTCACTTGATCAACAAAGTTCGCAAACTTCGGTTCAAGCAATAAGGACTTATACATATATGTGTTACCACAACAATGTTTATATCCTCCAACAGTTATATTGTCTAAACTCTCATTTCAATCATTGAAACATTCTCAGAGGGCGTTATATAATTGTTATTCACAAACTATTTTTCGTCAGAGCAATTTCCAAAATGATTGAAACATAGCATGACTTTCGTCACTAGGTAAAGATGAACTTGGCTAAAGCGAAAGCTTTACCAACACATATTTCGATAAATAGATAAGCGAGATATACTCATCTCGAAATATCACATGTGTATAATCTTAGTCTATATAGTAATACGACTTTTGTCTCAAGATAAGAGATAGAGTAGATAGACTTTTGAGTGATTGATAAGTTCAAGTCTCCACATACCTTTTAGTCGATGAAGATCCACTGGTTCCTTGAGTAGTCCTTCATCTTGTATGATGATTGTCATGGAGTTCTTGAGCTCAACTACACTTTCTATCCTAGTCCGAGACCTTAGCTATAGTAGACTAGAAATCAAGACTTTATAGTTTTGATCACTAACATTGACAAACATGCTTGAGATAGCAACGCATGCGAGTTTGACCGTGCAATGCTCTAAAACTTAGTATTTTTATAGTGTAAATAGCGCGTTTGGATGCACACTTAGAAGTTAAATATCAAGAAGCCGGTTTGAGTATAGAATTTTAAGCATGTTCGGATACACGTCCAAAAGTAACTTCTTGACTTCTAGAAGCTTAAAAGCAAGAAATTATTTTGGTATCAAAATTTAGAACAATTTCTAGAAGCAAAAAAATTGATTTTTTGTGAAGCAAAATATCTTTGCTTCTGAGCTTCGGGAAAAGTGGAGCACTTTTGTATATGGTAACAAAACGCTATTAAAATGACTTCTAGAAGCAGAGCAAAATACTGGTAACAAAATGGTAGGAAATACCATTAGGTCCTAAAAATAATATATTAGAGAGAGTTTGGTCCAGTTGACCTAATCAACTGTCTGTTTGGTCCCTTTTCAAAATATATATTATAGTTTGGTCCTGCAAATTATGGTTTGGTCCTACGATGACGTCATGGATGATGTAATTGTCATTGTGTAGTGACAGAAATATCCTTTTGGGACCACATATATAGAAAAAAAATATTTTATTTTCAGATTTACTTTCTCTCTCTTCCTGTTTTCAGATTTACTTTTCTCTCTCCTCTCTCTTTTTTTCTTTTCTTCCTGCTGCTGCAACAATGGCGTCTCCACAAGCACCTATTTTTTTCCTTCTTTTTCTTCCTGGTGCTGCTCATGTTGGTGATGATGAATACAATTACGACGAACTCATACGATTACGACGAACTCATGTTGATGTTTTCTTCTGCTGCTGCTGTAATTACAAACGATGACAGTGATTAATTTACATATTTTTCCTTTTTCAGCATCTCTGTATTTTATTTTCTCTGTTGCTGCATTTGTTGAAGATGTTGAAGACGACGATGAATTAATCTGCTGATGAAGACGACGATATTGATCAGATATGAAAGAATGAACTCGTGTGTTGCTGCTCATGTTGAAGATGAAGATGACGATCTTGTCTTGATGCTCGTGTTGAAGATCTTGATTTTTAAATCTTGTCTTGCTGCTGCTGCTGTTGAAGACGACGAAGATGATGCTGTTGCAGTTCATTTGACGAATGAACTCTGGTTTATATATGTTTTTATCAGGAGTTCACTTCATAAATGAACTCCCGGTTTATATAGGTTTTTATCAGGAGTTCATTCCAGAAATGAACTCCGGTTTTATATAGGTTTTTATCCGGAGTTCATTCCAGAAATGAACTCTGACTTTTTGTTCTTAATAACAAATTTTTTGTAGAATTTAATGAAATGTAATAAAATTTATAAAATATAATGAAGTGTACCAATTTATCCATAATTATTTAAAAGTATTAAATGGACCAAAATACTCCTATGTGTTAATTTTAACTTATTCAAAAATATTAAATGAACCAAATGGAATAGATAATTTTTGAAAAGACCAAACTGATTCGGGACCATCTAAAAAAGAACCAAACATTATTTTTCCCAAACAAAATGATGGTATCCGAAACTCAAGAGTCTAGTATCTTGATTTACGACGATGCCCCGCTCAGTTTTCACATATACACTCCCGAAACTCTATTTCCAATTTCCATTAGCCCAAATTCGAAACCCTAAAATTATGTTTGAGCAGAAAAATTTAGAGGTGCCAGTGAGAGGGTTGGTTCTTAATTCAAACATAGAGCTGTGAAGCTGATGAAGAAGATTTTGTTAGTCCCAACTGAAGAAATAGTTTAACTCAATCTCTAATTTCTGAATGGAGTTCTCCTTTATTTGGTTGGGAATCTGGTGGAGAAGAAACAACTCATCGTTCTCATCTCAAAAAGAAAAACTAAGACTTAATCATTCTTCTCAACTTGATCTTAGAGCAGATTGAAAGTCAAAAAAGGAAAACCAAAAGCTGGCAATGGATCTAAAAGAGAAGAGGAGTATAGGAAGATGGAGAGTGAGGAGCAGGAGAAAGGGTGTGAGGCTAAAGCTGAAGATTGGGAGATGAAGTGTGAGGAATTTGATCTTCCAAGGAATAGAGTTGCTGAATTGGGGGAAAATTGGAAGATTGTACAAGTATTGTATCATGGTTTGTTTTGTTGGTGCAGCTTGAGGAGGAGAGTTTTGGGTTTGAAGTTTTCTGATTACTGGAGGTAAAATTTTGCTTTCCAATTTTGTATTGCCTAATTTAGGCATATCATATTCTTTAGTAGATTAGAAATAGAACTCAAAATTTCTTGAGTTCTGAATCTAGAAACCCCATTTTAATCTGAAACCGCCCCCGACTAGTATAAATATCACATCCCAGACACTTCAATTCCTTACAAACAAATTTACTGCTAGGAAACTTTCTTAGAAGTAAGTTGCAGAGCATATGAGAATGGTGAGACACAAAACCCTTGTTCCGAATGGTGATGATGATGAAGAATTTTCAGAAGAAGAGTATAACATTCATGGCAGATGCACAGCGAGTAATGGTGGTCGTAGCTGTGGTAAAAACAGGTGTGGTTCGAGTAGGAAACAAGGAGGTCAATATTTGTAGATGATGTTGCTGAAGAAGCTAATGATGGAGATGATGATTATTATGAAGATTGTGGAGAAAGTAGAAAGAAAGGAAACAAAATTCTGCTGCTTCAACAACAGTATTAAAGCTATGATGAGGAATTTGATGTGGAAGATATCAATGATGTCGAGCAGCAATCTCATTTGCCCTCAGTTAAGGATTCCAAGTTGTGGACAGTGAAATGGGTGATTGGTCATGAGCGAGAGGAGGCTTTTTGCCTTATGCAGAAGTGCTATGATCTTCCTGGGATGCATATAATATCTTCCATCTCTCTTGATTATCTCCAGAAAAATGTTAATTACAGATACCATATCTGATAATCTACGTCAAAGCTGATGAGGCACATGTCAGAGAGGCTTGCAAAGGTCTCAAAATGTTAGATACCAGAAAAATAGTGCTTGTGTCGATTAAAGAAATGACAGATGTGGTTTCAGCAAAAGGCAAAGCCCTTGATATTGTAAAGGATATGTGGCTGCAAATGAAGATTGGGATATATAAAGGGGATATTGAAAAAGTCGCAAGTGTGCCTAATATGCGACAAAGGGTTATGGTTCAGCTAATCCCAAGGGTTGATTTAGAAGTTATTGCTGACCAATTAGATGGTAGAAAAGTCTCAAAGAAGGCAATCCTTCCATCTCCACGTCTCGTCAATTCAGATGAAGGAAGCTTAACATACCAGTATACTCTAGGAGGGAATGAAGCACTGGAATTTCTTTCGATGTGGTTGTTGGAAAGAAGTTTAAAGATGGTTTCCTATATAAAACAGTGTCGAATAAATCGATTGAATATCAAAATAATCAACCATCTTTTGATGAGCTTGAAAGATTGTGAGTCTGGAATGTCCACTTCATCGGAAAGCAGGAGAAAATGCGATTATATGAAGGGTGATTTGGTTATTGTTGTCAAAAGAGATCTCATAAATCTTTGGGGATGGGTTGAGAAAGTTGAAGACGATAACCTCCATAGCAAACCAAATAGGAAGGATCTGCATACCACAGTTGTTGGCAATGCAAAATATGTTTGCAAATACTTCAAAGCCGGGAATCATGTGAAGGTGCTCATGAAGATGCAACAGGCACTGTTATTAAGGTTAACAGTAATGTGCTCATTATAGTATGTGATGCGACTAGGGAAGATATCAGTGTTTTTGCTGATAACATCGTGGACAGCTCTGAAGTAACTTCTGGAGCTACTACCAGAACTGGGGATTATGAGTTACATGACCTTGTCATGCTTGGTGACATGAGCTTTGGCGTAATTATACATGTAGAGAGTGAATCACTTCAAATACTCAAGGGAGATCCTAATAGACCTGTGGTTGCAGTAGTGAAGTTGTGCGAGTTCAAATATAAGATAGATGATAGGACGCCCATGGGCCATCAAGCTTGGAATCCGTATGCTATCTGAACTCCAGTAAGGGGAACCAGTCCACATTGTTACCGGGGAAGTCCTCTTCCTTGTACAAATAAAGCACCAGCACTGACCACAGTTCCAGGTTGGGACTGGAGATTATTGGACATAAGCTGTTTGGAACACCAATAAAAGTAAAGCAGCAGGAATGGCATGGGACTGGTAGCATTGTACACTAGTACTAATTTATTCAGTGAGTCTCAAAATTTTGCTGTAATCTAATTCATTGATCTGTAAGCTTGCAAACATTGAAATACAATTTTAACTAGTCTCTTGCAGAATCTTCAATTTCGCAATTCAAGTTCCTGCTCATCTGTTTAGACTTACAACCTTTTGCTAGATTACTTCTTACTTATACTGCTTGTGTCTATTGCGGAAATTCCAGAGTAATTTCAGCTGCTTTCAGAATTTAAGTGGGTATTGAGTTTCTGTGCTAGGATAGCTCCGGCAACGGCTAGCACTGAACATACTATGAAGCAATACAAATCTCCAGCTTGCTCGGCTGCACCATCAAGAGAGAACATCCTTCAGACAGCGCAGGTTCTTTCTCCCTCGATCTCTTCTTGCATATTTTATTACTCTTCATAAGTGTGAAGTCTTGCTAAACTGTCTTTATCTGTCGTGTGCCTCGGTTAGACATATCATGTGTTTGAGTACTTGGATTTTGGAATCTATCTCTGTCACTGACAATTCAACTTCAAATATATGTTTCCCTTTTTATGCAATCAAATTTTATCCTGTTTGAGCCTCTTCTCACAGTTAAATTCTACTCGATGGGATATCGTTTATGTTCTAGATTATTATGTTTCAATTTCTTTCCGAAAGCTTAGGGAAAATAACTTCAGTTTTACTGATTGTTTATAGCTCAGTCATAACCTTCTTTAGGGTTTCAGAAGACATCCGCGTTGTGCTTGGCGGGGATGACCCGCCGGTAGAAAAATAAGATATTATAATTTGGTATGAACTCTTTGAATCAGCTATTGTCCTAATACAAATGTGCAATCCAAGTTGGCTGTCAATATGGATCAGATGTACTAGCTACTAGTTGCCAGACATGTAGTGATGAATATATCAGTGACTGATTTCATATGTTGATGAATTTTCAACTATTCCTTTTCCCAGGTTTCAGATTACTCGAGCATGATCCAAGTTGCATACATACAAAACCATACTGGTCATCAATTGACAGCAAAGGAAAGTATTTGCTATCCTTATGTATCACTGTGGTACTATGTAGTTCTGCTGAACTCTTACATGCACTATTTAGAGCCTACCACTGCCTTAATCTTAGGGTTAGCTTGAGAAGTGGATAGATTATGTCCATTTATCTCTTGCTGGAGTTAGACCTATGTGCTACACGTTGAGTCAATGCCCGATATGAACTTCAGTTTGTGCGTAGAACTAGTGTTGGGCACATACAGTAAATGTGTACTTACGATGACACTCGACATTTATTATAATCTTAGAGATGATTCCGCAAATATTTATCAGTAGTCATCTGGAAGCTCACTCTAGTCTAGTCGATGAATGAAGATCCAATTGATCTCTAATAATTGAATGTACAAGTTTGAATTTTTGAATTGTGGCGCATGCAATGCTAGTGTAAATCTATAAATAGTAGTCTATCTGTATATGTATCTAAGCCATTCTGCATATTCATTCATCAGATCAAACATTTAGATAAATATGTAAACCATGGCTTTGTTCAATACTCACGTAGCATGATTCTATCGTCTTATATTCATCTTCTTTGTTCCTTAAGTGATCAGCACTACTCAGTTCCCACCAGGCCTTCATGGCTGCCATGAAGAGGAAAACGATTTTATTGAGTATTTCTGTTATAAGAAGGTAAGGGCCAGTTACAACAAGCATCAATCTAATAATATCCTTAAGCATCAATCTAATAATACCCAAAACGAGTGTATTGGGTGGATGGATTTTTGTTTCTATTCAGTGTTTGACGAACCAATCACAGTGAAACACGTGGTGTCCGTTAGTTTTTTTTTTTTTTTCAGTTAGCTTGAGCTGATTTTTGGCGGTTATTCTGCATGTCTTCTCTTAAGCTTACTAGTTGTATTATCCCCTGAAATATTCAGGGTTCTCTAATCTACGCTTGCGGTGAGCTTGTTCAAAGTGCATAGTGCAGTATTGTAAGCTCATGGATCACTTAAAAAGTTGAGATAAAAGTTATACGAGTTTGTGAAATTTATGTTTAGGGTCCATTTACGTGTTTCTCCTTCAGCTGAAGAAAGCATTATCAGTATGGGCAGGCCTTTCAAGCAAGAGTTTCAATAACAACTGATGGTATATAATGAGATAGTATATCTCGAAACCTTGGAATGAAAAGGATCAAATCCTGTTTTGTGGGACAACCTAAGTAATTGTGGTAAAATAGAGATTCATGCTTCTGATTAGCTCACCTCCAATTCATTAACTATTCTATGGATATACCAATTGTTTATATCTTCTTCTCTTTTGCTTTAATTCTGCTTTATGTTCTCCTTTCTGTAATGGATGATTTCATGGAAACTTAAAGTGATGAGCTGTATAAGCAAGAATTCTTGGCCTTGCAGTTGTTACTGATTGATCCTTATTCTTAATTTCCAAGTTAAACAATCACGTAATGCTACTATATTTCTTCTCACTCTTTTTCTCTGTTGCTTTTTTTTTTATCTTCGGTTATACGTGTTTTGGACTTTGTTTTGAACTTCCCTGGGTACCATAGGTGGAGAAAGTTCACTGATGGGCTGAGAAACCCTCTCAAGATAGTAGTTGGTGTTGCATGGGTCATTATTCTTCCACTGTGCTACATGCAATCCTCACCATCTGCTCCTGAAAAATAAAGGAATTGCTGAAGTAGTTACGTCAATTGAAGGGAATTCCACCTCTTAATGTCATGGCAGTGGCTTTTTACTTGCCTCTCAGCTTACCAACAGCTATTGTGTTTATATGTCCCATGCTTCCGAGGTAGATTGAAAAGTCAGACTGGCATATCGTAAGATTTCTGTTATGGTGGTCACAGGTATTTGTCCCGTTCATATTTTGATTCTAGGTTGTTCCATCTGTTGCATTTTTTATTCGTCTTTCTACACCTTAGTTTTTCGAAGAGAGTCTGTAGTGTGTGCATCAAGTTGATGTATTGAGCCTACGTGGGATTATCAAATAACTTGCACAAAGTCCAACAGAAAAGTCTGAACAGCTTCCGTAATTTGATTTTGGCTAATATGCTTAAATTTTGATGAATCTGCGTTATATTTTGGAGGGTGTAATGCTACGAGGATTGACAACATTTTCATGATTGCTGGGCTTTCCTCGACAACTCAGTTTGGAAAAAGCTCAGTAATACACAGTTAGAAGGCACGCTAATGGCTTAATCAACCTTATGTATCTTGAATCCCGAGCACCACTTAAAACAACCCAATAGAATCAAAAGATTATAAGGGCTCTGTAGAGGTTAGTTGCAAGAGACTAAAGGCTTGGTTCTTGTGGAAGCAAAAGTTGATAATCTGGAATTAGATCAACACCAATTTTTACTTAATGAGATCAAAGTCTGAATGACCCATGTGTAGATTATAAGATGATTCTTTCATGTTAAGCCTCTGTGCCTGTCTTAGTCTCCGCTAATTTTGTTATTATTATACTTGGGCACTATTTTTGATGCTTCACCATGTACACGCTTCTACAGCCAAGACTATATGTTGGAAGGGGAATGCATGAAAGTCAGTTTGCCTGAGTTTGAAGATGATCACACATATTATGATACTTGGTTTTGTTGTGGTTATTATTTAGCATGTTTGTTGGGCTCAAATTTATCTTACAAGGTAGGTGTTGTCTTTTTCCAGGTATACTGGGTGCTGCTTCTGTGTTCCAAATTAGCATTCAGCTACTACATCCAGGTAAGCTGATTTTAGTATTCTTCAGCATATGTCTTGTGTATAAGATGAGCAGCCATGGCCTTGCCTTATTTTTTGACACCTCTTTCAGTCTTTCTTCAATAATTTCCTTTAATCCAGATTAGAACATTGGTGAAGTCAACTAAAGGCTAAAGCTTTTATGAATGTTTGTCATGTTCAATACGCATGGCATGAATCTTCTCCTGATGATATCTTACTTGTCCACTGCCAGGATTATCCTCTCCTTTTACCCTTCTATGGTCCATGATTAAACTTATCTAATCTCGGCAGCTACATACAATTATGGTGCAGTTGTTGCTCTTTAGGCTCCATTACTCTGGTAAGCTTGGATTTTTATTAATTCTAAGTCCTTTATCTTAAGATTTCTTCTTTATAACTTCTTTCACTCGTATACATGTAAACAAGATAGTGAGTGGAATTTGCATGATGCTTTTTAAGAGAAAATAGCTTTCTCAGTATCAGTCTGGTCAATTTCTGGACCCCAATATGATAGATACAGAATAGCTAAACAAGTGGAATAAAAGAACAAACAGATTGACCTTAGTTTTATTGCTCAAGTGAAAGAGTTTTACAAAGTTTTCCTTCAAGGTAATTTCAGCCCTAGGAGTTGTACCCTTCTTCTTCTTCATTGTATTTTCTCTGCGCTCCTACAGGTACTCTCTTGCACCCTATTTATAAGTAGCACTACTTCTATATTCGAGTCATTCTAGATTTGGAAACTCTCCTATGTTTGTAATCTTATAATTATAAAAACTAGTATAGGACTCCTAAGTTTTCTTTCTATGATTAGGAAACTATTTCTAGAATTACTAGGAGACTGCTTCTCGGCCTACACCTAAAAACGGATCAGACCTCCCCCCACCAGGAGGCTTTTGGTCCCTCAAAAGCATTGAGTTAAGATGCACGGAAGTTTAGCCTGCAGCTGCACTCTTGAGTACCACTTTGCATTATTCACACTTTTCCTGTTAAAACATTCTCGAAACAGTACTTTTTCTCCAATTCTGTCACTTGTGTCTTCTTGCTACGAATCAGACCTTCTTTTGCTACTTCACTTAGAGCTAAGTCTTGCACAATTTTTAATGATGGCGACTTATTTTGCTCGTCAAGCAGCTTAATTTCTGGTTCCACACGCTGTCTTGGTGGTACCTTCTGCGGCTGTTGCAGGGTGTCTTCTAACAACTGTTGCAGATCTTTTTATTTGGTGTTAGTGCACTCACAAGAGTTTACACAGACCAATTCATTAGGTTCTTTGACAACTGGTCGAACCGCCAATAGGCTAATTTTCTGACTAGCGTTTACCAAGTGTTTGGTTTGTTGTGTAGCCAAAAGTCGTTTCTTTTTTTTGCTTTATTGTAGATGATTGTGGTAGCTTGCGGGCGGTCTTTCCACCATGCTGGTCTCAACTCCGAATTCAATTTCCAACATCGTTCTTTAGAGTGTCGATCAGTTTTGCAATTCTCGCAATATTTGTTGTTCCTGTTTGCCAATACATGATTAGTTCTCCCCTCTTTATGGACAGTTTTCACAATCTCGTTTTCTTCGGTTCTTGACTGCTCTGTTCCATAGCGTTGATTCTTCATCTCAATAAACATAGCTTTCTTTCTTCTATCAATATTAGGATCTACTTATAATACTTCGTTACCCTTGGATCGTAGCCTTTCCATACATTTCCGAAAACATTGCTTATGTACCTTCTGGCTCTGATACCACTGATCAATTTCTGGACCCCCAATGTGATAGATAGAGAAATGCTAAACAAGTATGAGCCCTGCTTTACTGTAAGTGGCTCCTAGTTTGTGTCACTCTTTCTTGGGGCTGGGGGTGCTTTTTGTCTCCATGTTTGTGGGTTTCTTTAGGTTGGGGGGTGTTTCTTGACTCCCAGTTATGGGTGTTTGTTGCACCATTCGTTCTTTCAATTTATACTTCTTGTATCATCCATTCTTTCAAGTTACGAGTGAGTTCCTTTAATCTTTGAACTGTCAAGTCTAGCTGAGCACTGCGAAAATTACACGCAATGATTATCAATAATACTTGAGAAGCTGAGATGTAACAGCCATTGACTGTCAAGGCTACCTGAGCACTTCCAAGATAACCCTAGCCATTCAGTGAAGGGGTTATCTTCACTTATACTTGGTTTACATTGATCACTCATCTAGTGGTTAGGAGTTTGTTGCTGGCTTGTATGATAAATCTGTGAGCATTTTATTGGTTAGTACCTATTTGACCATGGTAAGGAGTTCTACATTTGATCCTTTTATTTTATTTTCGCAGAAAAGAATCTTCTCATGTACAGTGGCCACAGCCAGGAAGGTCACAGTGGCAAGAGGATGCAATGGTTGACTGTTTAGAGCTTCCTCGCTCCTATACCTTGCACTAAATTATTGCTGTTACATGTTTTCTTGTGAATTCAGTTCTGGAAGCGGATTAACTGTTGCTAGACACATGTTGGGTATTTTGCGCAAGTTCACTTAAGATGCCACTTATTCATTTCAAGGAGTGATGGTTATGGAAAGAGCAAGGCATCAGAACAGTGGGAGTGGTTAGTATCCCTTCCCCGTAAATATTTGCATTTAAATGAAACACGTGCCATGAGTACCCTAATATTAGATCCTCGTACAGAAACTCCCTTGAATAAAGCTATAACTTTGTATGTTCTTTGTCCTTGAGATACAGATTTTAATATTGTTCTTTGTTCTGCTAATACCTAACGTTATGTTTTCAAGGAGGCGTTATAAGTAAGTATATATCCTCATGATATTTTTAATGTTGTGTCAGAGAGGAACTTGTGCACTGGCTGTTTTCGCAAGCCATCAAATGTTGCGTTTCAATCTTTAACATGAATCTTGCTGCCTCCGAGTTCTACTGTTCACCATTTTCCTAATCTTTTACCATATAACATGCACATCCGACTGCTCTCTAGTGAAGTTTCAAAAACCTTAACGAGGTGAATCGCATTTATAGGCCTGTGAGCCTGTCCATCAAATGTTTCCTCTTTAATTTTAGCTTTTATCTTCTTTGTGTTCACAGGCTTACAATGTAATCAATATAGAAACTAAGACGCATAACAGATGATGCTGCCAAGAAGAAAAATGATAGGAGTAGCGCTCACAGTGAGCCCCAGGAAGCACAGCAAATAAATGAATACGCAAGGAAAGAACCATCAAAGAAGTCAAGCAGATCTCAGTGTCTAGTTGCAGGCAAGAGAAGATTACAGACCAACGCCTCCGTGGCTTTAGTGGTATGGTTTGTGCCATATAACCATAAAGTCACTGGTTCGAGGCTCGGTGCCAGATAAAAAAAAAAGAGAAGATTACAGGATTTTACCGTAATTACTAATTGAATGACAATGGATTTTGTTTTCTTTTTTTTCATTTTATCCTGTAAAGAATGCAAATGAAGCCTGGTCAATGTCAATCAGTGACAACAGACAATTGTTACAAGACTTGGGATATCGACTTCTAGCAACATTTGTCTCTGCAATTGGTCTCCCCAAATTTGTTCCTGCCTCAGAGACAAACAACCGAGGATTTCCCAGTGCAACATCAACCAAAAAAAAAAACTGAAATTTCTCGGACAATCAATCATATAACATTCAACTATATCTATTCAGAAGAAAACAACGCAGGTCCATCCACACTTATTACATAGCAAATTACTAAACTTGATACTAATAACTATTAGGGATTAAGATCTAATTGATAATGATTCAAATTCCTTCTTCATCTTCTTGGGCTGTATCCTCTTCACCTCAGGACCATCAATCCCCCTAAACGGCGGCACCATCTTATACCCCTGTCCGATCAACCTCTTATTACGCTCCTCCTCCCTTTCCTCCCAAACCCTATCTGGATCCTCTTCCTCCATGTGAGTTGATTCGATCCCCATCCTCCTGTTTTCACGCACCTTGCTGATCTGATCCTTGACCCGCTGCTTTAACAGTTCCCTGGCCTTCTTCTTCGCCTCCATTTCCCTCTTACGGCGCTCAACCTCTTTTGATTGAGA
Organism: Papaver bracteatum; assembly: GCA_023529315.1. Lineage (NCBI taxonomy): Eukaryota > Viridiplantae > Streptophyta > Magnoliopsida > Ranunculales > Papaveraceae > Papaver > Papaver bracteatum. The sequence goes on along the minus strand of JAJJWX010003587.1, from coordinate 296,560 downwards.
TTCTTTCAATCGCTTCTCCTTCTGTTCCGGTGTTTCGAACATCCCCCATAAATGGAAGAACATATCCTCACCCTGTGTATTAAACAAAAATTTCATGATCCTCAATTTGTCTAGCTAAGAAATTATTAACCACAGCAGCAGAAAAAAAAAGTTAGAAATTGTAACAAGGGAACGAATTAGGGTTTTCAATAAAAGTATACATACATTCGGGTATCGAACATAAGATCCCCCTCTTATCATCTTTGTGATTTCTTCAACCAAACTCCGTGAATTCCAACAGACAGACAAACTAGGGTTCTTTTGAGACTACTCCCAAATTGCAGCCGACAGAGGCTTTGAATGAGATAAGGGTGCAATTTATAGTAGAAATCAAAACCCTAGATGTTGCAACAACAATTCGATGTAAAGCAGTCTAGGATGTGTGGATATTAGACAAACAGAGTAGTGAAATCTGTCACTATGTTGACCGACCGATTAAACTTTCGATTAATAAATACTCGCGAGATCTGGGGTAATAGATTAAGTGGGATGTACCCGATTTTAATTGGACTCTTACGAAGGGCTAAGGGGTGCCAAAATGAATGAAGTTATAAAACTACCCTTTTTCATTTAAAATTAAAACTTAATCTAGCTCATCTTCTCATTTCATCTTCTACCATACCAACCAAGTTCGTCCCCCACCTTCGTTGAAACTAATAGGAAACTCGTCGATTCGAAAACTCCATCGTCATTTAATTTTCAAGCATGAGGCCGCGTGTGAAACAAACTTATAAAAGACCCGTTACTAATGACCCCGGAAATGGAAAATATATTTAATACAAACGGAAGAAAAAAAAACAATTGACGAAGAAAAAATCCCTGCAACTTCTAAAAGCGAAGAAATGACGCGATTTAAAAAGCAAGTGACTACATAAACTCACTTAGTACTTCAACTTTTTGTTTGCATGACAAATTAATTCTGAAAATTAGGATTTCTGAAATTGCATCTATGTAGTCGTCAAGGTTTATGTTGCACCACCTGCCGACTTTCATACTTGGGAGTAGTCGTTATCTTCATAGGTTGAATATCATGCCGATTTTTCATATCTGGAAATGACATTTACAAGGTCGTCAGGGTTTGAATTACTAAACATGCCGACTAATGTTGTGCAAAGCTTGTTTTCATGTGAACCGTCAAGTTATTAGTCAGCATATTATGTGAATAGTACCTTGCCGACTAAGTATTAGTCGGTGCTTTCGTAAATTACCGACTATGCCGACTAATAACTCTCTCCAAACATAGTTTTTCCTGTGTTGGTATTGGTCACTAGTCGTTATTCCATTTTTTTCCCAAAGGTGCCGACTTGTTATTAGTCGTCAGTGTAGAGAATTATCGACCATGCCGAATATGTTTAGGTCAACACTTAATATTATTTTCTCCCTTGACAATTAAGCACATTAGGATTTTATTGTTCTTGTTTAGGCTGCAAAAGGTCAGGCAAGGAAAGAAACATGATATTCCTCCTTCCATACCTCTTCATGTAGCAAACTCTTGAATATAACACATCGAGGGGAATTAGTGAAGCAGGGAACGCTTAGGATCCGTGAATGTGAAGATAACCAGGCAACTGAACCAAATGGTTCAGATGAAATTCCCGATGAAGACTAATCAATTCCACATGGTAGTACAGGTAATAATGATGATGATCAAGCAACTCCGGCTATTGTAGGAGATAATGATGATCAAGGAAATCCACCTGCTGGAGGAGGTAGTAATGATGGTGATAAAAATCATGACAAAGATGATGGACAAGGTGAAATTGTTGAACAAAATAAAGAAGATGATGGAGAAGAAGAAGATGATGGAGAAGAAGAAGGTGATGGTCAAGAAACATGGTTCGTTCAAGTACCCAAGTACCACAAGTTTTAACGACGAAAAAGAAGGTTATCAATAAACCTATTGACTGCTACATGCCGCCCCTCTCACTAAAAAAAAAAAACGAAAGAAGTTGAGAGCCCATCCTAAGGCTACCTGAAGATAGTGAACATGTTCTTTTTGGATACAAAGACTCATAGGCGTATGAAATATATTCTACTCTCATTGGTAATCTCAATCTCACTTTCTTTTATGGGAAGTATATCTATTTTTTGGTTTATGTTATCATGAATTACATCAAACGCTGGCAATTCGAGATATCGCGTTCATTATCTTTAACAAGTGGTTCCGGTAATATCTTACCAACAAAAGGTTCAAGATCTTATGGACACCTCAGCCTAAAATGGTATTTCCAACATTTTTATGTGATTTTCGTTTTTATCGAATTTAACCCATTTTGAGAAAATGAGTTTTTTTTTTTTATGGTTTTGGTATTACTTAAAATTAGGACCTAAGGATCACTAAGGGTTCACTAGTTCATACATTTTTACTTTGGTTAAACAAACCTTTAGTCTCACATGTGAGAAACTAATGATGAAAGCTCTCTATATTGTATTATTTATGCAATCCAAAGTATAGTCCCTGGGTCAAAACACTTTTGTGTGAGGGAGAGGACATTGAAATGACTAGTATGATTCCAACATACGAACGGTCATTATATCTGTCCGGTCAGGCCAGGTCGTGAGATTGGGGTGTTGATTTACCAAGATCGATTTATCTGTGTTTTTCATGTTTTACCGAGGTTTTGATTCATGTAGAGGATTGTTGGGAAACAATATGTACTACTCCCTCCGTCCATTTTTAAGAGTCCGCTTTGACTTTGTCAAGATATTAAGGAAATCCTATAAAATGTCATGACTATCCCTTGACTAGCCTATTTAATATTACGTTATTACTAAAATTAAAATTATTAGTGTTAAAAATTCTAATTTGGATAGTATTATTGTTTTAGGAAATATTGTAAAGAAATAAAAGCAAACTTCTACTCCAAAATTTAAAAAAAATTATTTCCTCCATTTGATTTTGGTTTCTCGCACTAAAACTTTGGAGCCTTTGGAATTTTTATTTGAAATTGTAGATTATTTCCTCTTTAGATATACTCTACCATGAATTTTAGATTTTTTCATAATTTTTTTTTTCATTCTTTGCCATGTATATAGCCATGTTAACCGGTACCCATAATCAATTACTCCTTCTACCCATAAATGTTTTATTTAAAAATTGAATGACAATTAATAAAAAAAAATATTGAATGGATTTTTTCCTTATATATAGTGATGATATTTATGATTTTGAATTAAGTTTATATTAAAATATTCAATATATATATATATACTCCTCTTAAGTATATATTAAAAATATTAAGACTATTAAAAAAATAGCAGATTACATAGAAGGAAAGCGTGCAACAAGCTGCCCCGCAATCCCTTTTTGAATTGCAAAACCTATTCTTTTAATAACAAACTCCCTAGAGTCGGGGGTCATGACATTACTGTGCATGACTTTCTGAACCCTTGTAAGAAGTCCAACCGCCTCTGGAGACAAATACCCGAAAGTATCAAAAGCAAAAGAGATAAAAGCATGTCCATTATCGGCACATGCTTTCTCATGTTTTGTTATCTTACCTGAGGCTTCCCACAAAGCTGCTTGTCCAACCGTGAAAGAACCTTGTCCAATGCCTACTAACAGTGAAACCCCAGTAAGGTCAACACATACGTGTTTTTCGTTAGCCCACCCAAAGATAAGAACATCCGTCGGCCTAAGTGTTGATCTCCCATCAAGTGGGTCCGTCAAAAAATTGACAGCGGCTTCTTTGATTTTATAATTATAAAAAATAAAGGGTATATTTGATAGTTTAAGGGAAAAGTATGTCTATAAACAGAGCGAACATATAAAAATAGACAGACCAAAGTAGAAATTAGGACAAATAAAAATGGACAGATGGAGTAATTTTTATTTTATATTGAAGTTGAAATATATAATATGGAAGAACAGAAGAAGGGGAAATCTTATGCAATAGAGATCAGTTACAAGTTACATAGGTTTAAGCCTCAGTAAATAGGCTATGAGGTAAACCCTAGTTACATATATATGGGCCACACATACATGGGCCCAAGGCCCTACAACACCCCCCTTATGTGGTCCAACATTAATGCTTCATATGTAATGCTTCACATATAGTGCTTCAGATGTAGTTCTTCAAATTTAGTTCTCTCCCCGATGATGACAGTATCTAAGTCTATTGCCTTATTAAAAACTCGCCAGGAAAATCCATAGGGACAAAACCTGAACTAAGCAAAAAGATATTAAGAGAACTTATAATGAAATTGGACTCGCATATGTTGCCTCGTTAAAACCTTGAAAAGGGAAAATCCAGTGGGATAAAACCTTGACGAAGGGAAAAGAGGACAACACAATATTCCAGAAGTATTTATTTGCTGAATACCCATACATAACATTCTTTCTACGTCTTGTGGGTGATTGGTGAAAACCCGGTATTGATCTGTAATAGTAACATGAAAACTACTAATTGAGGGACCTAATTCACACCCAATTTTGTGGATGACATTTCTCGTACTCGACATTAGTTGACAACACGTAAATTCACATAATGATTATACAAATCAGCCATATTACATTCATAAGAAACTTAAGTTTCAAATTCTATGGGATAACATGAACAATACCAATAGCAACCAAGGAAAAAAAAACTTATTTGAGAAAGTGTACAGAACTACGAATGAAGATTATATAAATCCAATAATATGCTCACGTTTATAAAGAACCTTTGATTATGCTAAGTGTTATAAAATGATGATTACTAGTCCACTATATTTATTGACTTGATTTTCTTATAGCAATATGATGATGCTACTCAATTAGTTTATAATTGTAGCTTAGGATACCATCACTGACCATTAGCTATAAGAAAGGAAGAGAGGAAGGAAATGAAAACTTTTCTTACTTCTTTTGTTCTCATTTATAAGTTTTCTCTTACTCTTGAAACCGAACAAAACAAAGCTATTTATAGCTTGTAAAGATGGCATGCTTTATCCATGTGGCAACATATAATATGCCCAATGGTAAAGTCGGCATAAGTGCATGTTTATCTCCTAAACATGCTTATCTTCACACCTTGTGTAGAACAATCCGGATGGTTTAATGGTGGGACATCTTATAAGCATGTTCATACAACACTCCCCCTTGGACCACTATTCTAAGAATGTTGCTTCATTAAAACCTTGTCAGGAACATTTGGCTGGGATAAAAATTGGTCGAAGAGTAAAACTCTTGGAGCATTAAAGTGATGATGGTCGTCACGAATTTTCTCCGGTCACCGAATTCGTGTCAGGAAAACCATTTAGGAAAAACCTGAACTTGGAGTGAGATTGGTCATTGCCATGACTTCCGTCAAAATTTGCATCAGGAAAACCATTTAGGACAAAACCTGAGTGCTTGCGCTAGGAAAAACACTTGGGACAAAAACCTCAGCGCCACATATCAAAAACCTCTATGGATATGCATCTCGTTAGATGGTGATCACCATGATAAGATTGTTATCTCATTAAAAACCTCGTCATGAAAATCCAGAGGTACAAAACCTGAACGTAGGAAAATATGAGTTCTCAGAACTATGATAAACCCGCAGATGTTGCCTTGTTAAAACCTTGCCTGGCAAAACCCAGTGGGACAAAAACCAAGATGAAGGAAAAAGAGTACAACATGACGAACTGAGGATATTATTGGACTCGCATGCCTCGTTAAAACCTTGACAAGGAAAACCCAGTGGGACAAAACCTTGACTAAGTAAAAAGAGTACACGACGTAATGTCCAATATGCCCATATCCATAGTATTCAATGGCTTTAATCCCCCTGATGAGAAGCCATCTTGGTTGATCATTACGCCTGGTAGTACTAGTTAGATCTTCAAACCACCTTTTAAAGTCTTCAGCAACTCCAGCTTCTTTTAGTTGAGAAAACCAGTCTAATTTTCCTCTGTGCAATTTCTTAATGATAATCTTGTTGTGCCAGCCTTTTATTCTCCATTAGCTTTATCTGAACAATCATAGTCGATCGGAGGATAAACGAGTATCTTCTACAGCTAGACTTTAGCTAGGAAAATATTTTAGCTGCTTTAACAAACCTGCCAAAATCAAAACTTAAACAATATGATTAGCTTTTCTCTGTGAAAGACATCTAGCGATCTTTTAAGCAAAAGATCAAGCTTAATGGTACCATGAAGATGAGGGGATACGTTTTTCGGACCAATGTCTCGATATTGGTGCTGGGCAGAGCCAGACTTACATGTTTACTACAAACCCAATATTAGGTATCTATAGCTTATTTCATCTAATATACCATTTACACATCTTTTGTGTAATACAAATCACAAAGTAATACATCTCTATTGTTGAGATGCAAATCGATCAATCTTGTAAGAGATCGATTGACTGTAATCATGATAGCTTGTCCATTTAAACATGTTTAAATTAACCTTTAAGGTTGATGAAATTAAAGGACTTCAAGCTATAATGCTCAACTAACATATTGAGACCTTGTTTTACCGAGAGTCGCATCTCGAACTCCTGCTTTAAGCATTTTTGTGCTTTGGAGAATTCTTCAGAAGTTCCAATAAGGTAGATGTTGAATAAATCAAATATAGTAAATGCACAGTATATGGGCACATATTATGGTTCACATATCCCTGGTTTAATAAGCATTCACTTAGACGATTGACCGTGTTCGTCTTTATAGGGCAAATGCATATGACATGGTAATTCTACTGATAGGTGAAAACCTTCAGGAATTTGTCTGCGATTATCTGTATCATGTTTTCATATAGATTCATAATAACCACATCATCTAGTTGCACGTCGAGTCCTTAAAATACTTCCAGACAAATACCATGGAGGTAGTTGCATTCATAATATGTTACAAAGAAATCCATATCAGGTTCCTGTAAAAGACTTTGTGCCATTAGTTTGACTTTATTTTTCTCACTATGCACATACACCCACCTATAGCCACTAGGGGTTACATTATCGGGTGTCGGAACTGCAAACACCTGTCTGTGGCCAAGAGTAGCTCATATTATCGAGTGTTCTGGTTGCAGTACCAAAACCATGCATTTTATGAGAAATTATTATTCTGCTTGAATCTCTCCTTTCATGTTTAACCAATCATTACTTTGATGACAATATTATAGAGAGTGGTTTAATACCAACATCATATATGGCAGTATCAGTGGATACTTTGATTATATCATCAACAATCATTGGATTACAATCACAAATTTCTTTATTTCATGCATGCCTTAAGGAAATCCTCTCATTTTGAGGTTCCACGGCCTTTGCAGAGACATTCCCTTGTTAAGAGAACTATACTTAGAGAAATTAGATCTTCCACAATAGTCTCTTTGAGAGCACTATCTTTCAATGATTGTGATCGGTTCTTCCGTTTAGGAGGCGCAGAATATTTTAAATCAACTAGTCATCCACGCTCAAGGTGTGTTTTACATTACACACTAGCTACAACTTCTCATGAAGCAACTTGATTTGCAATTCCTGAAGATATCAAATCTTCTGCATGTCTTTCATTGCTGAAAACATCCAGATTAGATACATCCTGGTTCTTCTTTGTCCAAACCAGGATACTTCACGCCGTTTTTCAGGCCACATCCTTTCCTCCCCCAAACGGTGGGAAGACTTTCTCATCAAATTGGCAAATATTGTAGTAGAATAGTAACATCAATGGAATATAGCATGTCTCAAACAGAAAACATGACAATGATTTCATAAGTAATAAGTTCAAAATGCACAAGAACATCAAACCATCAATGCCCAAAGCATCGCTAGGATGATACAACATCAATGATTGACAAAAAGAGTTTCACTTAAAATCTATATGAGTATAGATACATAGTTACCATCCAGGTGATATGTCGAGTCATGCATGACTACCAGACCATACTCCCATCACTACGGGAAAAAACAACGTTTACAACACAATCTAAGAGTTGTAGTACCCCTACGACAACTCCATTTCATGCATTATGGAAGGGGGGTATTGTAGAAAGTCCAAGCTTTTCTACAATACATGACTAAGAGTTGTAAATGGTGTTGTGATTCATGGTTCGACAATATTTTGCCAAAGTTGTAATTCTCTTTCGATTTTTTTTTGAAAGCCTAACACAACTCTTGCTTGTGTTGTAGAACTATCTTGAACAACATAAGTAGGATATCGTAGAAACATATGTAACAACAATTACTAGTATTATGAATAATATTTGCTCAACCCTTGTATGAATTGTCGAACTATCTTGGACAACACAGACTTATGTTGTAAAGCAACTGTATCACAATATCTAGCTTTTGTAGTTGAAAACTGGAAGACAACGTCTATTAGTATTGTGAATACTCCTCTCACCACACTTCTTTGAGTTGTATAACTATTATGAACAACTCTTGTTGGTGTTGCAAGATTTGATTTTACAATGATTGTCGTGGGTAGTAGAAATTTTTAACACAACACTTATTAGTATTGTGAATATTAAAGTCAGTACACTTGTTAGCATTGTAGAAGATTTGTTTTTACAATAATTGATGTGGGTAGTAGAAATTTTGAACACAACACTTATTAGAAGTTGTGTGCATAAAACTATTTTGAAAAAAAAAAAATTATAGCTAAAACCGAATTGCCAAAAGTATTTCACATTCATAATTTCATATTAACTGCCAGTATAATACATTTACATTCATTCAAGACCTGCAACTCAAATTGCATTACCTAGCTAACTTCAAATCACCGTGTTGCGCACCAACATAGTGGTAGAGGCACTGGCTTAGACATGAAGTGTCATAGTTCTCAATGAACTTCATATTAGTTGGCATAGCTTTAGCACCTGTAAATCGCTGGTACTCTTCAAGTACAGCAGGCAAACACCAATTCTGTATTTTCCTAAAACAGCCAATAACACAGCCCGTCTTATGTTGTTTGTTCACACAAAGGAAAACCGGTGTTGGAACTGTGGCCAAGACTTGCATGACTATACCATACTCTTTTCAATTTTGTCCCAGCACAAAGAATAGAGATGAAAAGATTCAGTGAATCAGCAATTTATGGAACCAAAAAGAACTAGTAATAATATCCCACTAGTCACTGTTAGGGTTGTACATGGCCGGTTTCGGCTCGGTTTCCAACCAAACCAAAAACGAAACCATTAGTGACTCACTATAGGGGGTGATCCTAAAGCCCGGACTTATAAAGACATGGGAATTCCAAATGTAGAGGCTAGTTAAATGAGTTGTACAATGTCCAAAAACAGAGTTACTACTGCAATTGTAAGACCATGGCACTAGGGAAGTAGCAATTGTAAGATCATGGCATTAGAGAATATGCTATAGTAGGTCAATGATATCACCAAAAATGTGGAAGAAACAAGAACCCCTCAAAATAAGACCATCTACTAAACATACAAAACTAACCTAGATTAATGATGCTAAACAACATGTGAAGTCACAAAACTTTAATATCAGCTGAGAGCAAACCTTTTTCCAAACAAGTTAAAAATATAATGAACTTGAATGTTGTATCGTATTCTGGATGCTTATATGTAACACCCCAAAATTCAGATCATGTATTTAACCCAAATTCTAGAGGTTACGGGCGGGTATCGAAACTTCTATTTCTTTCCCTTCCGTTTTATGCTCTCGTTTTTGTCAAACCGTCCCTAATTAGTCTCACTAAATTGTTATAATCACCTAACAAGGCTTAGTATTTAAAAGCACAAAATAACAAGAAAGCTAGATAGTATACAGTAAAAATATGGGCAAAATACGTCACAGAAATCAGTCCCAGGAAGTCTCCCTTGACAAGACTCCACAGACCTCATTAAGATTCCAAATACAGAGATTGACCCCAATTTAAAAAGTATACAGATTCAGCTTTTAAATCCACCTTAAAAATCCATATTTGGAGTTCATTTGGTCTGCGAAAAGGGTGTGCTAAGATGGTCACAAAACTGCGAACCTGCAGTTTCCAGATCTGGTCTACTGGACATTGAAGGCCAGAAATCCTAAACGATAATTCGAAACACTAAGCCCTTTGAACCCATTATAGACAAGACATAAAGGAACGTTTTTCGTTAAGAAAGTGTCACCTAAATCCTTATCTATTGGTGCCAGTTTCGCAGTCAACAGGGTGCAGAGAATATAGCTTTCATAAAAGAATTGGGGTTCTAAGAAGCATTTCTACAAACACTTATAGTTCCTAAAAAGAACATTGAACATAATAATTTTGAAATCCTATATTTTTCCTCCACAGTAACAAAGCAATCTCATATAAGAATTCATGAATGACAAAACCATTAAATCAATCCATATTGGCCAAATTGAAAACAACCCAACAATAATCACGAAATTCAAACTCCAATTAGGCAAGAAAAAATTCATACGAGTAAGAAAATTTCCCAAAGAAGATGAGTAGCAAACCTACCTCGAATTAGCTTGCTCCTAGGAACGTTGAACAAGGCTGCTGCTGCTACTATCAGTTTGTGAACAGAGCCAGAAAACCTTTAGAAGGCTGCTGCTGCTACTATCAGTTTGTGAACAGGGCCAGAAAACCTTTAGAAGCAAAGACGAAGATACCAATCAAATTCCATTAATAAGAACCCACACCACATTTTCCAAAACAGAGCAATTACACGTACTGTTACTGGACTCCCTACACATTTGACTCATAATCGTAGTCATCCCCGTTGCAGCCAGGTAAGACCATGAAATAGTCTTTCCTCGAATAGATTGCTTAACCTGAAATTTACAAATTGATCCAAGTAATATAAAAACTTTAATCAAATCAGTATGAATATAAATGGACGACTTCTGAGACAGGTGGTGATAGTGTACGACGCAAGCTATTCATGGAACCTATGGGAAACAAGTTAACCAAAATCAACATAGTTAAGTTCTCTTTCTACAAGACATGAATCCAAACCAGAAGGCCAGTGCAATGAACAACTTCCTATGGATTCCAGTTTTTCTATATGAAGCAGAACAGTTGTCTGCTCTAATGGGATGTAATAATGAACATACAACAACAACTCAAATGATTATAGCACAATAGGAAATGCATACGGCCTCAGAGCCACCTACGACGAAGACATGTATAAGTAACTAATATGAGTAGGAAAAAAAATCACCACAAGGAATGCCCATGACCAAAATCAGTGCTTAAGATATACCTCTCATTTTTGTCAAATCCAAATCTTCCCCTGAAATAGAAAGCAACAGCAAGAAATGCATATCACTGTGCATTGCAACCGAAGATATCCAGTCTTTTTCTTGCATACCATCTATTGCAGCTTCAAATCAATTTCATATGTAGCTTCATACCCAGCTGATGCTCATGGCAATATCACCACCATTCCCAATGTTGGCATAATCAAACCTACAACAATAGGTCTTCACCAACTCTTCAATTCCAACAGATTCACGGCAACAGTTCAATCTTCTGCAAATTAGTGAGATGGCATTATTCATTTTATATAGCTGAGCAGTTAAAATCAATTGAAATCAGCACCCAAAATAAGCACAAGACCTTCCTAATCTTAGAAGAGTAGGCATACAGTAAACAATAAAGATGTGACATCATTAGACCTTGATTCTTCATTTATAAAACAGTAAGAGTAATTAGCTTTGCCTAATCAACAAAAATAGCTAGTAGATAATTAATCCATTAACTCTATCGTGAACATTTCATTTTCATGCACTTCAAACACAGAAAAATTTATGTACACTAGATAGCTAGTTAGTCACTCATTTTAACATAAGATTCCAAAAAAAGTTATATTAGAATCTTACCTTGAAGTTTATCTGAAAACAAGGACTTCCACATCTGTCCTCCATTCATTTGCTTTCGAAACTATACCAATCAAGAAATATTATTCAATAAAATTTCTCTTGGAACTTTTGTCGAACAAATTGGGGCAGTCTCCTGTTGATAGAGAATGTTGTTTTCTTCACGGATCTAAACTCCTTTTCTTCACGGATCTAAACTCCTTTTCTCGATCTCCCCTAAAATTCAGATTCACGGCAACCCAACCTTGCTAATTAAACCAAGACCCCAAAATACTTCATTTCCTAGTTCTCTTAAAATCATAAGGGGAAACAGTAATGTTTTCCCACTTTGTTTTCGGATAAAAACTTAATCCAATTCTCTTAACATTCGTACCCCCAGTTTTCCAAACCTTATAGATTTAATTGTCGCTGCAAATTTTCAAATCCTAACAGATCCAAAACTAATACTAGATGACCGTTGCCACGGTGGGATGGCCGACCGAAAAAATTGGCGCAAAACTAAATTTTATATAATGGCTATGCAATCAGTTTTCGAAAATTTTGCTTAAAATGGAAATATCATTTTTCCTGAATCGAGAGAGCACGTCGTTTTATTAGTTGAAATAGAAAATTAGTTAATGCCTAAACCAAAATATGGATGCATAATATGTCATGCATCCTTAGTGGTGGTTTTCATAATGGCTATGTATTCATTTTCAAAAATTATGCCTAAAAGGATAAACACCACCGAATTTTTCGTAAAAACTCTAAATTTGATATTGTTGTTTGTGCTCGTTGGATAGTTTTTTTTATTAGCTTTCCAACGAGATAAATTTTGTAAAATTCCAAGGCACGGATTTTTAGATATGTTATATTGAAGTTTGGCTACCAAATATACCCTTGAAAAAATAGAAGTTATAAGGAGTTATAGTAATTAGATCAAAAGGGAGGGACAATTTTGTCTAGTAAAATCACCAACATCAAATCTTTTTGTGTCAAATTGGAAAAAAAGTCATGCTTCACATTGACACAAAGTCACCATATATAGAGTCCTCCCTCGCTTCGCTCGGTCGGCCAAACTAACTATTAACTCTACCTCAATCTCCTCCATCCAACATCAATTTGAACTACATCTACATCAGAAAACTCGAAGTATATTTATATCTCTCTGAAATTCACTCACACACAAAAATGATTCAAATCATGTTCTTTAGATTTTTTTTTTTCAAGAACGATAACAAATTTATTAGAGAAAGGAAAAAAAAAAGGAAAGTAAGTGTCAAACTAAATCTGAACCAATTTGAACAAACCCATCTCAGATTCAGTTTTTTCTCCCTTGTACGCAGTTGAACAAACCCCATATACATTTCAATTCATTCGAACCCTAAATTTCTCCAGAAAAAGTGAATTAATTGAAAAAACTAAGAAAAAAATTACTTCGAATCTATCAATCATGCGATAAAAACAACAAAATCAACAAAACCTTATTTATCTCATTCTCTCAACAACAACAAAAAATTCAGTAGAAAACATGTTTTTAACAGAATGAGAGATTAGGGTTATACATCACTAGTAATACCCCCATGTGCGATGCACATGATTGAATTGGATTCTTTTAACAACACCAAATTAGATAATAATGAAGAAAAAAATCTTAAAATAAAAATGTAATATTCTTGTTTGTACTCATTATGTAGATAATTCAAAGAGTTGAACAAACCCCATATACATTTCAATTCATTCGAACCCTAAATTTCTCCAGAAAAAGTGAATTAATTGAAAAAACTAAGAAAAAAATTACTTCGAATCTATCAATCATGCGATAAAAACAACAAAATCAACAAAACCTTATTTATCTCATTCTCTCAACAACAACAAAAAATTCAGTAGAAAACATGTTTTTAACAGAATGAGGGATTAGGGTTATACATCACTAGTAATACCCCCATGTGCGATGCACATGATTGAATTGGATTCTTTTAACAACACCAAATTTGATAATAATGAAGAAAAAAATCTTAAAATAAAAATGTAATATTCTTGTTTGTACTCATTATGTAGATAATTCAAAGAGCTTTCCAAATATACTAATTTTACAAAAATCCGATATATATTTTTGAAGATATCTAAGTTTTAATTTTTTTGATCTATTTTTAAAACAATGGTATTCCTGTAAATATACAAACATTGATTAAAGACTTATTTAATAGGGATATTATTGTCATGTGAAAAGGCTTCACCAAACAATTAACTTTTTTATTTATATTAATTAATAAGATTATTTGAGGGTCAATTTAGACATTCCGCCGTGCTACACCAAAACCACCCAAAAAGGGGTCTTTTCTTTATTATAGTAAGATAAGATAAGCAAAAGAAAAGAGATCAGGATTCTTCGAATCGTATGATAAGAAAATAATGAAGATGAAATCGATTTGTTTCTCTGATTTTTTTTTATTTTATTTTTTTGGTAGAGTTAGGTTATTCTCATAGGGCGGAAGATAAGAGATGGAAAATGAGTGAAGGGAGTGAGAAGGAAAAAAAAATTGATTTATGTAAGAGAAAATGGACGACGTAGATACACTTTGAGATGCACAAACGGATTGGAGAAATTAAGGGACGGTTGAGATTGTATTTGTGATGCTCATACGGATTGAAGTATTTGTGTTTCTTTTTGAGCTAATACGAACTCATGTATTCTGTTTATTATCAACCTTTGACATGAAAACAAAATCCAAAAAAAAATATCAATAAATTTAGGACATTGTTATCGACATTCTGATATAAAAAAATCTAAAAAATGTATAAGAATGAAGCAGAAAAATAATAAATGAATTTGATAATTGGTGTGTTTCTTTGTGCTTTCTCTTTGTGCTTCTGGTTTGAATTTCGACTAGTCGCATAGGTCACGAAGTAATTTCGACTAGTTATACAGGTCATGAAGTAGCTTTAGTTCACACTCGTAGACTCAAGAAACATAAAACTATGAACCAAGAAGCTCCGGGAGGGTTCAGACTTCAAACTTAGCATGATAATCATCGAAATCGATAGATATGAATCTCAATGTGGATTTAAACTTCAAATGTGGTATAATGGCATACAAACTATGAACCAAGAAGCATCGGGAGGGTTCTGTCTTCAAACTTAGCATGATAATCATTGAAATCGATATATATGGAACTTAGGTGTTGATTCGAACTTCAAATATGGTATTACGACATATAAACTATGAACCGAGAAGCTCCGGGAGGGTTCAGACTTCAAACTTAGCATGACACATCATTGAAGTCGATAAATATAAAGCTCAATGTTGATTCGAACTTCATATTCGGTATAACGACAAACAAACTATTAATCATGATGCTTTGGGTGAGTTCGGACTTCAAAATTAGTAGGATACAACATCGAAATCGATAAATATGAAGCTTTGGGTTGATTCGAACTTCAAATGTGGTATAAGACATACAAAATGTGAACCAAGAAGCTCTGAGAGGGTTATGACTTCAAACTTAGCATAATACATCATCGAAATCGATAAATATGAATCTCAGTGTCAATTCGAACTTCAAAATTTGTATATTCGAAATCGATAAATATGAATCCACCCATCTATTGATAAGATTCCATCGGAATATTCCCCAATACCTTAAACACACCCCTTTTCATCAACTTCGATAATGAACTTGGCTCCGAGCTCGAAGCCTGGCCGAGAGTGGTATACTATAAGTTGGAAACTTCATAAGAACGATGAATCCATCCATTTATAGGTAAGATTCCTATCGGAATAATCCATTTATCAACCTTAGACGTAAAAAAAAAATCCAAAAAAAATATCAGAAAATTTACGACATTGTTATCGACATTCTAATATAAATAAAACCACAAAATGTATAAGAATGAAGTTTAAAAATAAGAAATGAATTCGATAATTGGTGTGTTTCTTTGTGCTTCTGGTTTGAATTTCAAACTTCAAATATGGTATTACGGCATACAGACTATGAACCGAGAAGCTCCTGGAGGGTTCAGACTTCAAACTTAGCATGAAACATCATTGAAGTCGATAAATATAAAGCTCAATGTCGATTCGAACTTCATATTCGGTATAAAGACAAACAAACTATTAATCATGATGCTCTTGGTGGGTTCTGACTTCAAACTTAGCAAGATACATCATCAAAATCGATAAATATGATGCTCAATGTCGGTTAGAACTTCAAATGTGGCATAAAGGCATACAAAATATGAATATGATGCTCAATGTCAGTTAAACAAACCCAGTGTTTGGCATATTGTTTGCATAACCTGGCTCTGAGATCGAATCCTGGCCGGGAGCGGACCACTATAAGTCGGAAACTTGGTAATAACTATGAATCCATCCTTTTACAAGTAAGATTCCTTCGGAATATTCTATGAAACCTTAAACAAACCATATTCTGGTATATTATATGCATCACCGGGCTCCGGAATCGAAACATGGTTGTGAGTGGACTACTAAAAGTCAGAAACTTGGTAAGAAGAGATGAATCCATACATTTACAGGTAAGATTCCTTCGGAATATTCTCCGAAACCTTAAACAAACCATATTCTAGCATATTGTATGCATACCCTGGCACTGAGGTCGAAACATGGCCATGAGTGGACCACTATAAGCCGAAAACTTGGTAAGAACGATGAATCCATCCATTTACAGGTAAGATTCTTTTGGAATATTCCCCGAAACTTTAAACAAACCCTGTTTTGGCATATTGTATGCATAACCTGGCGCTAAGATCGAATCCTGGCCGGGAGTGGACTACTATAAGTTGGAAACTTGGTAAGAACGATGAATCCATCCATTTACATGTAAGATTCCTTTGGAATATTCCCCGAAACCTTAAACAAACCATATTCTGGAATATTATATGCGTACCCTGGCTCCGAGATCGAATCCTGACTGTGAATGGACTACTAGAAGTCGGAAACTTGGTAAGAACGATGAATCCATCCATTTACATGTAAGATTCCTTCGGAATATTCCCCGAAACTTTAAACAAAACCTATTTTGGTATACTATATGCATAACCTTACTTTGAGATTGAAACCTGGCCCTGACTGGACCATTATAAGCCGGAAAGTTGGTAAGAACGATGAATTCATCCATTTATAGGTAAGATTCCTTCATAATATTTCTTGAAACCTTAAACAAGCCATATTCTGGCATATTGTATGCATACCCTGACTGCGAGGTTGAAATGGCCATATTACCCTTAAGCCCCGTTTGGGATTGCTTTTTTTCCTATAAAAGCACTTTGTAACCAACTTGTCACTAACTTTTTAGAAAAATAGCGTTTGGTAAACTTTTTTCAAAGCACTTTTCTCCAAAAACACTTCTGTTTTCGGCCAACTTTTAAAAGCTACTCAGGAGTAGCTTTTAAAAGCAGTAAAAGCAGAAGCTGTGGACCCACTCACTTTTAATTAATTGATTCTCTGTTTTAACTAGGGATGTCAATGGGTACCCGTTACCCGCTACCCGGAACCGGACCCGTCTAATTGGGTCCGGTTCGGGGTCCTAAAGTTGGACCCATCAGCAACTTAGGACCCGAATGTTAACGGGTCCAAACGGGTAATACCCGTCGTGTACCCGCGGGTAATGGGTACCCGTTTATTTAACCTTTTAATCATCTTTTTAGAAAACTATAGGTATTTTGCAAGTTTCGGCTTTGAATTTTTTTGATTTTTGATTTTTTTTTCTTACATTTAATCTTTATTTAGTACATTAATAAAGAAATAATAATAATTTTTTATAAAATTAATTTATATTCAAGTTAAAAAGAGAAAAAAATTAAGATTTTAAGATTTTTTAATAGTTTTTTTAATACCCAACGGGTACCCAGACCCGACGGGTACCCGGGAGTTTAAACGGGTCCGGTTCTGGGCCAACACATTATGGAACCGGATCCGGAACTGTTAGGACCCGGAACCGATGCTGATATGACGGGTCCGGTTCTGGGCCATGTACTACCCGGGAGGACTCGGACCTGTTGACAGCCCTAGTTTTAACCTTGTTATTACATTAAAAAGACAAAATCCACCCTTACATATATATTTATGTACAATTATTTCACTGATCAAATTTTATTAATTTTTGTTATAAAATAATAATTACAACAACAACAATAATAATATTATTTAAAAGAAAAAATCAAAAACAAATGATTAAAATATGAATATGAATATGAACAAGAATTATTATTCATATTTATATTTATCGTTATTTAAATAATATTCAAAAAAATTTTTATTATTAATAGATGTAATTTAAAAACAATTTTTAAACCATGTCTATTTTCGTCATTAGCCACATCATAAGCACTTAAACATGATAATTTACCAAACACAATTTACAGTTTGTTGATTCCACAACACTTTACATGTTATAGTTTACCAAACGTCTGACTACTTTATTTTTAAAGCACAGAACAGCAACGCACAGCATATCACAACAGAAAAGCACTTCTGTAAAATTCACAGCAATACCAAACTAGGCTTTAATGGGAATAAGTGCAATAAATATTATGGAGACTGTGAAATGACCAGACTATTCTTATCGAAAAAAGGTAAAGTAAATATTACAGAATGTGAAAATGACCATATTACCCTTAATGGAAATAGGTGCAATAAACATTATGGAGACTGTGAAAAATGATCAGACTACCCTTATCGGAAATAAGTAAAGTAAATATTATAAAATGTGAAAATGACCATATTACCCTTGATGGAAATCACCATTAACTTCAACAACACTTATAAGTGTTGTAATACATTCTATAATTTAACTTCAACAACACTTATAAGTGTTGTAATACATTTTATATTTTGACTTCAACAACACCTCACTACACCAAATCATGGATTTTGAAACATATTAATTTCCTGAGTGTGCAACGTATATTGATGTTGCACTATTTGCAGCGTCAATATACGTTGCACACCCGAAAATACGTTGGGTAAAATCAACAATAATAATTTAGCATATTAACTTAATGGAGCAACGTTTTTATATATTATTTCAATGTTTACAAACGTTATATATTGATGGCATTTATGTGATATCATACATTTACAAGGGATTTTAGTAGTATTTATTTATAATATCAGATTTTTATTTTAGAAAATCTTAAAACTATTTCCCCAAATTATTCCCTCTCATTTTTTTCACCAAAATTCTTCTCCCTCCCAAACTTGAATCAACAAAAAAAATTCCCCCTCATTTTTCCCTCTAATCCCACACATTAACTTCCCAAAATGTTTCACAAAAATTTTTCAGACAAATTTATTACAATTTTTTCTTCCTTCAGACACATTTATTCCCTAACTTGTTTATTTCTGCCTTTTTTTTTCATCTCTCTCTCTCTCGTTTTTCAGAGAGTTTTTCTTCACAGGAAACCCTTCTTCTCAAAATAAAATCTGCTTTCAGAATCACATGAGCCATAGATTAAAACCTAGATCTATACTCTGAATCGATCCTTGAAATTAAAACCTCAACCAAAACCCAGATATCTAGATCTATTTTCTAAATCTTAAAAAAAAAACTAAACCTAGAAAATCAAATTTGTTCCTCAAATCAGAAATCAGTTCATCTAATAGTTGATTATCATCAGGTATAAGCCCTCATCTGCTACTACTGTTGTTTAATTTTGATTTTGTCATTTTTGTTTGGAAAATTGTTTGAGTTAACTCTCTGAAGTTGGAGACTTACTTCGTGTATAGGTTTTGGTAAATTTTACGGCATGGGTTTGTTTAGTTTTCAGTTTAATTGCATGTTAAAGTTGTTTTGATTTCAAAACTCCTATAGAAGTGAATGATTTGCATACAGAGTCGGGTTTGTGTATTTGTGGTGGACTTTGAGTCATCTGTTGCTACTTTAGGAGTTTATTCAGCTATTTTTGGAGCATGGGTACCTTTATAATTCAATTTTTATGTGTGTGGAGAAGTTTAAGAGTTTATTCATCTAGATGTTGTTGTTGTCTAAGCATGACTACCTTTTTAATGATTCGTAAACACTTTACAAAGCAATGGGCTATGTGCTAATGTATCCTACTAATCTATTCTGCTCTATTATATATGTTGTTGTCAGTTCATGAAAAATTTACATCGAGTAATTTTATTCATTGTTGTTATATATGTTGTTGTCAGATCATGACAAATTCTAAATTAAGGTTAATTTTTGTTTTAGTGCAGTTTTTGAAGAGTACAATTGCAGTTCTTGTGCCTTGAAAGGTCGGGTAATCTGTTCAGCTTTTGGTCAGATTCTATTGTTTTTGTTTCTCATATATATGAATGTCCAGCTTCTTAATTTCTTATTATTGGTTTGCTTACTTAGGTATTAACGTGTTGTGCGCGAAAGCTGTTCATTGCAAAGAGAGGTTTGCTGCTTGTTTGTACTTCTATCATTCTGTACTTCCGCGTGTTGCGTATTTTGTGTAGTCTTTCTCTCAGTTTGCTTAAAGTTTTATTTCTGGTTATGAATGGTTATGAATTCGGTTTGCTTGGAATATAGTTTTCTTTCGGTTTGCGTAGAATTCACTTTGCTGGTCACTTCAAAAGTTTGAGTTTTTATTTTTCTTGTGAATTATAAGCTAGAAGTAGTGCAACTGTTTTATAATCTGGTTCGTGTGCATTATTGTAGAATGTCTCAACAGAATGAGAAAAGCTGGATGTTTGAAGATAGGTTTAGTCATGAGTATAGAACAGGAGTAGATACTTTTATTGCCTTTGCATATAAGAACAGAACTAGAGACTCAGAAACTTGTCCTTGTCCTTGTCGCGTCTGTCGTAATGCAAAATCTAAAAAGTTTGAACTAGTGAGGCATGATTTAAAAGTGAATGGCATGCTAGTTACATATGTAAATTGGTCACTACATGGAGAGAAGCCGACACCAGTATCAAAGGTACTTGCCGCAAATGTAGAGCAATTGGTTTAAAAAGAAACTTCAGTGGAGCATGTAGAGGAACATGTAGCAGAGGACAGTAGAGATGAAGGGTGCAGGTTGGGTGATTTCGTTGACAATGCATTTGGGGTATTTGAAGGATTGAACGAGCATGTCGATGTAGGTGCTTCTGAACATCCCTTTATTCAGGATCCTAGCTTAGGTAAGAAACACGACAAGTATAAGAAGTTAGCAGAGGAGAAGATATATCCTTCATGTGAGAATTGTTCATAAATGCATTTGTACCTTCATTAATGTTTATCCACGTAAACCTATATATCTCAGGGTGAGTTTGAATTGCCTTTCGACCCAAAGCTTTGCCGCCCTGTTATAGAAACTGGGTTTCCACCATTGTATCGGAGTTTTAAGTCTGATTTAAGGGATCTGGTCAGAGGCAAAAGGAAAAGATCCAAGAAGAGGCCTGCATTATCTGAGGATGGGTCTGTTGGACTGGAGGAAGAGTCTGAAGTTCCCCAACGCCGTCAACTCACCCCAGAACTCTGGGAAGCTGCAAGAGATGAAGTTCCAGCTGGGGTGAATCCAAATATCTGGCATGATTTTGTTGACTATGAAAAGCAACCTGAGGTAATAGCAAAGAATAATGTCAATGCCCAATCCAGAGCACAATCCACGATCCGCCATACACTTGGGCGATGCTCTTACAATAACAAGAAATATAAACTGGTAACTGGTAACTCTACTCTCTTAATTTAATAACTAATGGTTTTAATAATGATAGAAGTGCAGTTTTAATATAATAAACCTATTTTCCAGGACGAGTCGGGCATTTTACAAGTACCTGAAGACACCACAGACAAGTGGTTATTTGGACACCAGCGTAAGGATGGGACTGTGCATCCTAGTGCAGAAAAGGCACATGTAAGTATACTTCAGAAATTGAATAACGACACTTATTTCACTGATGCATACTCTTAGCTAACCACCAAGTTTCTATTATGAAATTACAGAAGAAAGTAATGGAAGCCAAAGAGAAGTATAAACAAGCAGGATCAAGTGGCAGCAACAGTTGTTTAATATCAGAGCCACTAGAAGATGTGTTTGGAGCAAATCGAAAAGATTGTATTCATGGCCACTCATCCCGTACATCCAAGAAGCAAGCTCAGATGGCAACAATCACGTTTTCTTCTCTTCAAAATAGAGACTCCCAAAACGAGCACAAACTCAACAAAATTGAAACTGATGTTAGTATTTTGGGTGGCCAACTCGGTTCGCTGAGCAGTAAAGTTGACGTAAGTGTTGAATTCTGACTTGTCGTGCAGTTGTAAATAACTTGAGTACACCTTCAAATCTGTGATAGTTCTAATATGATATTTGTTGACAGGCGCTCTTGCACTTGATGAAGCCTAATGTGTCTGCACCATCTAGTTCCTCCAATCCTACTATAAGAGTCACTCCTAGCCCAGAGAAAGGGTCAAATACTCATCATGTTGGTGGAAGTCACCGTGTACTGGATAACGAGGAAATTGCTTCTGCTGGGGTTATATCTGGGCAAGTAGAGCTACTAAACAATAACGGTGAAGTTGTTGCATTAGGAACTATTCACCAGGGTGAAATCTTACATTGTCGGAAGTTGAAGCTGACTGAGAAGAAGGTCTATGTCGAGGAAGTGTATGATCAAGGTGCAGTTCTTTGGGATGCCCCTCAAGGAGATGCTTATTTCTTCTTGAAACAGCTACCACTACCTACTTGGGTAAAATGGTGCGAGGATAGGATGCAACCTGCAAATAGTGAAACTTTTTAAGATTGCTTAATATAACGGCGAATCATGCGGACTTCTTTTTTGGTTGTTTTTTTTGCTGTAGGAAGATTAGACAGACTATGCATCTGTCTACTGTGTCTTTATTTGTTTTTTTGGAGTTTATCATATATATATATTTTGTTTCTTGTTCATTGTACTTCCAAACCTTTTAACTCCGCCAATGTGAATGCGTTGCCGGTCCCAAGACCGGATAAAGGAAGATGGAGAAGGTTGGCATACTCCTGTTCTTGACATTGATTTTCTATCATTCATACTGGTAAGGGTTCTCTACTTTTCACTATTTTTCTATGTATCGTTGTGATGTTTCAAGTATGATGTGGCTGCTATTTGATCAGACTATACCGAAGTGCTAGCAGGCAGTTGGACTGTGATCATTTTGCTACCAGTTCTTGACATTGATTTTCTATCATTTTTACTGGTAAGGGTTCTCTACTTTTCACTGTTTTTCTATATGTATCTTTGAAAATGTAATCTCTCATTCCTGTGTATAGCAATTTTGATGTTGACAAAAATTTTGATATGGGTGCTTGGTTTTGTCCCTGCAAATTACATGTTGTTAAGGAAAACTGCCTTGCACCAGCTCCTGTGTTATCAAGCGATGAGGTAAACTTCACTTATGCCATATCTCTATTTGCATATAAATAATAACTCATGATTTGCATATTAATCTTTTTCAAAAATAAAAAAAAAGTAACTTAGCAGCAACTCTAATTGTGATATGGTAGCTTACTAGGCACTTGATTCCAATTTGTTTTTCCTTCTTAGTCGAATGGATTGAGAATAAGTTATTATCTGATGTGAATGGATTGATGTGAGTATAACTTGATGGATTGTGATGACCAACCACATATGTTCATATGAAAAAATGGGTCTTTTAATTGATCTACAATGGTATATGAGGGTGCAGAAATCTGTCGGAATTATCATCGGATTTTTTTACCGGGAATTCTCGCCGAAATGAATTTTTTATTTTATTTTTATTTTACCTGTAAATTGGTTTGCAACGTATATAAGTGTTGCTCAAATTAAATTAATACGTTGTTTAAATTATTGTAACCGTTGCTCAAATTAAAACATCCGTTGCTCCTAAAACGTTGGTAAAAAAATTGACCAACGTATTTTTGCGTTGCACTAATTAATTTTACCAACGTATTTTCGCGTTGCACATAAATTTGCTACGCCCTATTACCAACGGATATATATGTTGTTGAAATTAATTGCAACGCGTATATACGTCCCAAATCGGCTGTTTTGGTGTAGTGCCTATAAGTGTTGTAATACGTTTCTATTAAAAAGAAAAAAAATCACCAATTCTTTTGAACCGTAAGGATGGTTGATGACCTAGACATCCATGCATTAGGTTGATGTTCGAATCCCCTAACCTCTTTTTTCCCAACATTATATATTTTAACTTCAACAACACTTATAAGTGTTGTTGTACGTTTCTACTAAAAAAAACAAACAAAAACACCAAATCTTGTGAACCGTAAGGATGGTTGATGAGTTAGACATCCATGCATTAGGTTCATGTTCGAATCTCTCCTCTAACGTATTTTTCATTATCATATTTTTGTCTTCTTCAACAACACTTATGAGAATTGTGATAGGCTAAGTCACTATATTTATGTAACAAAGTTGTTATAGCTAAATGTTGTCGCAACAGTTTTGCTTAAGGAGTTGTCGTATGTTTTCTTAGCCCAACCCCTTGTTTCCCAAGTGTTGGTAGTGATGATATACAACAACGCTTCCTTTGAAATCAGTTGTAAAATATAGGACTTTCTACAATGTTTAGGAAAGTGTTGTAAATCTCCAGTTGTAGATGTATATTTTTCCCATAGTGCATGAACCTGGTTAGTGTCGTGGAAACTCGTTGTCAAGGTTATCGCTATATAACAAGCGACCTTAATTCTCTCATTACACTTTCTTATAAGCATCAAATTTCGAACTAAAGTTCGTGGATGCTAGGAATGAGGTCCTAAAAACAAATACAAGTGAGAGAACAACTCAATATGGACTAAGATCCATATTTTCCAATTATATGAACTTTGTCGATAATTCCTTTGCAAATGGGGATAACTATCAACATCAATTTCAGTAGCTACTCTGA
Organism: Papaver bracteatum; assembly: GCA_023529315.1. NCBI lineage: Eukaryota > Viridiplantae > Streptophyta > Magnoliopsida > Ranunculales > Papaveraceae > Papaver > Papaver bracteatum. Next base: position 271,957 of record JAJJWX010003587.1, on the reverse strand, counting down.
ACATTATCGACAACCAAGTTATTAAACGATCTTACATCATTCTCCAGAGTATGAGGATATCATAATCCATTGGTACCAAGTTTCAACATGCGGATATTCCTTGTCATAAGATATCAACACAACGTTTATGGATGTGCTCCTCGTCATAAGATATATCAACTCATCACTCAAAGAGAATATGGACGTTATCTGATTAGATTGGCATACCTCGAACAAGAGGTTTTCGTCTATTCATCAAAACACTTTCAGAAGAAACTATCGCTGCGATTTCATGGCATGCCTTTGCAAGGACTTTAATTTATGCCGAATCAAGCAAGCATACTCTTGCTAAATATAGCAATAGAGTAATCTTTAACACCTCAGGCATTTCTCAGTGTAAGAATTTAGATGAGACACAATTGGAGTTAACCAATATCGTCAACGATTCTCCCCTTGATCCTTAGGCGGGAATGTCTCATCAACAGAACATCCAGTTCCGCATTACTCTACCTATCAAGGGAGAAACTAGGTGCATAAAACAATAATAACACGCATCCCAAGAGAGGTAACTGATCAGGTTTCCTCTCTCGTTTACCGTCCAGCTGGAACAATTTTAAAGAATTTACATTGTCATGTAAAATTAACAGTAAATTGTAAAGTAAATTTTGTGAACATAGACACTTACTCAATATCAGTCCCAGTCCTGCCAAGACGACTGATAGAGATTAACAACAATAAACCGCATTTCAAATGCACGTTTCGTGTCTTTAATGTCACAACGATAGCAAATATTTTCCAGGATCAAAGACGGCTTATTCAAACCAATCATTATGCTACCGTACCGTATTTCTCCTCTTCTAGTGGTACGGTGCTCATCAGGTTCTTAAACCCGAGAACTATTGTGGTTCCCATATTCAAAAATATGCCTACCACAATTGTATTTTCCTTCTTTTCCAAAGATTTTAAACTTATTTGCATAGCTACTGTTGCAAATTTAATTCACCAAATTCAAGATTTTAGGTAATAGCTCAGGCGATGAGAAGACATGATATTAACTCTAGATATCATTTACAAAAATGCAACACTCATTATCGCTCGACGTTTGTATATCTACGAGGCACAGTTAACATTTGCAGCACTCGGTGTTGTTGACACAACATATACAAAGTGCAAATTAAGCACTATCTCTTTAAAGATCGCCGATGCATATAATAGGCGCATATAATGCATGCCGTAAATCTAGTGGGAACACATAAGGGCGCAAAATATGCAGCTCTCCTTATTGCTCAACACTATATTATATACGGTGCATATATCCTCTCTAAAATCAAGATGAACTATTTTCCACAAATATCAATGGTGAAATAATACCGACAAATCTCCAATTTAGTCCATTAGACTTGACGAAATATTAATTTATCAAAGTTGAAATATGAACACAATCTTTATTTCTTAAAATAAATTGTCTCAATATCAAGTGCATCTCATTTCATGACCGCTGATAGAGACTGGATAACCATGTTAACCCAGTGTCCATTTTTCATGATATTCCGACCTTAAGCGGAATGACTTTAAATTCTGGAGATTATTATAGCAAAGGAATATTACAATTTTGCTATCCTCAAGGATGCAAAAATTCCTTGCTCTGTCGATATTAAAACCATTAACACCACAAAAATCATTGGTGTACCAACAAAGGTAATTTTATTCTCTACGCTGTTCAAGAGGACGCGGAAAAACCTTCCGTTGGCTGGCTAAGGAGGAAAATAATAAAACGCTGCAAAACTCAAATATTTGGGTAAATTCGGAAAAAGCACCACAAATATGAGTCGTTGCCAATACGTATCTATTTTGGATGTTTGTTCATATACCGTATATTTCAAGTGCTCCAAATAGCACATACAAATACGGTAATATGTCTAACTCTCTCTTTAACAAGTCCTAATCAAAATAGGAAAACAAAGTTATACATAATAAAAATTGTATGCATAAAACTACTTAGAAATAGTTAAATTAAATATGTAAAGGTTGAAGAGAATTATCCTTTTTCCATATCGTCAGCTCAACGCCGATCACCACGGAGCAATTCGTGTTGATAACGTGTTATAAAATGATGATTACTAGTCCACTATATTTATTGACTTGATTTTCTTATATCAATATGATGATACTACTCAATTAGTTTATAATTGTAGCTTAGGATACCATCACTCACCATTAGCTATAAGAAAGGAAGAGAGGAAGGAAATGAAAACTTTTCTTACTTCTTTTGTTCTCATTTCTAAGTTTTCTCTTACTCTTGAAACCAAACAAAACAAAGCTATTTATAGCTTGTAAATATGGCATGCTTTATCCATGTGGCAACATATAATATGTCCAATGGTAAAGTCGGCATAAGTGCATGTTTATCTCCTAAACATGCTTATCTTCACACCTTGTGTAGAACAATCTGGATGGTTTAATGGTGGGACATCTTATAAGCATGTTCACAAAACACTAAGAATGATCTTTTGTAGATATATAGTTTTATTTTCCATATGGAACCTTTTTGTCTTAGGGTATATTAATTAAATACCCTTAGTTTTGGAATCCTTCAAAAATACCCCTATCACATTATAAATATACCCCTCCTATTATATGCAAAGCTTATCCTCTTAAAAATAAACTATTTTAGTAAACTATTACACATAATTAACAGGTCACATTGTGTCCTCTCGAGGGCTCGAAGTGGACAAGTCAAAGATAGATTTAATAAGAAACTTACAATATCCCACTTCGGTGAGGGAGATCCGTTCATTTCTTGGTCATGCAGGTTTCTATAGGCGATTTATCAAGGATTTCTCCAAAATCTCCATGTCAATGTGCAAGTTATTACAAAAGGAGGTTCTTTTTTACTTCAATAAGGAAAGCAAGGATGCCTTTGAAAAATTGAAGGCAATGTTGAAAAGTGCGCCGATTATCAAGTCACCAGATTGGAATCTTCCATTTTAATTAATGTATGATGCTAGTGATTTTGCGGTTGGAGCCGTTTTGGGTCAAAGAGTGAACAAATTGCCCCGTGTTATCTATTATGCATCTAGGACCCTCAATAATGCACAAATCAACTATTCTACCAAGGAAAAGGAGTTATTGGCTATAGTGTTTGCATTAGAAATGTTTCGATCATACTTGGTGGATACAAAGGTTATTGTGTATTCCGATTATGCCACACTTCGACACTTAATAAAGGAGAAAGAAGCTAAGCCAAGACTAATCCGGTGGATCCTATTACTATGTACAAGAGTTCGACATAGAAATTGGTGACAAGACCGCTTTCCGGACGAATAACTTTTCTCCTTGGAAGAATCAACACCTTGGTACGTGGATATAATGAATTACTTGTGGAAATATTGGAGCTTTAAGCTCAATGATGCACTTCAGGCGTGTAGAACGGTATACAAGACACCGATTAGTCTGTCTCCATATCGATTGGTTTATGGCAAAGCTTGTCATCTTCCGGTTGAACTTGAACATAAGGCTTATTAGGCGATAAAGAAATGCAACATGGAGTATGATGAAGTGGGAAAGCAAAGAAAGTTACAACTACATGAGCTAGAGGAGATACGTAATGATGCATATGAGAGTGCCCGAATTTACAAGGAAAAGACCAAGCTTTTTAATGACAAGATGATTTCTCGAAAAAGTTTTGTTGTGGGGAAAAAAGTTCTTTTACTTAATACTAGTTTACATTTATTTCCGGGTAAGCTTAAGTCCCGTTGGGTGGGACCATATTTTGTTACTAATGTTTATGATCATGGTGCAGTTGAAATTGTTAGTGACAAGACATGAAAACCTTTCAAAGTCAACGGCCATAGGTTGAAGCCACATTACAAAAACTTTCCAACAGAGCATGTGGACGTGATTGGACTTCGAGATGTGCTCCCTCTGGAGGAGTAATGTGAAGCAAGAGCTATGTTGGGTCGTTAACTTTAAAACAAACGCTAAATGGGAGGCAACCCAACGGTTTTGTATTTTTTATCCTTTTGTTTTTATTTTATTTTGTTACTTATTTTTCTTGTTCCATTTTATGTAGGATTTCCCACCTTGACTTTACTAGGATGATTCAATTACATTGAGGACAATGTAAAGTTTAAGTGTGGGGGAGTGGTTAAGCATATTAAAAAATAAAATTGCATAAAACCTCCAACTTGTAGAGATTTTAGAGTCGCTATAGCATTCTTCTAGGTATGTTTTCATAGAGAATTCTGACCGACATAACTGAACTTGGAAGTGTCAGGGAACTATGTTCGGATTTCTAACTTGTTAGAGTGTTAAATAATGGATTTAATCACGTCGATGGCAAATGAGGTGCAGAGGGAAATGCATTATTAGAGTTCCTGATCAATTATTAGTGGAAACTACCCGTATTTATATTATGTGAGGCACCGAGCATAAATTCTTTGTAACTTACTAGAAAATCTTTGTTTAGAGTCTGTGTGTCACCGTACGTTAATTCTGGGTAGAATGGTGATCTACCCAACTTCGCACCAATTTCAACACTATTTTTGATCTCTTGAGTGCTAATTTTGTCAATCATGAGGGTGACGTTTATAGATGAAAGCCTCCTTCTTGTAGTTCGATTTGCAATTAGCACCATTCTCTCGATAACAACGGGTCCATGGAAACACCATCATCATCAACAAGTGGAGTATCACAAGTTCAAAGGAAAGTTGAAGATGTTTAAGGTTTACAAGCAACGGAACAAGAAAATAGAAAATTTCATATTCAAGTAAAGCAACATACAATGAGCAGATTTTTTCATATACATTGAAGACTTACAATAAAATGAGCATAATTATATATCCAAGTGGAAGACTTATTTTCAAGAGAAAAGAACAGAAAAAGGTGAGAATTATTGAAGTTTATGATTTCGAGACGATACAAGTTGTGAAGAATCAAGCGGTAAAGTATTTTTCCCACGGGCATGGTTTGTTTTATTTCACTTTGTTTTGTATTATTTCTCTTTTCTTCATTAATGAAAAAAAAAAACAAGACAAGAGAAAATTTTATCATTGTTTTTACTTAATAAGCCGTGGGGAAGGAAAATCTATAAGGAAGTTTCAAGCGACAAGGATTTAAGGAAAACAGTTATAAATTTTCAAGGATTTACGAAGTTCAAGAGTTTATCATCAATAGTTGAAGACGAAAACCAAGAAGAGAAGACAAGGATCCGAAGATGTTTCTATTGGATGCTATGAGAGTGGTGTTATCATAATTGGCAATCGGATGAGACGGTGAGTAAGTAATCTCATCCTCGATAATAGTGGTTGATTTCCTTTCTTAGAGACATCAGAAAAATGGTTTTTCAAAATGTTAAAAGATTTAGGTTATTAAAATATTTCAGAAGTTTTCCTTCCCACCATTCAACGTGTTGCATGAATTCTCTCTTCATTCCTACCCGCATACATGTGATGAGAACCATAAAAGTACGTCTTTTGAGTGCAATTTCATAAAACCCTTTTTGGTGAGGCAGAAGTTGAGGCGAAATGCTTATTGATCGCTCTCAAACACGCATTCTTTCATTATGGTGTGGTAATTTCTCACTCAACATTTAAGAATGAGAATATGTTCTTTAGTATTTCTAACTTCTTATTACTAGCATGCAGAAAATCTATGTCTTCATAGCTCTTTGGATGCTTGGGACGCTGGAATGCTTTGAAGTTGGAGTAGGTTTTGTGGGTATATCTCTAGGAAGCACTCACGAGACTGTAACTCGTCCACTAGGGACACCTAGGGGTTTAAAGGCTTGTTATACGCGCTAAGTTTAACCGTTTTCTCGACGAAATGGAGTTGTATGTATTTAGTTTAGTTTTCTCGAGGACTATGAAAGTCTAAGTGTGAGAATTTGATAGGTGTAAAATACACTTGATTTAGTATTTATTGGTTACGCTTTCTTTGCTATTTTTCTTGTAAACTATGTATTTTACGTGTGTTTTGAGTTTTATTGCTACTTTGGAATCATGCGGAAGAAAAGAAGAAGAAATTATCTAAAATTGAGAAAGAAGGGCTAAAGGTCATTTCATCGGCGAATACTATTGGGAGCCTAGCCACATGTTAAGGGGTAGCCAGATTTTGGTTAAAAGAGAAGGGATAAAAGCACCCAGTAAGAAACTATGAGGCACTCAATCTGTGGGTGTATTCCAGAAGTGGGGTGTGCCATCCTACCCTAGTCTACAACCCTAAAATCTAGAAAGTTACTATCATTCTCTCATTTGTTCCACCTAAAATAAAGAAGCAAAAAGACAGCGGCTGCGCTGCTGAAATCAAGAGAAGAAAAGTAAAGCCGAGATACTAGAATCGAGAATAAATTGAAGTATGGGTTTGTTTAGCCGAGAAAGAAATCAGAGAAAAATTTGAGATGAATTTCAATATCTCAGAAGATGGAGTTCGAATGGAAAAAGGGGATCTGATGTTTGCTGTTGACGATGAAGATTGCAGACGAGAATGGTGTTTTCCATTAAGAAATTAGTACTGGGTTTGTCATGAAACTTGAGTTTAATCAAAGAAAATAGTACTGCTAGTTCCTGAGAAACGATGATGTTCATGGATTATGAGATGATTTGATCATCATGGGTTTGTGGCTGTGGAATCAAAGAAGGGTTTGTTGTTGCCCTTGAATTGAAGTTAGATAAGTGGATTCGAAGGAATTGGAGCTGTTTTGAGCGGTTCTGTTTTGTAAAGATTAAAAGTTGAAATGGCTAGGTTGGATGCAGTGAAGAGTAAAATTGGTTTTGAGCAAAGTTCCTTCTGCTTATGATTCAACAATGGGTGAAGTTCTAAAAGGGATCTGTGGGTTTTGAAATCGACAGATGAGAAGAATCTATAATGGTACTAATTTCATAGTTATAAGCAAAACTGGATTCTAATTTCAACAGAGAAATGGGTTTTGTTCAGAGATGATGGAGATGTTGTTGTGTTAACAATGGTGGTTTGAAGTGATAAGAGAAGTGGGTTTGTCTCAGAAACTACAGTTGTGGTTGTTGACGATCAGGGTTGGTACTGTTGCAGTACAGGAATGGGGGAGAATTGAGCTGATATGGGTTACAATGGTGGAGTTTGTGCTTCAATGAATCAAGAACAGGAAATTGGGAGAGGAAGGTGGTACTGTGTTGCAAATGTTGAATGATTAGATGAATGTTAGGTTTTGTTACAAGGAAAGAAAGGCCAAAAAATATCGGAGAAACAAAGGAAACTATGTCAGGATGTCATCTCGATGAGTTAACTCAGTATTGACCGACGACGGATCCAACTCAGCTGAGTAAGACCATTCAGCCAACTCAAGGCAGCTGACTCGTTGCTTACTCGGTGTCTGACTTCACTCCTCCTCTTGACCCCTTTGACCGTCAGAGACCGTTAGTCTAACTGTTAACTTTGATGGTGGACTGACAGAATATTCTATCGATGGCTTAGAATCTCAGGTAGCTGGCGGCGACGTTTCAGGCGACTCCCGATAGTACCAGGATTTCTCCGTCGACCCAATATGTGCAAAATTTTATGAAGAGTATTGTAGACTCATGGGTGTGAATACTTGGAATTGGATGAACAATTTGGTTTGGATTTGGAGATAGAAGATGAAAGATTTGAGAAAGACAAGGATTTGGAAGTTGAGCTACAAAAGGAAAGGGATTCTATTCCTAAGAGGATTGCAAGCAAATTAAAGCCTATAAATAGAAAAGTTCTCTACTTTTCTCTACATACCTTGTTGCACACCTTTTACACACACAACACTTGTATTTTTACTTGCTTTTAAAATTCTTCTTTTAATTATTTGTGTGAACTTCAATATTCTTGTTTTAATTATTGGTGAGAATTTTAAAAACTATGATTAGCTAATTTTCTTATTGATTGGGGATGAATTCCTAGTTCTTAACATATGATTTGAGTTTTTGTTTCAATTCTATCTTTTGAAGTTTTTCACATGATTATCATTTGTTTTTACTATAATAAGAATGTTTATGCTTGCATGATAGATCATTTAGGTGGACAACTGAATTGATTTGTTTTTCAACCTATATCTAGTAGAGGTTAGGAAATACGTTATGGTTTCTTGACTTTTTACATAAGTAGAAAACACGAGATCTTGTAGAGGGATTCTGTGGAGAAATTGTTTGTGAAAACAATACTAGAAAGTGGACCGAGCGAACCGAGTTTAACTACTAGTACTAAACCTAATATCATAAATCTTAATGCGTTCGGGGAATTACATCTAGTAAGTGAACCTCAAGGTGGTTCTTTTGAATATAACTAAGCGGACCTGTTACTCAGTGAATCGAGGAATTTTGGGGTTAGCTAAGCGAACCTGCTATCCTACGGTTGGTGATAATCTGTGACTAATAAAAAGTGAAAAAGAACATAACTTGAATCATTGTTTTGCAACGAAGAAGAATTCCTTCATCTAATCTCTCTTATCGATTTCAACTTAAACTTTTAATCGCTTTATTTACTTTTTTTTTTTAAATCTAAAACCAAAACCCCTCTTTTTGTGACAATTAAACAACTAAAACTCTTGCTCCTCGTGGGAATGAACTGGACTACACTAGAACACCGTTACCATGGTAGGGAGGGCCGACCGAAGAAAAACGAAACACCGCTACAACAGAGCAATAAAAGGAAATCTTTGATTCCCGAAGACAGATACAACCAATTTTCTTTTCTTTTCCTGTAAATATGTTTGAAGAAAATAATTCTTGATAATTTGTTTAGATCATAAAAGTTTCGAAGAAACTAATTTTAACTGGTCATGAAGAAGATAAAAAACGCTTAATAAAGTATAAATCTTACATGGAACTCTAATATTCTAGTGATATCAAAATGGTATTCACCTCCAATAAGATCTTATTTAGGCTAGCAACAACTATAGGTAGAATGATGAGAGTATAATGAACTGAGAGCAACTGCAATCATACGACTAAACCCAAAGACCAAAAACTAAAAAAAACCCAAAAAAATTGGTTTACTCCGTGCTGCGACGCTACGGGCAGCGACTAAAAACCAAATTTTTTTTATCAGGCACAACACTTTGGCTACGCCCCATCAGGCACAAGTGTTTGGTTACGCCCCATTTCGTTTTTTTTTTTAATTGGGGCGTAACTTTGAGTTACGCCCCACCATCAAGCTGAACTTTTTTTCTGCACCCCATCATCAGGCGCAACTTCGAACTACGCCCCATCAGACGCAACTGCAATTTACGCCTGACTAAAACCAAACCAAAGACCAAATATACTCTGGTATTTGGTTTTAGTCTGGTCTTTGATCTTTACTCCCTCTCCACTGCGTCTGGTTTTTAGTCCAAAATTTTAGTTATAATCTGCGACTGTGGTTGCTCTGAGCATCTAAAAGGTGTACGCAGACGTTCATCAGAAGAAAGTTCTAGTAGGCCGTTGGAGCCCGGAGCATCGGTCTATCTTCTCCAAACACGTGACATCGAAATTTTGGCCATGGAGTAGAACACGTGTGTCCATGGAATAGAAATTATGGCCTACATGTGTCCATGGAGTAAAAATTTTGACTTTTCAAAATAAAAATAGCCAAACACGTGTATCCAATACAAAGATTCTATTTTTCTCGGTGATATCGAAACAACTCTTTGTATCCTCCCGCTTCCATCTTTCTCTGCAATTACAGACCAAAACTATTAGAAGGATTATTTTTTTCATTTGGGAGTATTCATGATATCTAAAAATTAGATTAGATCTATCGTTATAAATGTATAAGAAGTATTGTAATTTATGTAATCGTATGTGACTAATTCAGTAGTTACTAAGAAAAATCAGATCTATCTTTCTCTGTAATTGTAATTCATGTAATCGAATGTGAGTAATTCAATAGTTACTAAGAAAAATTGATTTCTCAAGGGATGATCTGGATGTTGGTTACAAAAAATTTGATCTGATTATTGGTTAATTAAGATCATCAAACTTAAATTTTTAAATCCGATTGCAGATTCAGTAAATGATAAAAAAATTCATTGGTGGTAATGGTGGTGGCTGTTGGATTCTGTTTCAGAAATTTTGAATGAGAAAACGATTCCTTAGTGGTGGTATTGGAGGCACGGGTTTGGTGGTGGTTCTGGTGTTGGTTGTGGTGGTGACAGTAGAAGAGAGTAGGGATGATCATAAGAGAATAAGTTTTTGGTTTGGTTTAGAGGTGGTTCCGGTGTTCTAGAAGTACTGGGGAGCTGGCGGAGGTGCTGTTAGTGGTGGCGATGGTGGTGAAGGTGTATTGGCTGATTAGAGATGGTTGTGGTGGCGACGCTGGTTACTGTGACGACGCTAGTAATCATGCCGGCGGTAGTGTTGGTTATGATGGAAAAGGAAATGTAGGATATGATTATGAAGGAACTGGTTTTTAAGTATATGGGTGTTTTAGTCTTTTCAGCTCCCAAAGACTACCACCAAATCTCAAATCTTTTTCTCAATTTGTAAATTTTCGTTAGGTTTCAATGACAAAAAAAATGGCCATAGAAGGGACTCCCTCCCTACGGGCCCTCCGGTCGGTCGGCCCAACTATATTACTAGTTAATTAGGTGGAAAAATATTAATTAATTTGTTGTGGTTACGACACCCATCATCCATGATTTAGGGAGGCCCAACTATATTACTAGTTAATTAGGTGGAAAAATATTAATTAATTTGTTGTGGTTACGACACCTATCATCCCTGATTTTCTACTATGTAATCTTCTGATTCCATTAATACAAGCATTTTTCTAGAAAAAAAAAGTCATTTCATATGGACACGTCTCTTCGAGTATGAAACTGAAATGTCAATTTACTACATAATTGGCGCTAGAAACAGGGACTTGAGAATTGTGGTAGCCTAAATTTGAGGGAATTGTGGAAAATTTGAAGATCAAATGAAGTCAGTAGATGGAGATTACAAAAAAGAAGAATGTAATATGATCACAAAGACAATGATTGATGAATTTCATAGTAATATGAAGGGAAAAATATACAAGCGAGATTGTAGAGGAAGAAAGATCATGGAGGAAGAAAAGATAACAACTTTAGAAGAATGGGAAAAGCGGAAAATCACATTTTCAAGAGAGCGAAATTCCAAATGAAGACTTGAACCATACTTCATCATTGGTGATCACAATTTGATCATGCTAGAAGATAAGAAAGTCAGAAAAATGGAAATTAAACCGAATTTTGGTTGATACGGGAGTTCTCACAATATCATATTCTATCATGCACTTAAGGGGATGGGAATTAAAGATGAAGAAATCACAAATTCAAAATGTCTTATTCATGGATTAGGAAAATCTACAACAAAATATAAAGGGGAAATCGCGCTGCGAATATTACTAGGAGAAATCGAAACACATGTAATCTTGTGTGTGATAGATATGGAATCTCCATATAACATGCTGATAGGAAGGCCGTGGATTCACGCGATCAAAGCTGTTGCTTCAACATTACATCAGAAAATCAAATTTCCTACATCAAATGGAATACTTGAAATAAAAGGAGATCTTGATAGTGCAAAATTTTGTTATCAAATTGAAGTAACGCAATGTGGAGGAAGAGCAAGAAAGAAACAGCTTCGTAGGAAACTTGCGAAGGAAACAAAAAAGGAAGAAGAATTCCGAGTGTATACAATAAGAGCAAAGGAAGGGAGAGGTATACCAAATGAGATTCCAGAAAAAGAAGGGGACCCAGCAAAAATAATCAAAGAACCAACACCTATGAGGGAGCAAAGTCCAAGCTATGTTGCAAATTGAACCAACTAAAGAAATAAATATTGGAAGTAAAGAGGAGCCTTTATTCTTGCGAATTGGAACTAAGATGGATGAAGAAGAAGAAAAAAGAACTATTGATCTTTTGCGAGAATATAAAGATATCTTCGCGGAAAGTGTAGATGAGATACCAGGAATTGATCCATCAGTGGCGTGTCATAGATTGAACATAGATAAAAATGTAAGACCATTCAAACAAAGAATAAAGAAGATATCACAAAATTATCATGTACAGATAGAAGAAGAATTACAAAAGATGTTGGATGCAGGGATCATAAGGGAAGCAAAGTATCCAGAATGGATTACGAATATGGTCATTGTTCTGAAAAAGAATAAAGGAATAAGAATTTGCATAGATTTCACTGATCTAAACAAGGCATGTCCCAAAGACAGTTTTCCATTACCAGATATATACCACAAATGGTGGAATCAAAAGCAAGTCATGACAGAGTCACTTCACTTGATGGATATAAAGGGTATAATCAAATATCACTCGCAGAAGAAGATCAAGAACATACTGCCTTTTTTGCTCCAAGGGGTTTGTATTGTTATGTGAAGATGCCATTTGGTTTGCGGAATGCGGGTGCTACATATCAACGTATGGTTGAAAAAGTGTTCGCGAAGTGGATACATAAAACTTTGGAGGTATATGTAGATGATATGTTGATAAAAAGAAAGGAAGCTAAAGATCATGTGCAAGATTTGAAGGAAATATTTGAGCAAATGAGAAAGTTCAACATCAAATTAAATCCTGAGAAATGTATAATTGGGGTTGCGTCTGGAAAGTTCTTGGGATACATAGTATCAAAGGAGGGAATACAAGTTGATCCAGAAAAGGTCCAAGCAGTTCGTGACATGCCAACACCTGCAACGGTAAAAGAAGTACAAAAGCTAAATGGACTCTTGGCTTCACTTGGAAGATTTATTTCGCGAATGTCAGATAAATGCAAGCATTTTTTCAACATACTTAAGAAGGGAGCAAAATTCAAGTGGACTGATGAATGTTAAAAAGCTTTTCAAGGGATTAAAGAATACCTCGCAAATACATCTATACTACAGAAACCAGAGAAAGACGAAGAATTATTGGTATACCTCGCAACAACTCCATATGCTCTAAGTGCAGTTATGTTGCGAGCAAACGCAGGAGTAGAAAGGCCCATTTACTACATTAGTAAAACCTTTAATGCAGCAGAGAAGAATTATTCTAAAATGGAGAAGTTAATCTTAGCCCTGGTTTATGCATCATTCAAGTTACGAATATACTTTCAAGCACATGTGATAAAAGTGGTAACCAAAGTCCCAATTGAGTCAATCATGAAGAACACACAAAAAATCAGGAAGAATAGAAAGGTGGAATGCATAAGTAAACCATTATAAAATAAAATACGAAGTATTATCTTCGCAAAAATCACAAGTCGTTGCAGATTTTTTGGCAGAATTTCCGTTGGAAGAAGATGAAGCAGTAGAAGAAATGATGGATGTTGAAGAAGAATTTGGGAATCCAAATGACTTGTTAACAGAACCAAATAGATGGGAAATTTTAGTAGATGGATCATCCAATAGCGAGGGGAATGGAATTGGAGTTGTGTTGATTTCACCAGAAGGAGAAAGAACGGCATTCTCATTCAGACTAGAATTTTCTTCCACGAATAATGAAACAGAGTACGAAGCTGTAGTGCATGCTATAAAGATCGCATCAGAAAAGAAGATCGAAAATATAAGGATAACAAGTGATTCGCAGCTGGTGATTTTTCAAATTAAAGGGGAATATACCACAAATGAATCTTCTTTGAAGAAATACAAGAAACTCGTTGATGAATTATCTGCGAAGATACCAAAATTGAAATGGAGACATATATCAAGAAAATATAATCGTCTCGCAGATGCATTTGCATTCATTCCAAGCATGATGACAAATCCAAATACAAGAAATATCAAAATCCAGACAATTCAACACCCATCAGTGGACAAAGAAAAAGAAATTGAGGAAGCTGTTGCGATGGAGGTGGAAAGAGAGCTATCAAACAACATTGCAGATTGGAGAAAAGAAATTCATGCATATCTCGCAACAGGAGAAATATCCATGAACAGACTAGAAGCACATAAATTAAAGAGTCGTGCAACAAACTATGAGTTACGAGAAGGAATTTTATATAGAAAATCTTTCAGTGGACCACCTCTCAGGTGCTAAATTCGCGAAGAAGGAGAAAAAATATTGAAGATGTTACATGGAGGAGAAGCTGGCAATCATAGTGGGGGAAGATCTCTAGCATATAGAGCAAAGATACAAGGATATTGTTGGCCTTATATGCATACAGACGCAAAATTGCTCGTACGAAAATGCAAGGAATGTCAACGACATGGTAAAAGAATTCATGCACCAGGGGCTACATTAACTTCTTCAACAAGCTGCTGGCCTTTTGGTAAATGGGGGTTGGATATTGTTGGACCATTTATACCTGGATCTGGACAAAGGCGATACTTGATAGTTGCAATAGATTATTTCACGAAGCTCGCATAAAAGCATCTGAAACATATTCGTGATAAAGATGTTTTTACATTCATATTTGAGAACCTCATTTGCAGGTACGGGGTTCCAGCACAACTGGTATCTGATAATGGAAAACAATTTGAGGGGCAGAACATAGAGATGTTACTCAGTGCTTTTAGGATAAAATGTGGGAAGTCAACCCCGTTATATCCACAAGCTAATGGTCAGGCAGAAGCAACAAATAAAACAATCGCAGATACAATCAAAAAGAAATTAGAAGGACACCTCAAAGGATGGTGCGAGCAAGTACCTAGCGCAGTTTGGGCATACAATACAACTAGAAGAGAAGCAACTGGAATGTCTCCTTATTGTCTAACATATGGAGTAGAAGCCGTATTACCCACAGAGGTTGTAATTCCGACAACAAAGAAAGAAGATTGGGAAAGAAATTTAAGTGCGGGAGTAATATTAAGTGAATTGGATGATTTGGAAGAAAAAACAGAAAAGGTGTTGCACCATATGAAGATTTATCAGGAGCGATTAGCTCGAGAATACAACAAGAGAGTCATTGAACGTGAATATAAACCAGGTGATTTGGTCATGCGAGAAACACCTCCATATCAAAAAGAAAATGGAGGAAAATTAGCACCAAAATGGGATGGACCATATGTTATTAAAGAAGTTGTAGGAAGCGGAGCTTATCGGCTGATGGATCCAGAAGGGAGAGACATGGGTTTGAGGCTTGGTAGACCTTGGAACAGACTGTATTTGAAAAGGTATTATCCATAAAACTCATGAAATTTTTTACGAATAATGTTTGCTCGCAGGAAATTGGGAAAAGTTACGAGTTTAAAAATTTATATTGCGATTAAACTTTCATTAATTTGCGAATAAAAGACCGCAATCTGTGATCAGCCTCCAAAAAAGAAAGAGACGCGAGAAAATTTTATACAGGGCAAACCTTTGTGGCGTACACCCTAGTTCGCGAAGCTATATTTCGTAAGAGGCAAAGTCCTAAAGTACGTCATTTAAGGGGGTACCTATAAACGTGGCTAAGGGTAACCGGAACACCACCAAGGGCCCTTAGTACATGGTAAAAATTTAGGGGTACAACCCAATAATGGGGTACCTATCCGGGTTAGACACCTTGGATTCTCACCTAATCTAGCGACATTACGCAATATAAAATGCGGTGTAAGAGGATTTAGGTTGGGCGACTAAGGCATACTGTCTTTCCCAAGAAGTGCAGAAAACGATCAAGGCGCCGAGGTACACGGTTGAGTCAAGAGTGCCGGGTGAGGTTGAACCACATCTGCCATTTTTGACAAGTCTTGACAAATGATGCACTTGGCCCAAAGATACCCCATAGGGTGCAACCTCGTAACTATAAGCCCTATAGGCAAAAAGGATAAGAGGTTGCGATCAAAAGATGGTTGTTGGCAGAACCGGATGGGAAGAGCTAACCTTGTATGGTCGATGTACGCTTCCTTGAAGGGGCAACCAGGGGGAAGATAAAGGGCAGCACCCTCCATTAGGGAGCTGATACGTGCTATAAGACGCAAATGTCACGAGGCTTCTTGTTTGCGAAAACATAAAGGCTTGTCATATTTGTGCAAGAAATGAAGTTCTGCGAGTATTCTAAAAAAAAAAAAAAAAAAAAAAAAAAAAGAGAGAGAGAGAAGGAAAACATACAAAAAGAACTCGCAGAATGAAACAAAGAAGTTAAGATGAGATCAATGGGTTATTACATGAAAGTGTAAAAACGTCCTGCGATTTCATCGCAAGACGATAATGTCAAGAGGTTGTATGTTCGCAAGAATGTTCAGACTTGTCATATTATCGCAAAAATTATTACAAAAGAGGTGGAAAAATAAGACCTTTACTTAGGAAGGCATGATAAGACCACAACAATTAATGAAATTCATTACATCAAAATAATTGAAGAAATTATACAAGAATATACATTATGAAGATCTGAAAAGAAGACAACTTCGTCGATATCATTGAAGAAATTTTACAAGAATATACATCATGAAGTTTTGAAGAGAAGACAGCTTCGTCAATATTATTGAAGAATTTTTACAAGAAGTCCTATCAAAGAAGACAACACCATTGAAGAATTTTCACGAAGACTTAACAAAAGATGCGATTTTGATAGCAATCAAATACATATAAGTTCATATTCGTAAAATTTTACGAGAATTACATACTTCTTATACTTCTCCATATATTGAATATTTCTCCAAAAGTTGAATCCTTCTTATAATTCTTCAAGAATATCTCATATTTATTATACTTCTTCAACAGATATTTCATTTGGTGAAGGTTAAGTAATCATTATACTTCTTCATATGTTACGTAATTATTCACAGATTGAATACTTCTTATATCTCTTCATTTGGTGGACTGAGTACTTCTAATACTTCTTATATCTCTTCATTTGACGGATTGAGTACTTCTAATAATTCTTCAAAGGTATTGTATATGTAGTATACTTCTTAAGGATATTTCATATATTTATTTCTTATACTTCAAAGGGAGGATTTTTTATTTACAATCGTAACAAGTTGAAACTTCGTAAGATAAATTGAGGCAGATATTCTAATACTTCCAACAATGTTTAATCATTTAAAGAGAAATAATAGGGGAGAAAGGAGATACTAGGCTTTACCTGTGAGTTATATATTATTTCTCTTCATATGATCAAATGGGGCAAAATAAGGAAAACGTTTAATTAAAGAAAGGTTAAATCATCTTCGCAAAATATCAGATGTACTTCTTAAAAGACAGAATTGTTCGCAAAAAGAAAACCAACAGTAACTAAGGGAAGGAATTCAAAAGAAAGGAGAACAGGAGAGTCAATGATAAATTGAAACAAAAAAGAATATTATCATGCTTCATCAACACTCTGTGCTGGATCTTTAAGATGAGTAGGGTCATTAGCAGCTTTCGACTTTTGTGAGATATCATCCTTTGAAGAATGTGCAACATGAACATCTCCTTGAGGAATAGATTCTTTCTCGTCATCAAGATCTTCATCATCACTCTCATAATCGAAATCACTATCAGGCTCACGAGCAACTTCATCGTCAGATATTTTCAGAAGAGTAATTTTCACAGGAGGCAAGGCTCTTGATAAGAGAATGTTATTCGTAAAGACTTGAGCTTTCAGATGACTTTCACGAAGTATAGCTTTTTGATGGTTGGTATCTTCGATATCTTTGGAATAAGCAAGATAGTTGAATCTCCGAGTAGCACGGTCACGAGAGTTGATTAAGTAGGTAGAAAGCAAAGCATTTTTCTTATGAAGCTCGGAATAGGAGGCTTCTAATCCAGCTTTCGTATTACGAAGGTTGTTCTCAGATTCTGCGAATAAAACAAAATTCAAAGGGTAAAATTTGCGAGTATAACGAAATTTAAAGATATACCAGAGGAAGTCAAATTTTAATGACTACCTTCTCTTTGCGAAGCAAGAGATTGAGCTAAAGATAGACAACAATTCTTCATCCGATTCATCGCATTATCAAAACCATCACCAACTAATCCTTTAAGTCTAGATTGAAGCTTTTGATCTTTAGAAAGAAGAAAATTTTTATCCTTCGTAAGTTTGGCATGAAGACTTTTTAATGACGAATAATCTTCTTCAAGTTGATTCTTCTTAGTACTCAAGACTATATTCTTATTAATAAGGGAATTCTTCTCAATAACAAAAGAATTTCTTTCAGAATCTGAAGACTTCTTTAATTCTTCAAGTTCACCTTTCAACAAAGAAAGAATATTTTCTTGATCGCAACATTTATTCTGAAGAGTTTTTAATTCTTGCGAAGAAACAATCATTGTATTCAAATACGAACATTTCTCTTCTGATAAGGTTTTGTTCTCTTCTAATAAGGTTTCTATTCTCAAATCAGCTTTAGTTAAGGAAGAAAAAAGTTGAGATATGTCATCATTCAAAAAATTTCAATCATATATTAGTTGAGTATTCTCTTGAAAGAGAGCGTCAGAGTTGTCAAGAGCACACGAGTAAAGATTAGATAAATGGGAGAATTGGTTTGAGAGGCTTTCATGCTTGGTTCGATATTCTGTTGCATCTGATTCATGGTGAAGTACCAATCTTCTACATTTCTGGATGGATTCTATAAAGGGGAATGGGTTTTAATGGATGTGTCAAGCATATGAAGAATATAAGTAAATAGAAGGGAAAATATGAAGATAGTAATCATACCTTTCAATTCATCATTTCTTTTGCGAAGAATCGCGCAATCGAGAGAATCATTTTGAAGACGATAATTTTCTTTACGGAGATCCTCACATTCTGCTTGAGAAGATTTCAAAGATTGGCGAAGCAATTCAATTTCTTTTTCCAAGGATTGATGTGAAGAAGAAATGTATGGATTGACGAAACTATTTAGCACTTCGCAAAACTCATAGTGCGAACGAACATTAGTAGACTTCGCAGTATTGGTCAAAATCTCAGATAACATTCGGAAAGTTGAACAAATTCCATCTCGAATTTCCTGAGGAAGAGGAGAAGAATTTGAAGGAATAAGAGCAAGCTGCAAATTGTTTGGAGAAATAGAACT
The DNA here is from genome assembly GCA_023529315.1 of Papaver bracteatum. Taxonomy (NCBI): domain Eukaryota; kingdom Viridiplantae; phylum Streptophyta; class Magnoliopsida; order Ranunculales; family Papaveraceae; genus Papaver; species Papaver bracteatum. Next base: position 253,129 of record JAJJWX010003587.1, on the reverse strand, counting down.
CAAAGGATTTGGGGACAAGATAGGTTTTTCACGAGAAGAAGTTGAAGAAATGTTTTGCGAGGGTTGATCTTGAAGAAGTGTTGATAAATTGACATTGATGGGAGATTGAAAGGTAGGTAATGGAGTAGAGGCAGGAGTGTGTGAAGAAGCATTTTCACGAGAAGGGGAGGAAAATTCCTTATCAACTTCAGGAAGGAAATCATCAATCGGAATTAATGGAGTGGGTTTAATTACTCGAGATCTCTTAACGGGGTTTGGTTTTTCGCCAACCTGCGAATCAAAATGTAGATTAAAAACTGAGGCAACAATATATTGTATAGGAAAGAAGGCAAAGTATTTTAACTACCTTTTGATTCTCAGATTTTCTTCTTCGTGGATTAGGGCTTGAATTTTTTTAGTTGAGGTTTCATCTGAGGAGTTATTTTGCTGAAATAAACCAAAATCAGATAACAAATTATACAGAAATTAAAGAGGAGAACAAATGAAATGTGCGAAGATAGAAGGAAATTACCTTGGAGAACTCATGAAGATATAGTAGAAGAAAAAATTGCAGAGAAAACAGTAATGGAGAGTATAAACAGAAGGTAAAATTACAGAAGTAAAAGGAGAAAGTAAGAAGAAGAAAAGGAAGAGAATATAAAGGAGTTATATAAGGGAATAACTAGAAAAGGACGGTTACAAAAGACGTGTCCAAATTATAAAAGACTAAGTAACGGTTATGTTCTCACGATCATTTCTTCTTCGTAGAATTGACATGAGAAGAGGCAAGATGTAGGTACTGAATATCGCAAGATAATAGTTCACGAGTATCGTAATAAATAAAGGAGGAGAGAGTTATAAAATGATACGATGATAGAAGTAGCGCGGGGAATATGAAGTTTTGCGAGGATGAATTGCGATACTTCGCAATTCATATACAGCTGCATAAGTTTTACTATAAATAGGAGTTCAAATGTAAAATTCGAGAGGTTCTTTTAGTGAGTGTAAGAAATTATCTTAGGAAAGAGAATAAAAAAAGTTGTAACTATTCTAGTTCCATTTTGATAATTCTATGTAATCAACTAAGAGAATTAATAAGAAAGTTATCATTCACCATCAAGAACTTCTTGAGTTTTTATTAATTCTATTGAGGGTGTAGTTGTAGGTAATTCTGCAACTACAGTTTATAAAGATTAATTTTGATGCATCATTTGTTAAAGAAACTAAACGTATGAGGGCTGGTCTAATAGTTGTTGATCATGCAGGCAATTGGAGAGCAGCGGGTTGCGTTCCAGGGGTAGCTCAAGACGGTGAAAAAGCAGAAGCATTGGCATCTTTGGAAGGGATAAAGTGGGAAGTGGATCACCAAGTTCTTAATCTACAGCTTGAAGGAGATTGTGTCAATGTTGTGAATGCGATTAATGGAATGAATGGAGCAGTAAAATGGACAAAAAATAGTATTATTTTAGATTGTCTAGAACTTCTTAAATGTTTTAATAAGTGGGAATGTATTTATGTCCCTAGAGACACTAATGAGGTTGCGCACCTTCTGGCAAAAGATGCAAATCTTGTTGAAAGTTCTATGTTCTGGTATGAGGACTTACCTTTATGGCTATCCTCAATAATATCAGAAAAACTTGATGTATCACAGTGATGTTTTTAATACAATTTTACCTTTCCTATTAAAAAAAAAAGTCGGCCGGTTCGTGTATTTTCTGGACCTCCCCGGTTTATACAAGGATTATATGTTGCGAACTATAATTCGTGCGAGTCCAAAAACTACTTTGCAGCATAGGGGATCGAACATCAGACCTCTAGCTCAGATGACTAGAACCGCAACCACTGATCCAAGCGATGCTTGCTAATTATTTTGGAAATAGAGTGTATATAATGGTATAATAAATAAAATAACCCACCACCCATGTACTAAATTGTATTTTCCATAGTCTTTTTTTTTAATAGGAAAGGTAAAATTATATTAAAAACATCAATGTGATACATCAAGTTTTTCTGATATTATCGAGGATAGCCATAAAGGCAACTCCTCATACCAGAACACAGAACTTTCAACATGATTTGCATCTTTTGCCAGAAGGTGCGCAACCTCATTAGTGTCTCTAGGGACATAAATACATTCCCACTTATTAAAACATTTAAGAAGTTCTAGACAATCTAAAATAATACTATTTTTTGTCCATTTTACTGCTCCATTGTTTCCATTAATCGCATTCACAACATTGACACAATCTCCTTCAAGTTGTAGATTAAGAACTTGGTGATCCACTTCCCACTTTATCCCTTCCAAAGCTGCCAATGCTTCTGCTTTTTCACCGTCTTGAGCTACCCCTGGAACGCAACCCGCTGCTCTCCAATTGCCTGCATCATCAACAACTATTAGACCAGCCCTCATATGTTTAGTTTCTTTAACAAATGATGCACCAAAATTAATCTTTATAAACGACATTGGTGGTTTCTTCCAAAACACTTCAACTCTAGATATAATGCATGTGTTCCTATTAACCAATTGGTAATCGCTACTAGTTACCCAGTCAGCCCTGTTACAGTTGATCTGGCTCACTGTATTAACAATATTCACTTGTGCATTATCAAAGGCAACCGCACATCTCAGCTTCCAAATATGCCATAGTGTAAAACCTGCAATGCTAATCATTTCATGATGGTTTCCATCATTATTACCACCTGCAGAGAACCATCTAGATATCCAATCATTAATGGAAACACCATCAATTGTACCTGCAAGCTAAATGTTAATAGAATACCATATTTCCTTAGCTATATCACAATCTATCAACAGATGTTGGATTAACTCCACAGCCCTATCACATAAAGGACAACTGGTCCTAATAGCCGCAACATGTCTACCTAATCTATCTCTGACTGGAAAACACCCTTGCATACACTTCCACAAGAAGTGCAAAATCTTGGGCGACAGATTTGTTTTCCAAAACTTAGTCCACGGAAAATTATTAGTTCCAGTGTTGTTCTTACTAGAAGTATCTATAACTCTATATGCGGTCTTAACAGAGAACACACCATTAGAAGACGACACCCACCTCAATTGGTCTTTACCATGAGAGGGAATTCTGATACTAACAATATCATTAACAGTTCTATCGTCAAACAAACTATGCAGCACATCCAGTTTCCATGACTTAGCATCATGATCAATCAATTGATCTACAGTATTCATAGCAGCTGAGGAAAACTGTGAAGGTGGTGGTTTCTTTCAACCAGGGATCCAAACATCTTTCCATATTGATATACTCCTACCGTCTCCTACCTCCCAACAATAATTCTCCCTAATGGTTTCTAACCCCCTGCAAACACCTTTCCAAATCCAAGAACCACATTTATCATTAACATAATGAAGAGGATTATGAGATGGAAAGTATTTACCTTTCATATAGAAGAACACATGGAATCGTCCTTGGTCAGAATTCTCCAAGCAAGTTTACTAAGAAGTGCAGTATTCATAACTTCAGTTTTTTTAATGTTCAAACCACCTAAGACCTTAGGTTGAGCAATAGTGTCCCACCTAATCAGTTGCATGCTTTTATTATGTTTCTTATTTAGTAAAAAAAATTCTTTGGATCCTATCAAACTTATCAGTGAGCACCTTCGGCATAGGAAATACCACAAGGTGATGAGAAGCTAGAGATCCTAATACTGTTTGAGTAATTACTGTTCTAGCTGGCTGATTAAAGTGTTTACCCTTCCATAAAGCAAGTCTATTTCCAAACTTTTCCTCCAAGTGAGCAAAAGTTTCAACCTTATTTCTCTGGATCAATAGAGGAACCCCCAAATACTTATCCTGTAAATCCATACGTTTAATATTTAGAATGCTAGCAATGTAATTCTTAGTATTAGGATTAGTCTTAGGACTAAAGGAAAGACCAGACTTCTCAAAGTTTATTGATTGACCTGAGTATTTACTGAATTTATGAATTATTTCTTCTAACTTCCTAGCGCCAGAAACAGTGACTCTATTAAAGATTAAACAGTCGTCAGCAAAGAACAAGTGGCTAATGGAAGGACTATTTTTAGTAACCCTAATTCCCTGAATATTACCATTATTCTCAGCTTGAACAAGAAGACGAGATAACGATTCCATGCATATTATAAAGAGATATGGAGACAAGGGGTCTCCCTATCTAAGACCCCTTATAGGATAAAACACATCACCTGGGCTACCATTCATTAAAATAGAGGCTGAGACAGTTGAAACACACTCGTAAATCATTTCACACCAAAATTTATGAAATCCTAGTCGTTTAAGAACTACTATCAAAAATTTCCACTCAATTCTATCGAAAGCTTTCGACATATCAAGCTTAACAGCTATAAGACCCTTCTATGCCCTACACTTCTTCATAGTGTCAACCATTTCGTGCGCTAGGACTATATTATCAATTATTAGCCTAGACGACAAGAAAGCTACTTGGTATGGGATGATAAATTTATACATGACCTTTTTTAACCTACTAGCTAATAACTTAGAAATAACTTTGTAGGCTACATTACTAAGGCTTATTGGCCTGTAGTCAGACACACTCTTAGGTGTATTACATTTTGGTATGAGGCTAATGAAACTATGGTTCATCTGTTTTAGTAAATGCCTTGAGTGGAAAAAAGCTCTTACCATCTTAATTATGCTATCACCAACTACGCTCCATATTTGCTGATAAAAACTAGGTGGATAGCCATCCGGACCCGGGGTTGTCCATGGATTCATCTGGAAAACAACACTCTTGATTTCCTCATCAGTAGGAGTAAGAAGAAGAGCATTGTTTTCTTCCTCAGTTATGCAAGGGATCAAATGCATTAGGAAATCATCAGGATTTATAGTTCTGCTAATCTTAGAGAAATGATCTCTTAGTTCACTAGCAATACTACTTCTGTCAGAAAGCCAAACACCAATATTTGACTGAATCGAGTCAATTTGGGTTCTTCGTTTCCTATAATTCACCTTATCATGAAAATACCTTGAATTAACATCCTGAAGAGGCAAATCATCTTTAACACGTTGCATATAGAAGTCTTGTTGGACCTCATACCAATGTTTAAGCTGATTCTCCAGTTCAGTGATCTCAGCTAAGTTATTTTCCCTAGGGCCATTCTGCAGAACCATGCCGAGTTGGTTCTGTATGTTATTTCGGTGTGTTTGAATATTTCCGAATCTAGTCCTATTCCACTGACTCAAAACATGCTTAACATTAGACATAGATTTTTTTAATCTAGAGGCATGAGAACCATTATTATCATGAATCCAATTATTAGCAATAAGAGACTTACAGCTAACATCCCTGAACCAACATCTATTAAATCTATATGGCTTTCTAGTAGGATTATCCTCTCTAGAACTGACTAACATTATGGGAAAATGGTCACTTCCAAGGCTAGCTAAGTGATACATAATAGCTTTTGGGAAAAATTGTACCACTCATTATTAACAAGAGTTCTATCAAGTCGTTCAAGAATGAGATCATTACCATACCTTCTATTAGAACAAGTATACAGACTGCTAATGAAATTAACATCAGACACTCCTAACATATCAAGTTGGTAATTCGCTCTATCAAGTTGTGACTGTAACACAGGGTTACCTCTTTATTTCTCACATTTTCTTAGCACAAAATTCAAGTCGCCTATAATCACAAGTGGAAAATTAAATCTGGAGACTAAATGATGCAGAAAATTCCATTGATTAGAAATCCCTACATCTTCTAAAGCACCATACATGCACACAAGTAAAGTTTTTCCACTCCTAGCATCAAATCTTACTACACAGGATATGCACCTAGCATTCATATCAACCACTTAAAACTCAAAACCTTCCTTCCACATTAAAAAAAGGCCACCTGATAAACCTAAAGGGTTAACAAAATGATACTTAGAGAAATTCAAACATCTAGTGTATCTAATCATTTTTTATCCAGATTTTTTGTTTTAGAGAGAAATACAATATCCGGATCATTGGACCTAATTAACTCCCTAAGATGATACCTAGTATGCTTATTCCCATACCGCTGGACATTCCAGGCCATCACCTTCATAATGCTAGTCTCAACAGAAAAGCTAGAATCTGGCCGAAAGGAAATGAAATTAATCACAGTATATAGTTGCAGATTAAGATAATTATCAAAGATTTTAAATCTAAAAAGTAACTTGATTGACCCAAAAAATTTGCAGAATTGATTTCTGTGAACCCTAAATTCACAACCAAAATTCAATTTTGAAACCCTAAAACCACAATCAAAAACTAAATTAAAAACAATTTTAGACTATTGAAATTAAAACAATTTAAGGGTGTAGGATGTTTGATATCTTACTTGATTTTCAGTAATTTGTGCAACTCCAGAAGCTATGTGGCCAACAGACGATCCACCGTCCCTTTCTTCCTCGATGCCTTCCATGCCCATACGACATTCTAACAGAGAATCATCATCTTCCTTTGTGTGATAAGCTTTACCCTTTGTATTGATTTGGGGAACAATTTGGTTTGGGATCTGGGTTTGATAGAGGGGGTTTTCATATGCTGTAGAAACTTCAGCTGTAGATTTTCCTTTCGATAACGATGAAAGAGAATCATCGTTTCTGGATCTCTTACACCTTCTTTGGTCTTCTTCAGTAACCGTGGACCTATCGGGCCCAACATCATTAGTAAGCCCAACAAAATGAGATACTTCCTTACCACTGATTTGGTCGTCAAAAATTTCCTCCATACCTTCTAAGAGATGTTTGTTCTCTTCATAGTGTTTATTCCATTATTCAGTTGTCATCTTCAAGAATCGATGCTGGTCCGCGTATTCCTCACACCTTTCATCATTATGCTGAATAACAAAACATTAAGGGAATATTTTTCTAGGTTTCTTCTCATAGTGATATACCACCCATTTCTCTTCTAATGCTTCCGTGAGTACCCATGTACCTCTCCTCAGTGGCTTTGTTATATCTACTTCGACATTATCCTTTAGCAATTTGCCAACTTTAGGCCTAGCATTCTCTGGATCTTCGTCCATCTTCTTACAAATCTCTCCACACATTTTATCAATCATAGTGTCATCTAAATGTTCTAACTTTAGGTTTCTAAACTGAACAAAAAAGACTTGATGAGTGAAATCATACTTCGATACATCTTTTGTAGAAACATACTTTCGCAGGACCATCAAATGTTCCAGTACAGTCCATGGTGCTTCCTTCATAACCTCTTCTGCATCACCGTCTTTTGAAAACTTAAAAACAACTATGTTTGTACCCATTGTTTTCATCTCCCATGGTCTATACATTCTCTAGGACAAACCAATATCCTTCTTGATTTTCTTGAGATTCAATGGATCCTTTGCAATTATCTTCCCAATAAGACTTTTAGACCACTTAGTTGTAGCTGCATTGACTTCTTCAATAGTATTGATAGTTCTCCTAGTAGGCATAGAGAGATTCCTACTGATTGACGTGCCTTGCATTTTCTTTGTAATTGTAGAAAGTTGAGATTGAGATTGAGAACTTGAGGCCATGACTATTCCAAAAAAAATTGTGTTCTATCTTCCAACTATTCTTTCCGACGTGATTTAGGGTTTGAGAGACCAAAAAACCCAGTGGATACTTTAATGGTGGGTTTGTTTGCAGAATTCACTGTTTCCAGGAATTTATAATCCCATGCGATTACAAATTCTGTGATTCATGTAAATTCCTTGTGTGTTTGGTAACTCAATTAACATTCTTAGGATTTATAGAGTTTTCTTGTATTAAAGTGTTTGTACCGTTTGGAATTACCCTCAAATCTTAAAATTGCATATATATGGGATTTAAAGTTTAAAAAAAGTGGGTCCATAAATCCCTTGATAATTTTCCCAGAAAATCTTAGGGGGGTGGGGTCGGACTCCATATGGAGGATTTGCTGGAAAACTGAATCCCATAGGAAACGTGATTCCAAGGATTCGGGCAACCAAACATACAAATGGAAACGTAATCCTACCAAATCCTCTGGACCCATGAATTCCACCTTTAAAATTCTACATCCAAACCCACCATAAGTAGTAACGTACGTATCTTGTAGTGCTTATTACACGTAACATTTTTAGAGCATAGACCCTTGGTTTGAAAGGATATATGAAATCTCGGCAAAATATGAGGCATTGACGTAGGATAATTAATTTCAACATTTTGAAAGCGCACAAATTGCGTCTTGTATGTACTTAGATTTCCGATAATACCCTCTTCTTGTTGTTTCCAACTTAGAGCTCTGAATCTACGACTACAGGAATTATATGAGATGAAAGAATTCTTACTAGATTTGGAACAGGATATACGGGATTTGGGTATTGAAGGGGTAAAACTTATCACAAAACTTAGGATAATTGCAAAATGCAAGACTGCAGCAACCACTATGATTCTCTCCATCTTACTCAAATTGAACACATAGATTCTTGGAGAAGACACGACTGTCTATAAGCGAAAGGGATAGTGAACAAATGCCACCAAATCACGACTGATTAAGCTTCTGAAAGATTACACATATTCTGCAAATAAAATGTAATTAGTTATCCATCAATTTGATACAAAACAAAAGAAAACAGATTAAAATTAAAATAAAATTATAAACTAAGATTAAGAGAAAACAGATTAAAGAAATCTATGGAAGCTAGAGACTCCTCTACGAAACATCAAAAAATGACTGATTATTGTCCGTGAGTGACACTAGTTATGTAAAACGAATTTTCAGTGCCGAACTCACATATGTAAAACGAATGATACACATACGTATGCCGTTCCGTATTACTCCCGTATCACGAACCGTTGACCGGATTGTTGACTGAATTCAAATTTTACAAATCCCTATAATGCACATACATATCGCGTACCATGAATTTCTAACTAAGGGGTGGAGGAGTTTTTAAAACCGACAAAAGCATAAGCTTTGGTCCCACCTAAATTTAATGCTTGATTTATCTTTTTTATCCCTATTTAATTTTATAAATGACATAAGTTACCTTTAAATTTATATTCAATCAATTTTTTATTTCTTATATTTTGTTCTTTAAATGTTATTATTTTTATTTTCGAACTATTTTTTTCTTTAAATGTTATTATTTCTCTACTTGCGTTTTCCTTTGATTTCCTTCCCACGTTTTCCACGTTCTCTCCCTTTTTTCGTTGATTTTTCTACCTTTTTTCGTCGAGTTTTTGATTTTCTCAGGATTTGGTCTGTTTACTCTCCAATTAGGGTTTTTTTCTTCTTTCTTTTCTTTGTCGCATTTTCTCAGATGCCGAGTATCACACATTCTTCTTCTTCTTGTGCTTCCACGCACTCAACATCACCCCAGATCCCCTCCACCTCGTTCATCACAGCGTCTTCTTCAGCAGTGGAGGTTTGTCATTGTCCTTTCAATCGCCTTCATGGTTGCAATGATGGTGTTCATGGAAGGGGGTACGTTAAAGGTTCTTTGGTGAAACACATCCATGATAAACATCTCTCATCGGAGGCTAAAAAGACTGCAGTTTGGGAGTTGATTGCTGGTGATTCGATGGCTTACCTTGAACTGGAAAAAACTCTACTTTTTCTGCGCATGTGGTTTTACAGTAGATGCATGTATTTTCATGCTCTGTCGAAACCATATAAGGGACGTGGAAGGGTTGTACATGACTTCAATCAAGGTCCCTGTAATGGGGAATTTCTGATTCACGGTCTAGAAAAACCTGGCGTGACGCTGGATAGTGAATAAGAAGTTTTAGATGATGTTATTATTTCCTTGCACGCTGTTGCTGGTGTAGACTCAGGGAGCTCATCTGGTGATGTTGCGGAGTCATTGTCAGCTGATTTACTCAATGCAGTGCTCTAACGGCAAATACCCAATGTCACTTGCATCCCGCACAAATGTAGGCTTGCATTTTCCAGGGCCCTCATGGTATGTCTCGACCGCATCATTGCGAATCCAGGCAGTCTTTATACTTGGCTTCGTTTGCTTTTCCTTCCCATATGCACTCTGTCTCTATACCTACCGAAGAGCTCCGCTGAACGGAAATCCGGCAACCGTAAACGTCCGCAAGTGGCAGCTATTATGCAGGCGCTTAATGACTGGAAGGAGCCGAATGGGTGCTTTGTTTTGGTTAATAAGCTGCTGCACAGGCCATTGATGTGGGGTTCAAAAAAATATGATGAGACGCATATGGACGGGAAAAAGGGTGCTGCTATTATAGGTTGCCAGAGTAAGATTAATGCGGGACATTTCGCAGCGGCTATACGAGTTCTATCTTCTTCTGGCGTGGCCCCAAACGACGAGAAGACTTATCTATATTTGTTGGACAAACATCCCATGGCAACTGTTCCCGAGGCTCTAGTAGATGATATCACGGTTGACCCCATATTTGTGGATGTCAAAGCAGTTTTGGGGGCTATTAAAAGTTTCCCTAAGGATGCGTCTTGTGGTCGTGATGGTTTACGGGCGCAACACCTAGTTGATGTTCTTAGTGGAGCAGCTGCAACGGTAGCAGACGATTTTCTTTCATCTATTTCTGGGGTTGTCAACCTTTGGTTGGATGGTAGATGCCCTGGTGTTTTGGGTGAATTCGTTGCTAGTGCTCCTCTTACTCCATTGCTTAAACCGGGTGGAGGTATTAGGACTATTGCAGTTGGTACAGTCTGGCGTAGATTGGTTTCCAAAGTGGCTGCTATCACTGTCGGGAAGGACATGACCTCTTATTTAGGAGATTACCAATTCGGGGTTGGTGTTCCGGTAGGAGGTGAAGGTATTTTACATGCTGTAAACTGCCTTTTGGAGATAAAGGGTCATTCGAATAATATGTCAATGTTGCTAATTGACTTTTCTAATGCTTTCAACATGGTGAGCAGATCTCAGCTCATCAAATAAGTTCGCCTTCACTGCCCAGGTATTTTTCGCTGGGTAGAATTTTGTTACCTACGTCCGTCCAAGCTTTATTACGTTCATTATATTTTGTCCTCCTTTCTTGGTGTACATCAAGGTGATCCTCTTGGGCCCTTATTACTTTCTTTGGTTCTTCACCCCTTAGTGAAAACCATTGCTTCTCGTTGCAAACTTGACTTGCATACTTGGTATCTGGATGATGGCACCATAGTTGGAGATACTTTGGAGGTTGCCAAAGCTTTGCGCATAATTGAAACCGAAGGACCAGGTAGGGGGTTGCATCTCAATATAAAGAAGACAGAGGTATTTTGGCCTTTTCTTGATCCTAGGAGTACAATGGATGGTGTCTTCTCTAGGGATATTGGTAGGCATTCCAAGGGCGTTAAACGTTTGGGTGGTCCAGTGAGTTTAGACATGACTTCATCAGCGACATGTTGTTGAATAGGGTGCATAAAACTGTTCAACTAATGAACACGATAAAAAAAACTCAAGGATCCTCAAAGTGAGATGCTTTTACTTCGCAGTTGTACGGGTGTATCTAGACTTTATTTTGCTATGCGAACTACCAATCCCGCTGCCCTTCAACCTGCTACTGATCTATTTGATGACCATCTTTTTCAGTATTTTAGGCTTCTGATTACTGGGGACGGTGCGGGTTTTGGTCCATTGTAGAAAATATTAGCTACCCTACCAATTAAGGATGGCGAACTTGGTATTTACACCATGGCTGATACTCGTGCTTACTGTTATCTTGCTTCTCGAAGTCAGACTATTTCAGTACAGAAAATGATCCTTGGTAATTTATTCTCAACGGACAAAGGTTTAGCTTATCGGCAGGCTCTTCAGACCTTCACCCAGGTATGTGGATTACCGTCTTCTTACTGTGTCGATGATACTGCCCCACCTTCCATGCATTCCTTGGCAGTTGTTTATTTTGACGCAGTTAAGAAGAAAATCCCAGACCAATTTCACATGGCTGAAAGGGATTCCATTCTATGGCAATGTAATCGTATCAAGCATGCTCAAGACAATCTTTTGGCGTTACCCATTAGTGGGCTCAATCAATTTCTTGGACCTAGACAATTTAGAGTTGTGCTTTGCTATCGAATGGGTATTCCTTTGTTTGTTGAGAATAGTTTGTTCCCAAGCTGCAACAAGTCTATGGATATTTTTGGGGATCATGCGCTTCATTGTGCCAAAGATATTGGGTACAAATTCCGCCATGATGTTGTTCGGGATGCTGTCGTGGACATTTGTTACAAAGCCAATGTGCCTGCACGCAAGGAGAGTTTTCTAGGTCTTCAGTCGAATGATGGCAAGGATTTAAAACCTGCCGATATCCTTGTCCTCAACTGGGAGAACGGTCAAGATGTTTGTATGGATGTTACTGGTGTCTCTCCTTTCACATGAGATGGTATTCGCTCTTTCGCTCCTGGTAAGGCTATCTCTAGCGCGGTTTCTCGTAAACACGCCAAATACTTGGACAAGTGTGCTTCACATGGCTATGGTTTGGGTGTGTTAGCCTTTTCTACCTTAGGGGAGCTTGGGGAGGACACTCTGATCTTTTTTAAGCGTCTTAGGAATTGTTTGCTTAGTAATGATGCTAGTAGTGGTTTTGGTAGTTTCATTTTTTATCGTTTAGGCGTTACGATTCAAAGGGGAGTTGGGGCCCAGCTTGTTACTAGGTTGCCAACCAAAAGCTCAGTGTAAAACTTATTAATTTAAGTAATATTTTACATACCATTTCATTTAAGTTGTCAATAATAAAAATAAAAACAAATATCAAATAAGTACTTTATTTTAGTTTGATTATTTTTTTTCGAAAATTAAAAAGTGGCTAAGTAAAATATTTTTTTTAACAATCATAATAATAGTGACAATTAGTAAATTTAATATTATACATATATATATTTATATTTAATAGTAAAAAGTTATTATTTTGAACCCCAATATTATTGAATAAAACTATTTTCTGAGATGTGTCTGTTTTTGTCATTTGCTACAACAACAATGGTTGAATCTCATATTTTACCGAACACACTTTGATTGTTTTTTTAATCATCGTTAACTTTAATTAATTTTTTACCAAACGTCTAACTGCTTTTTCTCACTGTACAACACATCAATGTATAACAGAAAAGTGCTTTTACAAAAACTGGATATCAAACTAAGCCTAAGGTGCAGCTCGTTAGAGCCTAATTGGTCAGAGTCAGAGACCACACGGCCAAATTATGCCTGGTGCTAGCATACCCGACTCCTCCCGACCCGACCCGGATTTATTATTAAATACTCCCTCTGTTCCACTTTAGATGACGTTTTGGGAGTTTTCACGCAGATTAAAAAATAGAGAGAGATATAAAAAAATTCATTTATGCCCCTGAGAAAAGTCTTCAAACATTAATTGCTATTAGTGTATTTAAAAATAAACTTATGGTTCCAAGACAAAATATTAGGGTATTATGGGTAGTTTTGTGATGAAAATATGAAAACTATCATGTGGAACAAAAAAATAACCTTAAACATTTATCTATAGTTTGTCCCGGCCAAGTTTGAGACTGAAGTTCCAATTTCCATTTTCCTTCCGAAATTACTTAACAGAAAACAAGTAGGAAATACCAATTAGTCCTAGAAATAATAAATTAGAGTTAGTTTGGTCCAGTTAACCCAGTCAACTGTCTGTTTGGTTTTTTAAAAAAAATATATTATTGTTTGGTCCTAGGGTGGACAATACCCACGTGGGATGATGTCACGTTCCTTTAACAGTGGCAGAAATGAGAATGTATTAATGAACCGTGAAAAAAAACCGAGGAAAAAAACCTCCCCTCACACACCCTCCCCCTGCACATCTCCCGAGGGGCGGGCACCACTAAAACCCACTCAAAAAAAATATATGTGAGAGGCGGTTTTGCTCTGGTTCTCCACCCTTGGTTCGTTAAGAACCACTGGGTAGAAATATCTTTTTTCACTTTTTTTCTCTCTCTTAATAAAAATAAATAAATAAATATTTAAAACTTAAATATCTTTTAAACCATATGTCCAGAAATGATAAATTTTATACCTTTGGAAAGTCCTCGACGATAGCTTTCCAAACAATACCATTGTCGATATATTTCAGATCTTTTAATTTTTACCTTATTTTTTAGCTATAAAATGAACTATTATACGAGTTCATTCTATAAAATGACCCTAATAAACTATTATGCTAGTTAGTACATTATAAAATGTGAACTCTTAGGATTAAATAACATATGAATTCATTTTATAAAATGAACTATTGTACGACTTCATTCTACGAAATGAACTGGTATAATCAACTATTATTACGAGTTCATTCTACTAAATAAACACCTATCACAGGTTCATTCTACAATATGAGCTACCATTTTATAATGTGAACTATCATAATGAACAACTATTATGAGTTCATTTTACAATATGACCTACCATTCTTAATTATCATTACGAGTTCATTTTACAACATGAATTATCAATCATACAATATGAACAACCATTATGAGTTCATTCGAAAATAAGAACATCTATCATGATTTCATTTTACAATATGAACTATAATAATGAACTATTATTACGACTTCATTCTTCAAAGTGAACTACTATTATGAGTTTATTCTACAAAAAAAAAAATTGCTAGTATATATGAGTTCATTTTACGAAATGAACTGCTACTATTATGAGTTTATTGTACAAAATAAATTGCTAGTATATACGAGTTCATTTTACGAAATGAACTGATAGAAATAGAATGAAGTATCATGTTCAAAAATAGTGTTCATTCTCGGAATGAACTACTATTACACCGAAAAAATTAAAATTCTGAAACATCGTCGAGACCTTTCCGAATATATAAAATTTATTAATTTTTAATTTATATTTTGAGAGATATTTCATTTTTAAGTTTTTATTTATTAAAATTATAAGAAGAGAGAGAAATTTGTGGAGATAAAATAAAGAAGAGAGAAAACAAAAAAAAACACGTGAGAAGAGAGAAAAGAATAAAGAGGTATTTTAGATATTCTAACATTTTTTAAATAATTAAGGACCAAATGGAATTCCCTTTTTATTGGTGGACCAAATAAACATGGGACCACCTAAAAAAGGACCAAACCATATTTTTCCCAAAAAACAATTACTGACCGGTACTTATCTTCGAAACTTCTAATTCTCTTCAAAGCTACACAATTACAATTTCCACTGACGTAAGTACTTGTCTGTGTTTTTCTTTTCATCCACTCTGTTTTTCCGAACCAAAACCTTCAATCAGTAGCTACAAATATGATCATGTATAGTCTTTTTGCAGTGAATATCATACAATTATAGGGATGATCATGTGTAACTTATTTACAGGGATTATCACACAATCATGATTATGGGTAAATTTGAAATACTTAAAGAATACTGTACAATGCTCGACCCATGTTTGATAAAATTGCTGAAAGAAGTGCCTTTGAAATATATATATATATATATATATATATTTTTTGGAAGCATGAAATTGGATTGAAATTAAGAAGAGATTACATGTGGGAATGTTATTACCATAGTGTCATTTAATACATTTTTCTCTAAAAAAATCAGGAACCATGTGTCCCAAATTTTGGTGTGCAATACTCCATGTTGGCTACAATCTGCCGCGTGATTAGCAAGGGCATCCGCTGCCTGATTTGCTTCTCGGTAATTGTGCTAAATTGTGTATTGGGTAATTTCATCAAGTCTGTTGATGATTTCCGTAATCATGTCTCTCATGTACCATGGAGGATCCGTCATTTTCTAGATGAAATGGACTAGTGTCTTGGAGTCTGATTCGATGTAGATTCTAGTTCATTGGTATAGAGACACTGTTCTTAGAGCCATTAGCAAGGCCCATGTTTCAGCAAGCAGGGCTGTGGTGATTCCCAGTGGTTGGGCCGATGTTACAATAACTGTGGTTGTGGAGTCTCTACAAATGAAACCTCTCACTACAAGAAAATTAATATATTGCAGCACCCAATGGTTATGGCATAAACCACTACTAGTGTGGTGATAACCTATGTAGCAAGAAGTCTATTGCTTCACCCAATCTTTATTGCTGCAACAAGAGATTATACTCTTTTTCCACACTCTTTTCATATTTTTTCCACAGTTGTGTGGCACAAATTTCATTTTGCAGGAGTAAGATATAGCTTTTAGTTGCAGTTAAAAAGTATTGTGGCTAGAAATTTTCTTTTGCAGTACCTATATTGAAGGTGTGGTAATATATGGTGTAACAATAGCTATATTTTCTTGTAGTGTCCACCCGCGGGACATGGGTGACCACGAGTAGCTCCATCAGTGTTGATTTTGATCCAATGTTATTCTGGCGGCTTCCATCCAACTTGAATAACTTTAGTATTTCTACATGACAAAACGTTAGTGCTTACAACATTCATGCCAGGCAGAGGTGGAGGTAGTACTAAATTTTCCCAATTGTACTCCTGATGTAATCAATTTGCTAATTTGACTATGTCAGGAGGAGGTTTATGTTTTCTTCCATATACCATATCGTTCCTAGCTAACCAAAGTGCCCACAAAATGAAGCAGAATGAAGTTTTTTCCGGTGTATGTTGATTGATCTGTAGCATTTCGTTAATGGAGGTTGATGATGTTAATGGTGGAGGTCCTTGGTATTGGAAGGCGGGTTCTGCTTCAAGCTGGGTGAAGAAAAGATTCCATGATTCTCAGGAGAATTGGCAGGATAAAAGTATGTGTTCAGCCATTTCTGGTGATAGGTTACATCTAGGACATAGGCTGGAGGCAGTAAGATGAATTTTATGTGTAGTAGGGCGAAGGTAGGTAAACCTTCATTAATATCTTTCCACAAGAAAAGATATATTTTTGTGAGGTATTTTAATATCCAGATGTGGGTTGAGGCTGAAGCTGAATTGCGGGTAGCTGAGAATTGGGATGGTGGGTGAGCATATGGTACCCTGAGCTAACTGTATATTTTTCAGATTTTGTATATGGCCAAATAATTTTATTTGGTGGACCATCTTGCGGTAGGTGAATGTTAACAATCCGAGGCATGGCTGATTAGGGTATTTGAGATATTCGGTCATGAATCCAGGTGGAGGTAGCTGCATCTATAAGGGCAGACACTAAAGGAAAATTTTGGCTCTGATGCTAGTTAAGAGGTGGGTGATACAGAATCCAATTGGAGTCGGTTTGGATAGAGGTTCTTGTGCCTATTTTGTGGAAAATATGGGGTGTGATACATGATAGGAGGGAATTTAGTTGTTTCCAAAGTGGGCTAGCCGAGTCAGAGGGGGATTGGTTGGATTGAAGGAAATGTTGATTGTGAAAATATTTTTCTCTGCACATAGAAGTTTAAATAGAATCAGGCTGATCATGAATTTGCCAAACTCGTTTGAGTAAAAGTGATTTGTTGTGGTATAAGCTTTTCTTAATTCCAAATCTCCCTTCAGCTATGGGTTTTGAAAGTTTATCCCATCCTATGGGATGTAGTTTTTTGATGGAAGCATCATGGCCCCAGAAAAAATTCCTAGTAATTTTGTCTATCTCCTTATGAACTTGCATGGGTAAAATATTTGACTGCATAATATGATTAGCCATTGGCAATAAGGAGGTTTTAATGAGCACTGACTTTCATTTTTGGTTGAGGCATTTCGTTTTCCATCCTTTTGCTTTGCGAGTCAAAGTTTGGAGTAGTGGACGAAAAATATGTGTTGATGTTCTTCCACTCTTGAATTGGACTCCCAAGTACACTGGTGGTGTTGATGTAGCCGGCATGTCAAAAACGCTTTGGATTTTGCCAATATTGATTCAATATGATTTGGTCTTGCAACTGGATCCCCGCTGGAGTGCTACTGAGAGTGATTCGTTTTCCTCTCCACTTAATTCATTGTCCAACCCCTTCCCGCGAGGAGGGATTCGAACCCCTGACACCGTGGTTCGTATCCACATGCTCTAATCCTCTGAGCTACAAGCCCCACCCCATCTCCACAGTATCTGCTCTCGGGAGTACCCTAAAAAAGGAACCTTTCTTCAGCCATTTCACTTCGAGTTAAGAAGATCTGGAAAGCGCGTTTATCTCTAAAAGAAGGGTGCCTTCCGAGTGTGAAGTGGGAGAGAAGGGATGTCATAATTGGGGTTTTGAAGAAAATGACCTTTTCCTTTTTTTTTCATCCTCCCATGAAAAATTGCCAAAACATTTGACTCTTCATTCATCCCAATATAAAGGGTTAGTCAGTCAAATAATATATAGTAAGTGGGTCATCTTGAAAATAAACGAATTGCTATTCGTAGAATATTATTCCCGTCAGACTTGAACCTAACTCAACTAGCAAGGCACGTATTCGTAGAATTTTTCCCCCTTTTCGCCGAAGTAAATTGACCGAAGCTAAGGAGTGTGATCCGGATATTTTTTCCATATCATGTATCATAAATGGATCCGCAAGGATCTTTTTATGTCTTGGCTACCCTTTATCAGTATTTTTCGTACCACCCCAATTAAGATTGGCATTCTATTGCTGTCATTTCATATGTATATAGTTACAATTATCTACGCTCTCAGTGTGCCTATGATGTAGCACCAGGAGGACTCTTAGCTAGTGTGTATCATCTTACTAGAATAGAGTATGGTGTGGATTAGCCAGAGGAGGTATGCATAAAAGTATTTTCCCCATGGAAAAAGTTCTGCTTCCTCTCTTTTTTTCACAATACCGAGTCGGGCTCTTCTCCTACCCGTTTTGGCTCGAATCCGTAGTCAATCCTATTTCCAATAAGATCAAGTGACAATTGAATCCAATTTTGGCATGGTAGCACCTAAGCGACAGACGTAACGTTACCGGGCCCTAGCGCCCTACTGCAACAGAGTGATCGGTACAAGACCCATTTTCAGGGGAAGCGAAGTAACTTAATCCCTTCGTTCGACCCTTCCAATAACTAGACCTGGCCTACAACTACCGCAACCATTCCTTCCCAGGGACAGCTATCTTAAAACTGAAAGCGTTTACGTGTGCTCTCCAATTGGCACACCATAGAGGGTCGGTATTTCGTTTTAGTATTGCTTTATTTCCATAAAAAAGTGTACCTTTTATTGAAAGGATTTACTTTTTTTGTACAACATACTTATACTTATCTAAGTATTAATAAAGATAATAGATAACTACTCAAATATCTAACCTTGAGTGATATAATAATTAAATATTAGGGGTGGATGTAGCCAAGTGGATCAAGGCAGTAGATTGTGAATCCACCACGCGCGGGTTCAATTCCCGTCGTTCTCCCATAATCTCTATTTAATTAAAGAGAGCTATATACTTATGTTGAGCTTTTTAATTTTTCCTAATAAATGATTAGCAACAAAAGGATTATTTTTTAGTAAACGTGTCACAACTAATTACTCCTATCTTTTTTTTCTTTTGTAAAGACGAAGAAACATATTCTTGATTTTATCTCATATTTAGTACGTCGACGAAGAATCAAACTATCACTATATTTATTCCTTTTTTTACTTCTTCATCCAAGCGCAGGATAACCCCAAGGGATTGTGGGTTGTTTTCTACCAATTAGATCCCTTCCTTCACCACCCCCATGGGGATGGTCTACGGGGTTCATAACTACCACTCTTACTACAGGAGACTTACCTAGCCAACGTTCAGATCCGGCTCTACCCAAACTTTTCTGGTTCACCCCAACATTACCCACTTTCCCGATTGTTGCTGAGCAGTTTTTGGATATCAAACGGACCTCCCCAGACAAGAATATATTACAATCAGGTATCACCCCGAACCTTGAGTGAGGGAATGCAAGTAACTTCCTCTTGTTGTAGCTCTTGTAATTCCCTCAGTAGCTTTCATAGTTCTGAGTTGGATAGATCATTGAGGTAAATTTATTTGACTTATCCCATCTTTTAACTTGCAAGGAGATAGTTTTTTTACAATCTCGTTTGCTAACTGTGAAATTTGACCTAAGAAACCTTCGATTGATTTAAAGTAATAGGTGATATCTTGGTATATTTAGATTACCTATCCCAATTGAATAGGCTGGTATATCATCCTTTGCTTCTCTTTACTCTATAGGCGGGAAATAATCCTAAAGGGTCTTGCCGTATATGATGGATTATATTAGATTTGCTTGGGTTGATATGTTGTCCTGCTGAGTCGTAGTAAGCATCAAGTAGCTGTTTGAGTTGGATACAATGCATTCTGGAGGCTTTGAATGTTAACAGCAGGTCATCAGCATATATTAGGTATAGAATTAGTGGTGCTTTCTTAGAGATTCTGAGTCCTGAAATGTTATTTGTGTGTTCCAGGTGCGCTAGGTTTGTAGAAAGGATCTCCGCACAAATAATAAAAACATAAGGTGATAGTGGATCTCCTTGTCTGATTCCTCTAGAAGGTGAGATATATCCGTGTGGAGTGCTGTTGACGTTGATATAGTATGTTACTATGGAAATACATAGCATGATGTATTGGATAAACTTTTCTGGAAAGCCGAGTTCAGTAAATGTCCTCTTCACGAAACCCCAATCTAGACCGTCATAGGCTTTCTGAATATCTAATTTAAGTCCGATTTTCGGTTCTTTGGTTAAGTGTGAGGTTCTGATATAGTGAAAAAGTTCCCCTGCTATAGCTATATTGTCTTGGATCGATCTCTAGGGTACAAAAGCACTTTGATAGGGTCTTATAAGGAAAGGTAGTAAAGGTCGAAGACGATTGACCAGGATTTTGGCTATGATTTTGTAAGTAACATTACATAAACCAATAGGTCTGAACTGGGATGCATTTGTTGGTTGCTCCCCTTTGGGATGAGTGTGAGATTGGGGTGATTCATCAAGGGGTGCATATTAAGATTCTTAAAGAATTTTCTAACCATTGCGATGAGTTGAACTTTTGTAGTGTTCCAAAAAACTTTGAAAAACTTACTTGTGAATCCATCCGGTCCAGGAGCTTTTTCTGATCCAATCGCCCACAATGCTTCTTTTATTTCATCATCAGATACAGCTCGCGTCAGAGTAGTGCATTGGTTTGTTTTTAATCGTGGGGAGATCTTGGAGAATAGATTGTCGTCCAGTCTGGTACTAGGTGATGTATATTGCTTAGTATAATGCTGTAAGAGTAATTCAATGATATGGTTTTTTTTCAAAAACCCAGTTGTCGTTATGATCGCGTAATTGTTGAATGTTATTGAAGCTTCGGTGGATAGTTGTTGCGGTGTGAAAAAAAGTTGTGTTTCTATCTCCAGATTTAAGCCACTGAATTCTCGCCCGTTGTTGCCAGTATGTAGCATGACACTGAAGTAGGGCCAAATGATCTGCACAGATTTTTTTTCCCTGTTGTATCCAATGTGCTAGTATCGGACCTATCTGGATTGCACATTAATGTTGTGCAAATTTTATTTGTGCCATGGACGTTTTAATCATGGCGGGGAGATGGCCAAAAGTTTCCTTATTCCGCAGTGTAAGGCTGTTTGCGGTTGTGATGAGTTTGAGTTGAAGGTTGGTCGGTTCTTCATCAAAATATTTTTCACAAGCAACATTCACAACTAGGTGGATATTAGGGTAAGATAACCAAAGGTGTTCAAATTTGTAATTTATTGTATTTATCCAGTCCAAATGCTTAGTTCTGAGAAGGATAGGTGCATGATCTGATGCTATTCGTGGAAGATGTAGGACAGCTGCATGAGGGTTCGTCGTTCACCATCTTTGGTTGGCCATGGATCTGTCGAGCCTTTCCATGAGTCTTGCTGACGATTTGTCCATGTAAATGGGTCTCCTTGGAATCCGAGGTCAATCTATCCTACTTAAGAAAGGTTGGGTTTGAGCATATGTTACCGGTCTTCCACCTTTCTTTTCCGATTGTAGGATGATGTCATTAAAATCTCCAATCAAAACCCACGGTAATGGTGAAGGTTGAAAAACATAGGTGAAGTTGTTCCACAAATCCCATCTGGCATCTGGGTGAGGTGGTCCATACATTCCAGTACATAACCAAGGAAGAGCTGGTGGTTGTGGTGTAACAAGCACATGTATGTAGCTTTGGGATTGTAGTAAAACCTGCACTTGTAAACTGTCCTTCCACATTAAGCATAGACCTCCTTTGTGTCCAATTCTCGGAATAGTAAAACTGCTATCAAATCTTAATATTCTCTAAACTGAGGACATATGTTGTGCAGTTGCAATAGTTTCTGAGATAAACACAATATCTGGTCTATGCGATGAAATTATTCCGCGAAAATGTTGGATTGTTATATCCTGGGTGATACCTTGGCAGTTCCAAGATATAATGGAAATGTTACTTGCCATTGTTGACCTTGATGACGTGATTCAAACAACTCCAAGCTTTGAGTGTCTGGAATACTTGTAGAAAATGATAACCTGTTGGTTATAAAACAACTCAGAGAATCTCAGTGAAACTATGGAGAATTGTAGGTCCTTCAAACTATTAGAACAACACGGGTAAGAGTCTGAATCTTCTCAAAGGAGTCGAAAAGGTTGTGGGCCTAGTAAGTTCGTTGTATTAAAACTAGAACGTTATTTTGGGGACCCTTTTTTTTTGAGGGGACCATTGTGTTTTAGGCACCCAACTTTAATATGGTTAAGGGCTGTCCTAAAAACTGTTTGATTACTAATTTGCCCTTTACCCTAATTGCAATTAATTTACCCTAACCTAATAACCGCAATTAACTTAACCTAATTTATAAAAGATTCCTAACCTATCAAACCGAAAAACAAAAAGAAGAAGAGTTTCTTCTCCTCTCCTACCTCCTGTTCTACCCCATTTTCACATCGTTTTCATCGATTAATCGTCGATTCATAAAATTTTCATCGTCGATTAATCAATCGAGTATAAGAATGGTGCTTCGAAAGAAAACTAAACGAGTAACAGGAAAAGGTCCCCCATTAGGACATCTAGCAAATCAGAAAACTTCATTGGAGATTGAACTCGAAGTGGAACCGGAAGGAGAATTAGAGATTCAACCCGAAGTGGACATGGGAAAGATCCGCAGGTATTTTTAACCAAACCCATTTGTTTGTATTTGATTTTGGTTCGTTTTATTGAATAGAAATCATGAAAATAGAGTTTAAATGATAGTAACAGAGAGTTGTTCGGTTTGGAGTCGTAACACCAAAACGCTATTTGGGTAACCGAACTTCCTTAAAGGAAGAACACGAAGAACAGTTCGGTTAAATCTGATTGAACACTATGTAACCGAACTCTGTAACTGAACTCCAGAGTTTGATTGCTTCGCTTATTTTTTGAAAGGCTTCTCTTAACCGAACTGTATGCTTTTTACCAAAAAATAATAATTAGACTTTGCAACCGAACTCAACTAAATGACTCACTATTTTGAGTTCTCAGTTAACCGAACTCGTTCATTTTCTTCGGTTAGTTCGCACAATTAAAAAAAATAATTCTCAACCGAACTCAAAACATCACAAAGATAACCAAACTGCTCTTATATTCCCACAATGTTGATTGCTCATTTAACCGAACTTTGTGAATTTTGTTCGGTTAAATCACAATTATTTGTTTAGGCAACTACTAACCGAACTAAGTGCTAATTTCATACATGTCGAGTTCGGTTTGTTCGCATGAAATAGTTAGTGCGAAATTGCAAACCGAACTCTAGCCCTTAACAGAATTATGATTATGAAAATCATTTTTCGGTGAAGCTAATATCTTTTGTTTTCTTGGTTAGGGGCAGAGCGCAAAAATCAAACCAACCTTCACTGGAAGAACTTAGAACTCCCACTCCCCGAGGCAATAAACACTTAGGTTTTAATAAGCGTGGAACCAAATATGTTAAGCATGGAGGTGGTTCAACACCGGGTGTTGACATCCAAGATGATGTCAATAGAGATAATGTTGACAACGTTATACATCAAATTAATCAAGAGATTATGGAAGAAATGGGTAATCAAGAACATAATCAAGGTGGAGAAGAGGAATCATCCGAAGAAGGAGGAAATGAAGATGAACAAGGAGATGACAATGATGATAGTGAAGAAGATGGAGATAATGAAGATGATGAATCAGAGGAGGAAGAGGATGAAGAACAAGTAGAAATAGTTAAAAAACCAAAAAAGACCCCGAAAAAGCCTTGTGCTAGATATGCATACATTCCTGATGATACTTTGTGTTTGGCCCCAAAGAACCCAACTTATGGTACTCCAAGAGATGGAGGGGAGGTATTGATTGGCTACAAAAACTCATGGGCTGCCAAGATTTATGCTACAAAGGTATTGAATCTTATACATGAATATTTCTTTATCATATATTTTTCGGTATATATTAGTAAATAAGATATGATGTTATATTTGTAGGATCATAATAATGTTGTTCGTGTTTTGAAACGTCAAAAGAACAAGAAATGGGATATAGGGAATGAGTGTGATGAGGTTAGGTTGGCCGTATTTGATTGTGTGCTATGGTACGCGATACAACATGCGCACCAAAAATTTGATGCTGTCACTGTTTCCGCATTTGTCGAGAGGGTTTATCCTGAGACCGAAACCTTTCATCTACCGTTTGGTGAGATGGCAATCACTCCGGATGATTGTTTTCGAATCACAGGCCTACCAATTACAGGAACAAGTGTTCGAGATGGGTACGATCCCTCCATGAGTTATGAGCTTCTTGAACAGTTGGTGGAGAGGTGTCCAGGCTGGAGCGCTAAGAAGGCACATTGTGAGTTTAGACGAGCTGCAAAAGAGCCTGATGAAGGTGATGAGTATAATGAGTTAAACCCAGACCGGTCTTACAATAAGAAGTTGAAAAAGATCAAGTTGAAAGTCTTGTTAAAAGAGTTTGGAGGGACGAAAGATTTGGTTGCCAAGGGAAAGTTGGTCATGACAGAAGAGAAGATTAAACACCATGTGACTGCTTATTTGTTATATCAACTAGGAACCATTTTCTTCCCCGACACTTCAGGTCATTCGGTAAATGTCCATTACCTCCAGCTATTGGACCCCCTTAATGAGGTGAACAACTATTCTTGGGGAATTGCGGTTCTATCGTTCGTCAAGCGGAGCTCGAAAAAGCTTCGAGGCTTAAGTGTTTATATTTTGGAGGCTTATACACCCTTGTTCAGGTACTCCGTTAATTTATCCTTTGTGTTTTCCAAGATATGTTTGCTAAGTGAATGAATGTATATTTTTACTAATGAATACATATTTACTATAATCATATGTGTGGTTTCTTATCATAGGTTTGGGTGTACGACCACTTACCAAAACTGAAATTGTCTTATGCTCACACTCCTTGGCCTTATGGGCAACCTACAGCTGGTAAATATGAATTTTTGGACTCGCAAATGAAGGGTAAGAAAAATAGGTTGTTGAGGTTGAGAGAGAAATTGGATAATGCAACGCTTGCAGATGTGGTTTTCCATCCATACAAGCTTCAATCAGATGACGAAGAGGAAGATGTTGAGCCTGTTGATTTCTCACCTATTTCGGCTTATAATGGCCCGTTGTTTTATCCTGGCGGTTGTACAATGTACAATCCTCGAAGAGTAATGAGTAAATTTTGTTGTGTCCAAAGTGTCCCAGCAGAGGATAAATTCAAATTCAAGTTGATGAAGCGGGGAACTAAGAATACCGAAAAGAATTTTGTTCCAAAGTACAATCCTACTCCATCAGTGGACCAATGGAACAACTGTGAGGATTATTATATTCCAGTTGAAGAGTTAGAAGATTGTTATGGTGAGCCAAATGCTGCTGAAGAAGGGTATATGGAATGGTATGAAATTTTTTCTCATCCTCGTGTAATAAACACACAACAACAAGCCCGTGCTGAGAAAGCAAAATCGAAGGCAGTGGAGAAAGAGACCCAGAAAATTATGAAGCATACCCCAACCTGTGGTGATGAGGCATTGATCTTATGGAATTCAGCGGTAAGATATTTACTCTTATTTTTTCTTTTTATAAACTTATTAAGCATGGAAATATAGGAAATTTATACTTGTTTATGATTTTCATTGAAAAAAGGTGATGTCAAGTTCTAAATTGTTGAAGAAAATGATGTCAAAAATCCGTAGTGGAGAGCCGATGAACACTGCTGAACAAACGGAACTCTACAACCAATGGACAAATGTTTTTCCACCCAACACTGCTGATCAAAGCCGGAGCATGCCGATGAAGAGGGGTCGACGAGAAGGGAAAGGTTCAAGTCGAATGGTTGAACAACAAAGCAGTGGAGATGACACTCCTAGTGACGAAGGACCAGCTAAAGCTCCTAAACACAAGGGTAGAAAAGTCTCACGTAGTGGTCGTCGTGAATGAGTGATTGCAAGAATTAGTAATTTGGCATTTAATTCTGGATTTGGTACTTTTATTCTGGATTTGGTACTTTGTTCTCTTATGTTTGGAATACCTCTTTATTGTGGATTTGGTAGTTAGTTTTCTTATTTTTTTGTTTTAGTAAACGAATTTCATGTTATTGTTTATAATTTGTGTCTAAGTAAGATATAAACGTTCGGTTTGATTGCAATTACAAAATTCAACCGAACTGAACACTACAAAAAAAAAAACGTATTACAGAGTGATGTTCGGTTGGATCGCAATTACAAATCCAACCGAACTGAACACTACCAAAAAAAAGAAAAAGTTACAAAATGATGTTCGGTAGGATCGCAATTAAAAATTCAACCGAACTGAACACTACCAAAAAAAAAAAAAGTTACAGAGAGATGTTCGGTTTGATCGCAATTACAAAATTCAACCGAACTGATCACTACAAAAAATATTAAAAGTTATAGAGTGATGTTCGGTTACTGGGTAAAACTGCAGGTTACCGAACTTAGTTGTTCAAAAATAAAACCTTATGTTCGGTTACCTGCGAAACTTTTATTACAAACTGAACGCATAGGTTCGAAAATAAAACCTTATGTTCGGTTACCTGCGAAAATTTTATTACAAACCGAACGCATAGGTTCGAAAATAAAACCTTTGTTAGTGTTCAGTTCGGTTAGATATAATAACAGAACTAACCGAACATAAGTGTTGACCAAAACTTGTACTTGATCTGACAAATGTAACGGCAATTTTTTAGTCCGTTATACACCCCAATGCTATATATATGGGTCTGAAGCTTCATTTTTTTGTATACCATTTCATAAAAATGGCATTTGGTAGTCATAAATTTACTTTAGAAGAAGATCTTTCTATTTGTAGAAACTTCCTACTGTGGTTTCCAAAGAGGGGTGAAGAACAGTCAAGGCATGGTCGGATTAGTAATAGTTATTGGGGGAAAATACATTCATCAATGATACTTGATTGTCCGTCACTATAACCCCCGGGATATCATCATCTCGGTAGATCGCCTTCAATTGTTGTAGCGCCCACCTATAACTTGGTTCTTGCTCGTCCTTTAGAAAACAAAAAGCAATGGTAAAAGGTGACTTCGTCGACGTACGACCAACAATGTTCAACAATGGCATCTCGTATTTGTTTGTCTTGTAAGTGCAATCCATTATAAGAACTTCATGGAAGGATTGAGCCAGTTGAACACTCTTCGGATGAGCAATGAAGAGATGAGTTATTTCTTCACCCTGACCTAGCTTCTTTTGAACCGCGTAGCCTTTCTCTTCAGCCAACATAAACAATTGTTGCATGACTTTTCTATCCTTTCATTGATTCTTTTTAATTGACTCAATTGCATTATAAATGGTGGTCGGGGATGATACGTTTTCCGTGTTATCATCCTTTAATAAGCGAAGCATACCAGCTGGGGAAATACGTAATCTCCTATATTTAGCTACTTTCTCCTTTTCTTGAGGAGTCAGCCTTGCGGCCATTGCATGTCCTTCAAGATGCTCCGGACGATGGTGGTTGTGATTACCTACCACCTTATCCATCGATAGAACCCATCCTTTCCTTAGTTTTGAGTAACTAAAAGCTAGCTTGAACGGACATTTTATTTTCTTTGAGCACACTGTGTTCTTCCTCGTCGTCTTTCCTTCATACACATACCCCTTCCTCTTGTGGCTAGCATCCGGATCTCCACTTCTCTCGCAAACCATTTCAAAACGAGTTTTGCTTTCTTTTCCATTCAAAACTAATACGCACATGGCTCTCTTGGCATGCTCTCTAGCCCAATTCTTCGCATCAATAGGTTGATCAAATACCAAATCATTGGCATAGTGATGGGATGTATCTTCGTACAAGATACCAATTGGAGAAGGTTGATCATCCATTGGTATATCTTGGCATTCAATCTACAAGAAATGGAACAACATCAATTGCAATCACAACCGGGTTCGGTAAGCTATTCATTTAAGCGCGTAAACCGAACTACCAATTCGGTGAACAAACCAAAAGGCCATATAACCGAACATATAAAGTATATATAGTTCGGTTACAATATATTTTACATAGGTCACCGAATACAACACTGGAACTATTCATTTTTTTTGGGATTCTTAAGTTCGGTTAGGTATGCTCTTGGGATCAAGTATGCGAAATAACCGAACCTGCATAACTTAGTGTACTCTTATATTTTGTACGGTTCGGTTAGATAGTGGCTTTAAAGGAAGTGTGCGAACAAACCGAACTTTGTATGCTAAGTTTAATTAGTTTTATGTAAAGTTCGGTTGGTTAATAGTTGCAAAACAACCGAACTTTGTACATTAAGTTAAATCATAAATTTACGTTAAGTTCGGTTAGTGTATATTGGTTGCGAAACAACCGAACATTACACTGGAATTCTTCAAACTTCCATCAATGCATTGTTCGGTTATCTGCGTGTTTGTCTAATGTAACTGAACTGCATATCCAGATGAGTTCGGTTAGATGTTCTTTACCTTTCGTAACCGAACTACTTAAAAAATGTACATTTGTTTTGAAAATTTGGAGCAACTAGACCAACATTAGCTAAGTTTGGAGCATACCTGGATACCCAAATGATCTTCCTCCGGTTGTGGTTGATAAAATCCATCATTTTCATATTGAGATTGAGTTTGTGGAAGAATACATTCACCATCTAAGAAATTACTCATATCCGGATCATTGTGAAGATTAACAAATACTCTAGGAGTTAATGGAGATGAAGAATCAGATGAGCTTTCATCACAAGAATTCCCAAACGTAGTGAATGTGAAATAATGTTTTTTTTGCATGGCTTTCTCCTTCTTCTTCTCTAACTTTATCCTCTAAAAAATTCAATTTCATTTTTAATAACTCATGTTTTAATCTAATCTCACTAATCAGTTTTTTCTTAATCATTTTAATAGTGATTTCACTAATCAAAACCAAAAGATAATTAAAAGGGTATTTTAGGGAATATATAAAGTATTAGATTAGGGAACCCCTACCCCAAATAACATCATGGTCCCCTCAAAAAAAGAAGGGTGCCCAAAATAACGTTCTAAAACTAGAGTACGTACCAACTTGTAAATAAAGGCCAGTAGTGTTCAACGAAAAACCAAGCCCACAAACAAAGAGAACGGAAAAAACCCAAACCACACCTTTGTTACAGCCAACTTACACTGGTATACAAATCTCAAATAAAAACTTACTAAGACAGTTCTACGGAGACAGACTCAGAAACTTACAAACAAAGACAGTAGAAAGAAACTCTACACTAACTGGGACACAGAGGAGCAAACCTACACCCAACACACAATTGTTAGTCTATTACAACACACGAACTTGTACAAAAGTAAAGAAACGGGAAATACTTTACAACCTACAGACCAAACATCAACAACTTGCAGACTAAACAACAAATAAGCTAAAGGGACTAGCAAAGAAAAAGAACTAACATGATGAAAAGGTTACAACACTAGGGCACTTTAGAAAGGAAAACAACTATCTTAAACAAGAACCAAATAACGGTATAACTAGGAAAGAAACAAAGGCTGGCCAGCCCAAGTGAAAAGCGAAGTCGGATTATTAAACTGAACCACAATTGGGAACATGTAATTGTCAAGTCAGAGAAACATAGTGAACTTAGAGTAGAGATTGTGGATTTAATGTTCCTTCATAATTCCTTTACCTTTGCTGTAGATACACTTATTTACCTCCCTCACCACGTGTACTAGCATCCCCACGTGGAAGACACGTCACAAAGGTGGGTGACACACAGGATCATCCGTGGGTCTAGATAGTGCGTCATCTGTCAAGATAAACGATCAAAGACGAAGGAGCATCAAGGGAAGGTATACCCGCGTAACACCAAAGAACCTCCCTATTACACTTTACCCCCTCACGAGACAAGATGTGATCAACGGCTAGGTAAAGCCCCACTGACAGACGCGACAGGGAAGGAGCGACACCGTCTGGCGCGAAGGGCATGTATCGGTTAGACTGACGACAAGAACAAAGGCAGGCCATCGTAATGAGCGTAGGAATAATAGAAGCCGCGGGATGACAGAGAGGTCCGCGGACTATGCACAGAACACAAGAAGACAAGGATACAACAGCTCTTTCCCAGTCTTAGGAAGAGAGAGAGACAGAGATTGGTCAGCGTGACGATCCTATGAAACATAGAATCCGCGGGATGACCAAGAGGTCCGCGGACTATGCACAAAGCACAAGAAGATAAGATTATAACAGCTCCTTTCTAAGGGACCCACGTAGAAGAGCTATATATAGGACCCTTCCTGTTACATGGAGGGAGGTCGAACGATTGGAGAGAGAGACGGGGAATAATTAGAGAGAAAGGAAGAGTAAGTATGAGCGTTAACCTTCGGGTTCCATGATCACCCAAAGTCTTTTCGACTAATCTTGTAATCTTTTACCATCATAGTGAATCACCCTCAGACCTGTGGATGTAGGCCTTAGAGCTGAACCACATAAATCTTTGTCTTATTTACATTTCGTATTGATTTACCCTAATATTTGTATGCATCTCTTAGATCTGTCATTATGGATGTTGAGGAGATCATGAAAAACCCGTGGGGTTTAGAATCAATGAATCAACATCTATCCCAGCATCTCACACTATATTCGTACTTTAATGCATGCACTCTGTACATGCGAAGATTGGTTGTGGACACGTTGATGCCTACGTGATTTACGTGTTCACATTTGCGATATGTGTTGCATAGTTCTTCCTTGATTTCTTCTGTTTTTCCACCCTGATATGCATTCTTATGTTCTTCATATCCCAAACTTTCCCAAATATCCATAGGGACAGTATCCGGCATGACTGGAGGGGAATCTTGTGGTGCTGAAGATTCAGCCTGGTAGATATCCACCAACACAGTTGGATGTTTTGCCTCCAATTCTTTAAAAAGTTTCCATCTTTTCTTATTCGGTTCATGGAGCATCCAAGCTCTGTAGTCATCTATTGTAGGCCAAATTGGAGCTCTAGAGAATGAAGCAGCAGACATATCAGGATTTGTATGTGGATATAACTCCATAGGATCAAATTTTGCTAGTTCTTCAGGAAGGAAATAGTAGACATAATGGCTAGGATTTGGTATTTTGGTATAGGATGTGATGGTTTGTTCCCATGTGATTTCATAGGTATTTGGAAGATCGACTGTTTCTGTTGGTTCTAGGGTAAAGAAAACAAATTCATCCCATAGATGAGGGTTAACAACATAAGGATGTGAAGGTGGTGATGTGATTTTCAGGTTTGGATCTTCTATATGTTTCTCCTCTTCAAGAAGGATGGCTTCATTATGACCTGTAATGATGATTTCAGATTTATTAGATGCTACAGATTGTGTGCTGCTATTGGTACTTGATGTATCACTGTCATCATGAAAAAATCCAAGTTTATCATCTGCATTCCCCATTAAATCTTTCATATCTTTGTCATCTGCTTGTTGATGTAGAGGAGGGTACATGGCTGGTGGAGCAGGAAGTTGATATCCATTTTGTACCAAGTTCTGAGCTTGTTTGTATTGAGCACAATCTTCATGTCGGTGACCCAGTCTTCTACAGAACTCGCAAAAATTATAAGGTAAATCATGATATTCAAAAGTGAGTGTATTTAATCCTCCTCTTCCATTATCTGCGATGGTGATTTCTCTTAAAGTGTTGAAGATATTCATCGATACTATAATTGTCATCTTGTAGGTACCTTGCTGAGTGTAAACTGGATGGTCGAAAGAAATAATCTCACCAATATGAAACACATATCCTCTAACATAATCAAATTCTTCAAGTTGTTCTAATGTTAATCCCCTTATAGTTATGTTCAACTCAACATGAGTAAGGTTAATTTGTCTGAAGTCTTGGTCTTCATGCCAAACACTAATCATGAATATATCATTCAAAATAACACTTGACCCATGTCTAACAACTCTAACAAATTCATGATAAACATGAATCTGATAAGATAATATTCAACGCCAGCTTGCCTCACAAACATACCTCCTCTGACTCTCCATATTTTCCTCAATGCACATCTGAGTTGCCATGCATTTACACCATGTAGCATAAAAAAAAAAACCAATAATACAATATCTCCATAGATTATGAGGGACATTTTGATGGGCATTTTGGTTTTGGACATTAAGATTTCTACTAGTGTCTAGTCTCATGGAGGCTTGAAGCATGTGAGTGAGTAGATCTAAGTCACTGTTCCAAACAGCAGGCATGATGAGAAGCAGGGTAAGAAACAGATTACCAAATTGAAAAGTTTGAAGTGCAAATAGATAGGTTTGCAAAACGAATGGGCTAGATTGTATGCAAACATCGGGGATAAGGGTCTTAATAAATAGGGGAAAATCATGCTGAAATAGAATGACAGGGCTATTTATTTATGCATAATCGAGAGACAAACATGTCAGGGAACATCAATAAAAGGAACTTTCAAAGACAACACATGAGCAAGAATTGAAATTAAATAGGTATTGACAATTGAAGCTCAAAACGATGGTAAGTGTACATATAAGCTGGGCATCTACTTTGTAAATATAAAGCCTAAACACCATCCAATAGTATAATAACTTTTGGTTTTACCATTCTTCGTAAACACCAAACTGAGGGGAAATCATAATTATCTGATTTGAAAACCCATAGCAGGGAGATGTGAAATACCAAATAGCTAAAAAGAAAACAATTCACCACCGAAATAGGGATGAAGGAGAGAACCAACACGTCTGCATCTGATTAAAAATATAATCCAGAGAACTCTTTGATAAATTTGATACAATACCTAACCAATTGAATTCATAAAGGAATTGGGGATTTAAGCTGCCTCCTTGAGATATGGTTTTGAAAGGACAACACCTAAATCGGAATGAAGTTGAATCCACAAAAAACGCAGGGACAATCCAGGTTTGATAAGACTAATTTAATAGATGAGGTTGCTATTGAATTGGGTTGGCCACCCTAGAAATTAGCAGAGAAGAATTGAGATGAACATTGAAATCTGTAGATTTAGGGTTTGGGATTTAGAAGGAAAAAAACCGTAAAAAAAACCAGTTTTAGGTGTGAGAGCGCAATTTCGTGTTCTTTTTGTTTGTTGTTCAATATGTTTTATAAACTAGTGAAATTGATTCTAGTTTTAGGATTTTTAAGAGATTTTGATCAGTGGGTATTGTTTATATATGATTTTTTGAGTAATGGGTACTCATTATATCTTCAGTTTTAGATATTAATTGTATTTATATTTTATGTTACAGTTAATGGTGAGTATCATCTTTTGAGAATGAGATCAATTGTTGTCGTAATGACTTTCCCCAAAGTAAGTGAGGTTTTTTTTTTTTTTTGGAACCTGAAAAGATTGTTATTGAAAGAATTAGGAAGGTGTTACATGTTTAGAATCCTCCTGCATTAAAGGACTAATCACTGGTGAAGCATTGTTGATCCAAGTTTGAGTGATTTTATCAACTCTAGCTAACTTAGAAAGAGCATCCGCAACTGTATTACATTCTTTCTGGACATAATAACATTTCCAAAAACTATTGATTTTCATGAATAACTTGATATCCTTAATAAGATTTACGCATCTCCAGTCGATGGAGAGAACCTCATTATTCATAGCATCCATTACCACTTTGCAGTCCAGCTGAAACAAAACTTTGTCCAGCTTTAGCTCGGTTGCCCATCTGACAGCTTCCCAAAGCTCCATACTTTCCTTCTGCACAACACTTGTTACATTCCCCATAGTTTTGCTCCTAGCTTCTCTGCTGTCACCCACGTGATTGCGGATGATGATACCAATTCCAGTCGAATGATCATTATAGCAATAAGAGCCATCACAATTCATGGTAAGCATGTTAATAGGCGGCGGTGACCAGTGAATGTTATTGCGAATCACCTTTGGAAACATAACCTGTATTGGATATTTCTGCTTTGCCTACTCTTCAATGAACACGTTACTTCTTCTCACAATTTTCTCCGGAGTTGAATTTCTATTCTGAAAAACCTTTTCACATTTCTCTGACCATATGTACAATGCCACAATACATCTTTTGGTAAGGTCCATCTGAGTTATATTATTGCTGAAGAGATCATCGAACCAACTGCAAACCCAGTCTTCCAGATTGTTGACAGTACTAGAATTCCAACCTAAAGTAGAGAACCAAACTGCCCGTGGTAAAGTAAAATTTACAATAATATGGGACACTATTTCTGTATGATGATTACAGAACGGGAATGAATCGACAAAGCTTGTGGCTGATAGGTAAAGTTTATCCCTGGTAAGCAGAATATTTGAGAGGCATTTCCAAGTGAATTGACGAATTCTAGGCAGCATGGGGAGCTTCCACAGGGATTTGAAGATCTTTTGCATTCGAAGGCCAACCGAAGCTGCTATTTGAGAATCTGCTATTTGAGAATCTGAGAACATTTTTCGATAAGCAGACTTCACCGAAAAATTACCATTCCTTTCAAGAAGCCAGATCAATCCATCCATTTGTCGACTGTGAACTTGTATTTTTGAAATCTCCGATATTGTGTGTTGATCAAATAATTCATTTAGAACTGCCATATTCCTAGATGTGAAATCAGTTGAGAACAGTTGGTTGATATACCGAAAGAGATGAACCGAGTTGCAGTTCTGTTTTGGTTGTGGAGCAGTAGTGAGACTTGAAATCCAGCGGTGCTTCCAAATTTGAATCCTCTGACCATTACCAACACTCCAACAACTATTTTGTTACACAAAACTCAATTCAGAGCTAATGCTTCTCCAGGACCAAGAAGTATTGGTCTTCTTTTTTAAGTTTGACAAATCACCATCTGCAAAATATTTTGCCTGAAGGGACTTTGCAATAATGGAATCACTATCTTCACACAGCTTCCAAGCCGACTTAGCTAGAAGGGCTCTGTTGAAAATGCTCATATCCCTTAAACCCAGACCACCTTCTGCCTTCGGGTTTTGGACCCTCTTCCAAGTTGTTACATGTCTACCTCTGCAGGACTTTTTATTCCTCCAAAAAGCTTGATGAGTCGACTCCATTTTCCTGATTGTATTGTCGGGAAGTTTGAAGCTGGTCATATGATGAATAGGAATTGCACTTGTGACATACTTAACCATTATCATCCTTGCAGCTTCAGACATGTTGCTGCCGTTCCATCTCGAAAGTCTGTGATCCAATTTTCCAGCTAAAACTGAGAAGGGAATTTTCTTATTTTGTCCAACAAAGAATGGAAGACACAGATATTTCTCCTCTTTGATATTCAGTTCTATGACTCCCATTATACCGCAGATGTCTTGGTAATGAGTGGGACTCAAATTAGAACTAAAGAAGACAGCAGAATCATGAAAATTTATTAGTCGTCCCGAGCAAGAACTGAATTCTTCAATCACTTGGAGAAACTTGTTAACCTGAGACAGATTTTCTTTACAAAAAAGAACACAATCGTCTGCGAACAAAATGTGATTTATTTTAGGAGCTGACATGGAAATTTTCATACCAGTGAGTGTTTTTGAAGTTTCATAGTGCGCCAGATACCTTGAGAATGACTCCATTGCAATGATGAATAAGTACGGTGATAAAGGGTCCCCTTGGCGAATGCCCCTTGAAGGAATAAAATTTGTCAAGGGAGACCCGTTGAACTGAACTTCTATCTGGGTTGTGGTGATGCACTGAGATATTAACTGACAGAACTTTTTGCCGAAACCAAACTTGTCTAGTATGTCTAGAAGGAAGCTACATTCCAGCCTATAAAGGGATTTCGACATATCCATCTTTAGGGCTAGGTGCCCACTTCTTCCTTTTTTCCTTTTCATGGCTTGAACAATTTCTTGGACAAGACAAACATTTTCAGACATCATTCTCCCTGGAACATAAGCCGCTTGCAGAGGAGAAATAATTCTTTTGATGTGCTTCTTCATCCGAAGTGCTAAGATCTTTGAGATGACTTTGTAGACCGTATTGCAGAGAGCAATAGGTCTATAGTCTTTTGGCTTATGAGGGTTTTGAGTTTTTGGTATTAATGATAGTCTAGTGTTGTTTAGTTGCTTGAGAAGGAAACCTGAATGGAAAAAGGCTTTAATCATGCAACAAACATCTTCTTTCACTATTGCCCATTAAGATTGATAGAACCCTGGGGGGAAACCATCCGGCCCCGGAGAAGTCCAAGGATCCATGGTCATGAGAGCTGAGTATATTTCATCATCCGAAGGAATGGCTTCAAGAGAAAAGTTGTCCTCTTCTGTGATACATTTTGGCACGTGCTGCAGAAAATAATAGTTATTGGAAGGATTAGCTGTAGTCATGATTTTCTGAAAATGAATTCGAAGGAGAGCTTCTAAAGACCCTCTGTCAGTGCACCAAGACCCATCTCGGGCAAGTAAAGAATCTATTCTGTTTTTGGCTCTTCGTTTGTTGGCTTTGATATGAAAATACTTTGTGTTCTTGTCCAAGTCCTTGTAAAAATGATCTTTTGCTTTTTTCCTGTAAGAGCTTGCAAGGGCATCATTAAGAATGATGATTTCTTTCTCCATAGCCATGACATCATTAGTATTGCATCCATTAAGATCATTAGCTTGTAAATTGGACATATCAGATTGAAGTTGTCGAATTTTTGAGTGAACATTGCCGAAAACAGATTTACTCCACCTTGATAGAATGTTTCTAGTATTTGATAACTTATTAACCAGAACAAAAGTATTAGAACCAGAAAAATTAGTAGACCAAGCTTGTTTGATTTCTTCACTACATTTTCCCTCTTGTAGCCAATGTTCAAAAATTTTCCAAGTTTTTCCAAAAGTTTTATGTGGTTTATACAAATCCAACATTATGGGTGAGTGATCGGAACCATGTTGGGGCAGATGAGATAGAAGGGAATCTGGATAAGCTATTAGCCATTCACTATTGGTAAGGGCTCTATCAATTATAGATTTGTTTTTCCTTGTTCCATGTTTGTTACTAGACCAAGTGAAAGGGTTTCCACTAAAACCAAGATCAGAGAGGTTTGATTCTCTAAGCAACTTAGTTATATCTGGGGAAGTTCCTTGACTAGTGGGATTATTTCTATCATCTGGATAAAGGGTAATATTTAGATCACCTAGGAGGACACAAGGAATGTTAACGACATTGCTTAAACTTCTTATATATTTCCACTGATCAGATTGTTCAGTTCTATAAGGAGTACCATAGACACAGGATAGGAACCATTCACCCTGACTAGCATCATTTGAGACCAAAGCGCATGTATCATCTTATCAGAAGTGTTGACAATGTTTAAGGAAAAACCATATTTCCACAGAAGCATAAGGCCACCAGCAGCTCCAATAGAAGGAACATAACAATTATTCGGCAAATTTAGGAA
Source organism: Papaver bracteatum (assembly GCA_023529315.1). NCBI lineage: Eukaryota > Viridiplantae > Streptophyta > Magnoliopsida > Ranunculales > Papaveraceae > Papaver > Papaver bracteatum. Next base: position 215,569 of record JAJJWX010003587.1, on the reverse strand, counting down.
CCTAGTAAGATTTAGGATTTTGTTATCATTTATTTTAGTTTCCGAAAGAAAGATTATGTCGGGAGCATAGAAAGCATTAAGATGGTGTAGATGATCTCTAGTATCTTTCCCTAGTATGCCTTGACAATTCCAGCTAAGGAGTTTCATATTTTGAAGGAGAATACATGATACATAACAATAAATAAGAGGAAAACTAGAGATACTACTATGGAAATAATTTAAACTTAAATTGAAAGGCAAAGAAAAGTGAATTTGAAAGTATTATGATTTAGAATAGATGTTCCAGTATTATGATTCCTGATATTGTTTCGGGAGTTCTCTTTATCATCATCATTAGTTCTTGACCTATTAGTTATTGTAGATTTCTCCATATCAGAAGTTTTTACAGTAGCTATTCTAAGGGAGTCTTTACTAATAAGATTCGACATAAAGATCCGTGAATTGAAATCTTGGTAATTGAGCACGGACTTGAGCTGACTAAAAATACAATAATTCCAAATACGGCTTATTATAGGGTTACATTTTGGGAAAAAGGAAGCCAAAAAAATTTCCTCCTTGAACCGAATCTGTATCTCCGCATCGAGAAATTCTTCAACATCATAGCAATCATAAACATGATCAAAATCATAATACTGGAACATATTGTTATGGATCACCAAATTGGTAATTTGCAACACTGCAGAAGGAGATACTGCTGCACCTTTATGAGACTGCAACCATATCAAATAAAAAAGGAGGTAAATTTGGACAAAGGTCCAATACTGGATGCTTTTCATGACAGAAACAAGGAGCTGCAAACAGGGTTAACAAATCATTAGAAAATAACACCAAAAAAATTCAAGGAATGAAATAAACAGGAAAGGAAAGAAGAATAAAAAGGTCAAAAGAATTGGACCGGGAGGAAATTAGACAATGATTAATCGAAATTAAAAAACTAAAACACTAGACATAGAAGAGAAAGGGAGAAAGAAGATCAAAGGAAAAAACGGGACAAATCTCAAATACTAGAAAAAGAAGACTAGAATAGAATTCAGAGATTTGATCAGATTAAAGCAAGGTTGGGAATTCCAAAATATTTTTGGAAATCGAATCGGAAACTCATTAACAAAAATCAAAAGAATTTCAAGTTACAAGCTGTTTAATATTGTTAGAGGATTGGAGGAAGGTGTTGATTGTGGTCATCAGGAAGCATGGAAGAAGATTGAAAATTTGGTGCGGATCGGTAGGGACTCATGAATATTCAAAAACCGAGTTGCAGAGCAAAACTCGGAGGAAAGAGAAAAAAATCCTATCGAGTAAAAATATTGTAAGTGAGGTTATGTTCTTTCATTTTCACTACATTACAATATTGAAGATTTTGGGTGATTTTTTTATTTATTTTTTGTTTCTTAAACCGATTTGATTATGTACCCTTATTTTTAGGTGTGCTTTCATATTTACTCTCGTTTTTTTTTTGCTTTTTACAAATGTACTCCAGTTTACCTTTTTTTTTCTTTTTGAAAAAACGGTAAACAAAAAGTTATTCTCCAGCCGTACAGTTATCTAAATTTAAAAAGACTCTTTAGTCCTTTAATATAGTTGATTTAACCTAAAACCTGTCTAACTATTTTAAATCCCCGAGTTCACTTATTAACTCGGATCAGCGATCTCACCATTCAAAGTATTCCTTACACGTCACCAATACTGCCACGTGGCATTTCAGAGGTGGTACCACACATTTTTTTCTCCCTAAAATAAAAAGTGCTATTATTGTCTCATAAACAAAACAGAATATCAAAAATGTTGTTCATACATTTATCTCCTACTAGAAGTCTTTCAGACAAAAAAAAATCTCCCACTAGAAGGATAATCTAATCCCCTTCAGAACTTTAAAAAAGAAACTAATCCAGTACTCTACCCAAATGGAAGTCCAACCTAAGCAACGAGAATATTGGCAGTTGTAGATTCACTGCACACAGAAAGGAAAACAAGTATCTATTAGGCATCAATCTTTACAACCACAAAATATAATGAAAAAAAAGGCTAATTATATGGCACAGAAAAAATCGCAGGATAAACAATGGTGCAAGCGCAAAAATTGAAGAATGAACCGCAATCAATAACAAACTAAGAGCAAATTGAGTGTAATGGCATTTGGAGGTAGATTCGTGAGAAGTATAACCAAATAGTTAATTAGTTGATAATTAAGTAAAGAGAAGAAAAATACAAATCTTTTCATTAATCCCCCAAGTATCTCAATTTGCAACTAAGAAGCCAAGAAAAGCTATGACTCAACAGTAATGTGCTATGAAGATTTACTTAAAACTAGTTTTGGTTAGGATGTCTTTTGTTTGCTTTCAAGTAAGACCTATAAAACTTCCTGCATTTGCTGTTTATTTGGTTATGATTTGGATACTAGCCATCTCCTAGAGCTATTGTTCTGAGTATTGGATCTTTGATTCAATGCTATTAATAAATGGTAGTGTTTGTGTTATTAGCTTGCCTTACTCTGTTTTTACGATTTTATGGTTCTTCTGTCTGCTTTCTAACAGGTGAATAAGAATGTATATGGAGACACTAGGAAAGCAAATTTTCTAGTTAGTTTAACCAAAGGGTATATTGAGCATCTCAGATCACCCTAAATTTGCCACATGCCAGTTAACACCAGTTAACTTGTAACTGGATGGAATTTTTTGTAATGGGACTGCTTTATAACTTTTCAAAAAAACAGGATTATTTTGTAAACAACTTAAGAAAATGGGACATATCTATAAATGACCCATAAAATTATCATTATTGCTGCCAGAACAACATGAAGAACAGAAGAGATGGATGGATGGAGTAGACAAACCTAAATGGAGAAAGAAAAACTAACGAAGAGGGTTGGACTAGCTTGCGCTAATAACGAAGGGGTTAAATCGTAGCTCTCCAATTTCTCAGAGATGTACGTATTCACAAATGCTTTCGCCACGTAACAGATGAAATAATGGTCATCTTATCTCATCACTGAAGGGTAAAAGTGTAATCTTGCAATAAATTTCTCATCTCATCAACGAGAAATTGACCAAAATTCAGAGAAATTGACTTTTCAACATATTTGGATGGAAAACATCCGATAGGCCTACGGGTCGGGGCTCGGGGGCACATCTGTTTATAATCCCAAGTAGGCCTGTCGGATGTCAAAAAAAAAAAAAAAAACGAAAATGATAAACACATCGTGTGGAAGAACATCAGTCTACACATTGTGTCTAGAGGGCACACACCGTGTGGAAGAACATCAGTCTACACATTGTGTCTAGAGGGCACGACTCACATTTTAAAATTCTGCCCATTCACCATTTTGATGTTTAGAACGCTTGCATCTATATCGTTCATTTCCTCTTGGTGCACCCATGGTGCTTAAATCACGGTGTGTATCATTACTCAAAAACAAAAACAAAAAAGCTTTCACTAAACTTCACAAGGTTAATAGTGAATAAAATTAGAATTTTTTTTTTTTTTTTATTACCTAATTTTATTCTTCATCGTCATCATTATCTAAATGATACTCGAATGCTTGGAAGCATCTAATTGATGTGGCTAACACTTCAATTTTGGTGCACGTGACGACAGTGGTTTCACCAGATTTACCAGGAGGAATTCTTCCCTAAAACTTCAGCGTCTGAGAAAACTGAGGATGATGAGACTTAGCCGGATCAGAGTTCAAGTATTGGTTCCTGGCATCTACTCCACGGACAATGCGCACTGAGGGCGGCCCTGGGCACAAACGACCAAAGCTTCACTCAGGTCCATACACTTGATGCCTTGAAATTTCTTGTCATTGTATACCTCATTAAGGGGCTCATAGAGCCATAATAAAGTAACATTTAACGCGCCTGTTTATAGCCCCTTAATGTAAGTTTATTTTGTGAATATGCGAATGAGTAGGCAAATGGTAGACAAAGTTCTAGTATAGAGAGTTTTTCTTATATCAAAGGAGATTCCAGTTATGGTATTATGCGGCAGTTGTAATAAGTCTATGTTGTATTGGTATGTTTGTCGCTGTCTTGATGAAGCATCCATTTGAACCGCTATGTTATATCGAGAAACTATACATTCCTGCCCTGGATAAATACTCATCAAAGGTCGCCTAAACCCATCAACTTCACAACTATATCCTTCGCTCTCACATTCTAGAACAACAACGATGACACGAAGGTTTATTATGGTAACGTTAACGTGACGTTCCGGTACGGAGATACTGTAGTTTTACTATACCGAAGTTTGCCATAGGGCATGTCCCGAACTGTTCACCTTGCTGAGACAACAGAGACGTTTGCTAGAATAGTTGTTTCAAATGGGAGTAGAGTGGTGTTTCGAGTCATACAGTGGTGTTTCCCAAACTGGGAAAGAGTAATGCTGCTTCAGTATGCAATAGCGCTTGTTTAACGCTTGAGCATCCTTGCATTAAAATACAAGTCATGAATTTGACTGAAGGTAGTAGTACTTCATGAAACCAAAATCTTTACACAACTCTAGACAACACCAACTTTTTTCTTTATTGCAGAAATGTGAAACTACTGGTGAGGTTATCCAGATACATACACAGATCATAACCTAAGAGAAAACAAGTTATTAGATTTGTAACTACGGAAAATCCATAGTTACACCCACTCACTAATTCGATAGATACAAACACGAGTTTATGCACATATCTTCTATTATATCGAATTTCTTTTGATTCAAAGTTACAATACGCTCAAGAACACTCAAGATCTAGATTATCTCTCCTTACAAATTATCTCCCTCTCTCCTAAAATGATCCAACCCCTTCTCAGGAGGCTAAGTCTCCCTTTTATAGGGCAGAATTACATAGTGGAATACAACTCGATTTATCTCGGACTGACGCTTTTATCTCGCTCAAAACAACTTTTATGCTTACTTTTCGCCTTAAAGATCGGTTCATGTCGGGGACAGCTGTCCCTTTTCTTGCACAACAATCCACACTTCGCGTTATTACTTCGGGAAACCTCACTATTTCTTGGACAACAAGTCATACCTCGCGCAATCGACTTCGTGACCCTTCCCTTTTCTTGTGCAACAATCCATACCTCACTAAATGTCTTCCCGAGCAAGTGATGTCCCCCTCGCCAGATGTCTTTCCGAGCAGGTTAGCTCTACCTCGCTAGATGCCTTCCCGAGCAAGTTAGTTCTTCTTCGCTAGATGTCTTTCCGAGCAAGTTAATTCTTCTTTGCTGACGGAGCTTCGTTAAGGCAGATCTGACAGTTGATTAGACTACTCACTTACACTCCTTCGGGAGTGGTGAATAATATCTTTCTCGAAGATTCTTCTTATTATCTCGCTCAATCTTCCTCGGACACGTGGCGGAGTGGTTTTCTGCACCTACATTTTGCCTTTTCCCATTCCTTTTGCAGGTACCAAGAAAGGAAAGAGAACCTCACATTAAATTCGTAACCGCCACGCACCCGGATTTTCCGCCATCTTGTCTCCCACGATTCTTGTCAACAGTCACTAGCTGGTTCCTCTCCTTGTGTAACCGCCTCTCCCGGTCATGCCTTGGCTCTTTATAAATAGTCTCTTTTCTTTACCTTTTCATCTTTTTACAGTCTCTTGTTCCTTCTTCCCCGACTCCGTTCTTCTGTAAACTCTATTCGCTTTCTTCTTTCTTAGGTTCTTCCTCAATTCTTCCACATCATCTTCTCTTCTTTCAACAATGGCACCCAGAAAATTTACCCTTGCCACTACATCTAAAAAGCTTCAAGATTTCCAGGATGATTTCAAAAAACTAGGTTTAACTCTGTCGCCGGCGGTGGATTTATCAGTCACGCCTCCGGTAACCGCAACCAAACGGATGGAACTAAATAGCCGCTGTATGACGCCCGGAATCCTCTTCTCTGTGAGATTCTTTCTCATCTCAACAGGGGAGCCTTCCAGCTGAACGGTAATTCAATTCGGATTTGTAACGAGTTTGTGAGGCGTTCCTCTGGTGGTTCGTCCCAGATCCCGGCTGCGGCAGAGGATTTCAATCCTTCGGATTACAACATTACTTCTTTCTCGGAGAATTACTTCGATAAGACTCAAGGTCGGAGAAGGAAGTATCAAGAATGGGGTGTTGCTCTACATCGGAAGTCCCTGAAGGATCCTTCCAAAGTTCTTCTTTTGGATGTCGAGCCCGTTAGTTCTTTGAAGGAGACTCCCAAAGGCCCCTCTCTGCGTCTGAGTAATGATGAGGACTGGATGATGTTCCCAGTCGTTATTGAGGGTCCCCTTGTCTGTGGTTATGATGAATCCGGAAATGCTCGGGAGGGCCCCCTCCCAAGTCACGTTCATCTCGCTTCCTTCAAGCTTTGGAAGTTCTGCTGGTCCGAGAAGCCCTCCGATGTAAGTTCGCTAATCTTTTCCCCTCGTTTCATTTCGTTTCCTTTTATCTGAGTTTCTTATCTTTTTTTTTTTTATAGTACTTATTGCCTGCTCCCGGATTTCTTAAGGATAGATCCTCTTCTACCAAGAAACTAACTGTTGGATCTCCTGCTACTGACCAGGTAGCCCGCTTTCTACTTCGCTTTTGGTGTTTTAATTTTGCTTTCGGAATATAACTTTTGATTTCGACAGGAGAAAGAATTCGTGGAACCTCCCGTTGTAAACCCTCGTGTTCATAGGAAGCGAGATCGTCAGGAAAACCCAGATGCTGCTTCTGTTACTCAGGTATTTTCCCGTTATAGTTACTTTCGAGATTGTATCTCTCTCCTTGCTGCCTTAGCCTTTATTCACTTCCGTGTTACTGATCTCTATTTTCAGGTTCCTTCTCCATCCGTTCCTGCCGCCGAACCCCAAAAACGTCGCAGGGTCTTGAATATGGGGGATCTCACCCCTATACCTTCAGCCCAGAAACCTGCAGAGTTTCCTTCTCCTCCTGGCAAGAACAAGCCCGAGATGCTAAAGGGTGCCACTCCTTCTCCGAAGGTTCCCATGCCAACTCCTCGTATCATGGTGGAAGAGTCCCCGGTTAAACCATCAGCAAAAGACTCGGAAGGTTTTCGAAGCAGAGGATCCGGCCTATGCCCCCGACATGGGCTTCTTAAGGGACGCTCTTATTTTAACTCAGAATAACCCTTCCACAAGGTCTGCAGCTATGGAATCTGTAATATCGCTATGCGCCGATACTTTTCTAGCTCAAGATCAATCTTTCATGCAGAACGCTTCGTTGAATCTCTCCACCAACCAGCACGCTGCTATCATGGCCTTGGTTAGTATTATCTATCTTAAATGCATTTGACGTATAAATCCCCATCTTACTGGAAATACTTCGCAGGAGTTCAACCGTCATATGGCTCAACTCTTGGAGATGAGGGTTGCCCGCGAGACTCTGAAGACTGCTAATGAGCGAATTCAGGATCTTAGGAATGATCTCGCTGATGAGAGGGAGCGTTCAGTCAAGAAAGATGAAAGGATTTAGGAGCTTAGCAGTAAGTTTAATCTTTTCTCGGTCTTTATTTCTATATCGTTCTCGTTTTTACTATCTTGTTGTTTTTCATCAAGCCCGTTCTGCGAAGTATTATATGAGTTTTGAAGAAGCCAAGTCCCGCAGACGATTATCAAGCAGAACAAGCAAACCTTTTATCTCAGATTAATTTTTATTTATCTGAAACTGAGATCTTGAATGAAAAGCTAATGGCATCATATTCTCTGGTTGAGCGTCTAGCAAATGAATCCGCTAATAATGAAGAGTTGAATTTCCATCTTCATGAGGAGAATGAACGGTTGAAAACTGAGCTTCAACGGATCAGTAATTCTCTCACTACTTCCCGTAACCTTCACTCCTCATCCATGGGTCAAGTTAGGCGTCTTGAGGAGGACAAAGATAGAATAATTAAGAGGAAAGATAAATCCGAAGCTGAACTTCGCAATCTCCGGAGTGAGCTTTCCGAGTTGAAATCTGGGCATGAGGAGCTGAAGATTGAGAACACTAGGCTAAGGAATGAGAACAACGAACTGAATAGTGACATGTCCTCCGTCCTGGTTCGCTTGGAGAGGCTTCAAGGCAAGAAATCTGCCCCCGTTCCCCATGCGAAGAAGAAGCTTGTTGTGCCTCCCAGAAGCGGTAAACTTGTTATAGGATCCCCTGATGATGATAGATCCATGTCCGGCCCTGGAGAGGACGTGGAAAAATCTTCTCTAGAACATCATGGTTTTCTCGAAATGGAGATATCAAGACTTGATCACTTTAACCTTGATATTCAGAAAACTTTAAACTCTGTTATTTCGCAGAAAGAAGGTAGCTCTAGGTGTCGTTGTTGCTTCATGCTTTGCTTGGTTATTCTTTTTTCTCATTTCGCTGTTATCTTGTAGAATCCGAGGAAAATTTAAAGAATCAAATTTTGCACTTGTCTCGCCAAAAGGATAGCTTGGACAAGGAGTTATCCAAATTGCAGGGAGAATTTACTTCCTTGAACAAGGATTGCGATAAGATGGAGGAGGACTCTAAGAAGGTAGCGAAGTGGACTCGCCGAAATGCCATGGAAGAGAAGGTGAAATTCGTCACCGAGTTCTGCAATTCGCGTGATCTTGACGTCCCTGACATGGATCTCGATATCTTCTATGATGATGAACCTACTGTCTTCGCCGAAGCTGAGAACGAAGATACAGAGACTGATGAAGACATTGAGAGACCTCATCACGAGGTTCCTCAAAGCACAGGAGATAATGATGCTGGGGCTGGTGTCAATGCTGGAGCTGGTAACAATAACGGGGCTACGGGACTTGATGGCAATCTTGATGAAGAGGGAGTTAACAATCCCTGATCATTTGCTTTGATGTTTGTGATACTTTGGTTCTTTGTCCTTCTAACATTTTATCTGGGCGCTCCCAAGCTTGTGGGGCATGACAATTTTTGTTCTTATTTTGCCTTAATATATTAGCTTTTCCCTTTAGTTGCTTCATTTGCTGCGCTTATATACAACTTGCATGTTTGTTAATGGTTTCCCTGTCCTGGTATTTCGGAATCGCTCCGGTATACCAAGTATATACTTGACGAAGAAAATAATAAAAGAATAATTAGTGTTGCTTAAGTATATACTTGCCCCTTATTCTTTGGGTGTTTCCAAAGTAATTGCTCCTTTGCCTTAATGCGAAATAAATGCTCGAAAGAATAAAATCGTATTTAAAGTATATACTTTCCTCTTATTCTTTGGTGGATTTATGTGGCATACCTTGTGCTTTTAGCTCCATTTGATCTTACTTTCTCTGCCTTAGTTGCTCATGCGAGTCGATCTCGCATTATAATCATTTCGCTGCGATTATTATCGTTCAATTCATAATATAATCGGGTTAGTGCATATATCATCATGTATAAGATTTCAGTTGCAAGTGCTTCTTATGCAATGTAAGAAGTACTTCTTGGAATTGTATTGCTTGTGTGGTCAAGCTTTGTAATGTGCTTGCTTTTTTTCTTTGTAGTATATACCTGCCTCTTTGCAAGTATACACTTGCCTTTTTGTTTTGCCTCAGGTCTCATATTTTTTCCTCACATCTCTATCATCAGTTCGGGGTCTTATTTTGCCTCCTAGTTAAGGTCTTATTGTGCCCCACCCCGTTGGTCAGGGCTTTTCGACGAAGTATCAGGCGCTCTTTTGCGAAGTAAAGATCCATCAACCTCGTCTTATCTCGCTCATTGAGGTCTTATGTGCAACAATATCACATGCCTACCTACTCCCGTGAGTACCAGCCCTGTAACATTGCCGACTTTGGTGGTCACTCAGCTCCCTAAAGGAGGGTTCCGTCCCTTCCCCTCTGAATACCCCCGTGCTTTTGGGCTTAGGCATCAGTTATTTCGTGACCTCGCATCCTTTCGCCGATATGGCTCTTGGTTACGAAGTCACACCCTAATAGAGGTGGTTTTGGGACCGAGCGGAAGAACTACACCAGGCCACCTTCTTCTCCACTGGCTCGTTCTTACACCCCTTACCGAGTGGTTACCCAGTTGGGTCCCTAGACGGATGGGTCTTACGGTTGCCCCTAGCTGGTGGTTGTTATCCACATCTGAGATTATCTCGTGACACGCGTTTAGGTCTTACATTTGCCCCTTGCACTCTGTGTGAACTAGGTTGCACGCCACGAGGTCTCAGCCTCCCTAAGTAGAGGTTTTATATTGGACTTACGATCGCCTATTTTGAGGGTCTTAAGCAGACCTCCTAAATGAAGTCTTACTTGTGGCCCTCGCATTCACATGTTTTGAATTTGTGTTGTTTTTTTTTTCTTTTTTGCTTTGTTTCTGCTGATTTTTCGATGCTTGCTCAACGAATGATTCATTTCATTTTCTAATTGATATATATATATTTTTTTATCAACTCTTCACGAGTTTCTGTTGCTCATGGATAATACTTCTTGATGTAAATTGGATTCCACGGGTGGTCCAGTCTGCGACCTTGCCTTTCTGCTTTGCCATATATGATGTCCCCGTTGCTATATGTATCTTTTCCTTCACAGTCCGCGAGTTCATAAGCTCCGTTTCCCACTTTTATTTTTACGATGAAAGGTCCTTCCCACGTAGGCTTCAGTTTTCCTCCGGGTCCCTTTTGATATGGGGGTATCTCGCGCAGAGCCAGCTCCCCTGGGACGAAGCTTCTTTCTTTCACCTTCTTGTTGTATTCACGAGATAGTCTCTAGTGATAGTTCGTCATGTGCTGTAAAGCGATCTCCCTGTTCTCCTCCAAGTCATCTAATTTGGCCAAGATCAGGTCCGTGTTAAGGCCCTTTTTCCATGCCTCTTGTTTTGTGGTGGGGAACATGATTTTCGTGGGTAGAACTGCCTCTACTCCATATGCCAAACAGAAGGGGGACATTCCTGTTGCTTCTCGTCTGGTGGTTCTGTACGACCACAGTACCTTCGGAACTTCTTCGCACCAATTATGGAGATGCCCATCTAACTTATTTTTTAAAGTGGATGCTATCATCTTGTTTGTTGCCTCCACTTGCCCATTACTCTGCGGGTATAGCGGAGTCAACTTTGCGGCTTGTATTTTAAAAGTGCTAAATAACATTTTCACGTTTTCTCCCTCGAATTGCATTCCATTATCCGAGACTATCTGCAATGGAATTCCGAATCTGCATATGATGTGCTCAAGTATAAAATCTTATATATCTCCATCTCGCGTATTCTTTACTGGTTTGGCTTCAACCCACTTTGTGAAGTAGTCTATTGCCACTATTAGGTACTTTCACTGCAAAGTTCCAGCAACAAACGGTCCCATGATGTCTATTCCCCATATGGCGAATGGCCACACACTTAGCACAGAATTCAAGTTCGTCGAGGGTGCATGTATGCGTTTTCCGAATCTTTAACAAGCTTCACACCTCGTTGCTACACCTTTTGCGTCTTTATGCATGCTTGGCCAGAAGTATCCTTGCGTTTTAGTTTTGTAAGCCAATGACCTAGTTCCGCTGTGATTTCCAGCGTCACCGTAATGTATAGCCTTCATGATTTGCACCCCCTCTTCTTGTGACAAGCATCGCAACAGTGGTCCTAGGAATGATCTCCGATATAGGATTCCTTCTCTTAACTCATAATTGGTAGACCTCCTCTTGATCTTGTGTGCCTCAAATCTGTCCCGAGGTAGTTCTCCCTTTTCGAGGTACTTGTGAATAGGTGTCCTCCAGTCATTTTCTCCCAATTCGTCGGATGTGCTACCCTCTATTATCATCATGGACTTCTCATCTTCCAACTCGTTAGTTACTGAGGGGTGCATTAACCTTTCAATTCGGATATATTTCTCCGAGGTGTCTTCTATCATTGATGCAATAAAGGCTAAAACGTCCGCATGTTTGTTATTATCTTTGCTTACTTGCCTCCAAATTATATTGGGTATTCTCTTTGAATACTCTTTCACGAGTTGCAAATATCGATTCATCACTGCGTCATTCGCTTGATACCTTCCTTCTATCTGCCTGACTACCAGCTGAGAATCGTTAGTTATTCTTATTTCTTTCAACTTCATCTGGATATCCAGCCTCAAGGCTTGTATGACTGCCTCATATTCTGTCTCGTTGTTAGTGGCTTTATATTCCAGTCGGAAGCAAAATACTGTCCTTGCTCCTTTTGGCAAAGTAAATACTATTCCCATTCCTCCTCCAGCGCTGTTGGATGATCCGTCTACAAATATTTCCCATCTCATTGGGTGATTTTATTTCAGTAGATCTGTAGGATCCGGACGCTCCTCATCTATATCCAACATCTTTTCCACTCCCTCGTCTTCTTCTATTGGGAACTCGTCCAGGAATTCCGCAACTATGTGTGACTTCGTTGAAGTCTGGACTTCTTATTTTAATCCGAATTGATCTATTCGGGTATTCCATCTTTCAACTCGCCCAACTCTTCTTGTATTCTTTAAAGCTGACTTTATAGGGATTCTGGTTAGAACTTTTATCTTGTGAGTCTGAAAATAGGTTCTTAGTTTTTCCGATGAATACACCAGTGCTAGAATCAACTTTTCTATCTTTGTGTAGTTCTTTTCAGCAGCATTGAGTGTTTTCCTGACGTAAAAGATAGGCTTTTCAACGCCTTCATCTGTCCGAAGCAACACTGAACTGATGGCATTTGGTGTAGCTGCGAGACAAATCAGTAGTTCTTCATTTGGCTCGGGCTTTTGGAGAATTGATAAGTTGATAAGATACTCTTTTATATTTTGTAAGGCATGTTCGCATTCTTGTGTCCATGAAAACTTTGCTCCCTTCTTCAAAATATCGAAGAAGTGTTTGCACCTATCCGAGGATTTAGAAATGAACCTTCCCAAAGCTCCAAATTGCCCATTCAATTTTTGCACATCTTTTACCGTTGCTAGCGATGGCATGTCCAATATGGCTTGAACCTTGGATGGATCTACTTCAATCCATTTCTCGGACACGATGTGCCCCAGGAACTTCGCTGACTCCACACCGAATACACACTTCGCAGGATTTATTTTCATTTTGAATGCCCTCATCTGCTCGAAAATTTCTTTCAAGTCTTCAACATGGTCCCCTGACTCCTTAGTTTTTACCAGCATGTCGTCGACGTAGACCTCCAGCTTGTTGTGCACCCATTTTGCGAAAATATTCTCCACCATCCGTTGGTTAGTTTCCCCTGCGTTTTTCAGTCCGAACGGCATTCTCGTGTAGCAATACAAGCCTCTAGGGGCGAAAAAGGCCGTGTGCTCTTGGTCTTCTTCCACGAGTGGTATCTGGTTGTATCCGCAATAACCTTCCATCAAAGTTAACCTCTTGTACCCTGAAGCTGACGCCACCATTTGAGGTATATTGGGTAGAGGGAAATTATCCTTTGGAGAAGCGGTATTTAAGTCGCTGAAATCTATGCATATTCTTATTCCTGTAGTCTTTTTTGGTACTATCACCATGTTGGCTATCCATGTTAGATACTTCGTGGGTCTTATTATTCCCGAGTTTAACATTTTCTGTAATTCTTGCTCTATTTGCTCGTGATAAGCAGTTGCTATCTTTCGTATTCGTTGCCTTAATTGGCTTGATTGCTGGGTTTAGATCCAGTCTGTGGCAAGCAACTCCAGGATATATCCCAGGCATCTCGTTCATGCCCCATGCAAAGATATCACTGTACTCTTTCAACAGCTTTATCAACCTTTCCTATTCGTCCGCCTCCATCGTTGTTCCGATCTTCACTGTTTTCGTTTCATCTTCGCTGCCCAAGTTTATATCTTGCGTGGGTTCTACTGCTGCGAAGTTCATAATTGGGTCTCCGAGCGGAGATGGACCCTTTAATTGCTATAAAGGCTCTTCCTTATCTTTGGGGACTTCACTTGGAATAGCCCATCCCTCTTTTGCTTTGGCCATATACACCATTAATTCTTCTTCCCTCTTTGCTTCTTGCACTCTCTTCTTTTGTTCCTTCTTTCGCTTTATTTTCTCGTCATAGTTATGCACATCTTTATCATTGAACTCTCTGGCTTCTTTCTTATCTCCTTTTATCTCGCCAATACCGCTTGGCATAGGGAATCAGATAGCTTGGTGATATGTAGATGCTATCCCCTTGATCCCATGTATCCATGGCCGCCTAATCAGAGCGTTGTAAGTGGATTCTACATCCACCACGCATACCGTTACCTCGGTTTCAAGTTCTCATGCGAAGATTTTCACGACTAGTTCCCCTCTCGGATTTGATGCTACTCCGTTAAACCCATAGATATTATAGGTCGACGGCACTAGATCCGAATCTCGGTAGCCCATTGTTTTAAATACGTGGTAAAAGAGGATATCCACCGAGCTCCTTGTGTCCACCAAGATCCTATCTATTGCCCGTACTTTCTTTTTTCCCGCATAACTTTCTTCCCACTTCGTATGCTCTCCGAAGTTCAAGGTGATCACCAAAGGATCTGTGCGAAGTTCCTCCTTCCAGGGCGTCTGCTGCCGAAAAGGAAATAATTCTCTTTTGCCATTCTTCCAACGGCCCCCTCTTCGCAATGTTGAATATCTCATTTCCTTCAAAATATCGCTTATGAACTCTTTGTAACATATTATCATGGAAGTTTCGTATATTCTTCGCAGAGTGAACGATGGAGTTGCAGTTTAACTTCTGTGTTCCTCTGTCGATTTCGATTCTGTATACTTTTGATTGCTTTTGATCACTTCTCTGATGTGGTGGAGGTGGTATGGGTCCTGAATTTGCCAAGAAATTCTTGAGTTTTCCCTTTTCAATTAGACGAAGTATTATTCGTCGGATGTTTCTGCAATCTTCTGTGCGGTGTCCAAGGAAGCAATGAAACTTGCAAAAGTCATTATTTCTCACACTTGACAAAGGATCCACCCCAAAATTTTCCGGGGGGGGGGGGAGGGATTTCTTCCGTTAGGACAATTGATTCCCATATCTTCTCGACAGTGGTGTTGAGTTCGGGCTAAACTACGTCCTCGAACTGTGGTCTCTTTCTACCATATTGCTGCCCCGGTAGGTATCTTCGTGAGTTCCTCGGATTATCATCTCGGAACCCTTCGTAATTACGAGGTCTGGGATCGATATACCTCGGATGTTGATCTATCCATTCTTGGTCCCCACTGGATACTGCTACCAATTTCGCGGGTATTATTTCCAATGGTTCTGCGTCCTCATATTTCATATCATCTTTTATTACATTCGCTATTCTTGGCAGCAGACATAAGTTCCCCTCTTTGGATTGAATCGTGGCTGCCTCAATTGCCTCCCTTTATTTTTCCTCCAACGCCACGTACTCCTCCAGATACTCTCGGAGTTCACTCATCGTTACTGTATTGCGAATTACGAAAAGCTGGGTATGCAAGAGGTTGGTTGGTATCAACGCGTTAACGAAAGCCAGAATGAAATTTCTTTCATCTACCCTTCCCGCGAGCTCACTGCGCACGGTTCTCCATCTCGTAATTAAACTCCGCAGGTTTTCGCCTGGCTTTCTTCGCAAGTTGAATAAGGTTTCAATTCCTTGCCTTAACATGTTATTGCTTATGTAAGTTGTCAAGAATACTCTCTGCAAATCTTTGAACGACGAGATTGAACCTTCCGCTAACCCTTCAAACCATTTTAAGGCTTCCCCGGTTAAACTAGCTGGAAAATATTGGCATAGTACCGTTTCGTTCCTCGCCCACTGCATTAATGAGAGAGTGTACTGTTTCAGGTGCTGTACAGCATTTCATGTTCCGTCGAATATGCTTCCGAAGGTAGGCAGTGAACACCTTCCTGGGATCCTTCCCCCCAGCACTTCGCGCGAGAATGGCGACTTGTCATCTTCCACAATTTCCTCTGCCAGCTGTACTCTTCCTCCTCTTTGTGGATTATTGAGTAACGCTTTCATATCCTGTATTTCGTTCATGACTTTTTGATTGACTTCGTCTCTTCCTCCGTCTCGCCTTCTCTTTCTCCTCCTTCTATCTCGCTCATCATCATCTTCTCCCCTTTCTTCCTCGCGTCCTCTCCTTTCTTTCTGAAGTCTCTCTTCTTCCTCTTCTGCGTATTTCCTCACTTCCTCTTGCCATTGTTGTTCACGTTGTCTTTGTTCTTCCCGAGCTCTCTCATCCCTTTGCGTTCTTTCGTCTTCTATTCGCCTTTCCTCTTGTCTAAGCCTCTCCCTTTCTCGAGTTCTTTCCTCCTCAAACCGCCGCCTTTGGTCTTCCCACCTGGTTTCCTCCAAAGCTCTTCTCAACAACCTTTCTTCACTGCTGTCTCTTCGACGCCTCTGCCTCCGTTCTCCCCTTTCTCCTTCCTTCTCACCCTATGGTATCTCTCCCCATTGGGTTACGTTTTCCCCTGTATCGACTTTATCTCGCACATCTCGAATAGTCCTTTCTTCATTAAGGTGGTTATTTTGCTGCATCAAGATCGCGTTCTGCCTCATGAGTACGGATATTTGCTCCATTAGAGCTCTCTGTCTTTCTTTTTCCAAACGCAACACTTCTCTAACCTGTTCTAATGTCATATTTTCTTCACCGGCGTCCTCTTCCCGTTTCCTCGAGCGGGCTCTTCTTCCTCCCCCGTTTCCGTATTAGCGGTAAGGATCGACCCTTCCCGGTAACGTTCGTCCTCTTCTTGTTGGATCTCACCTTGCCTTCCTCCTCTGCTTGATGTTTCGCCTATGTCCATCCAGCCTCCTCTTCATGCTAGACGCAAGCTTCTCCTTGATGCGATGAGGTGTTGTGCTCTTTCCGGTACTCTTGCCATGGACGCTCTGTTAAACTTTCTTTTTCCGATTCACCGGCCTTTGACTAGATCTAGTTTTTTTACCTTCCGGTTAGCAGATTTCAGATCTACTCTTCCTCTTTTAATATTTCTATGCTACCACTTTTTGACCCTTAACTCACTTAATGACTTATATAACAACATATCTCTCAAACTATCTCAAGTGAGATTGAAATCTCAACATAAGATCCCTGTTTCTCGGCGCCAAAATGTAACTACGAAAAATCCATAGTTACACCCACTCACTAATTCGATAGATACAAACACGAGTTTATGCACAGATCTTCTATTATATCGAATTTCTTTTGATTCAAAGTTACAATACGCTCAAGAACACTCAAGATCTAGATTATCTCTCCTTAAAAATTATCTCCCTCTCTCCTAAAATGATCCAACCCCTTCTCAGGAGGCTAAGTCTCCCTTTTATAGGGCAGAATTACATAGTGGAATACAACTCGATTTATCTCGGACTGACGCTTTTATCTCGCTCAAAAAAACTTTTATGCTTACTTTTCGCCTTAAAGATCGGTTCATGTCGGGGAAAGCTGTCCATTTTCTTGCACAACAATCCACACTTCGCGTTATTACTTCGGGAAACCTCACTATTTCTTGGACAACAAGTCATACCTCGCGCAATCGACTTCGTGACCCTTCCCTTTTCTTGTGCAACAATCCATACCTCACTAAATGTCTTACCGATAAAGTGATGTCCCCCTCGCTAGATGTCTTTCCAAGCAGGTTAGCTCTACCTCGCTAGATGCCTTCCCGAGAAAGTTAGTTCTTCTTCGCTAGATGTTTTTCCGAGAAAGTTAATTCTTCTTTGCTGACGGAGCCTCGTTAAGGAAGATCTGACAGTTGATTAGACTACTCACTTACACTCCTTCGGGAGTGGTGAATAATATCTTTCTCGAAGATTCTTCTTATTATCTCGCTCAATCTTCCTTGGACACGTGGCGGAGTGGTTTTATGCACCTACAAGATTCATTGGACCATAACATAATACTCATACATGGGCGTATAGAAGTTTGGAAGTCTATACAACAATTAATATAGAATTTCTACCACTAGAATGAAAAGAAAAGGAGATATCGGGCAGCCTTGTTTGATTTCTTTAGACGGTTCGGTTCTCTCAGATTCTTTTCGAAACACTGGAGGAAAATAAAGAACACTAAAAGAGTGCACAAAATGAACAAACAAAGAGCATAAAACAAAGGCCAAACAGGCCTGACGCAGAAAAATGAACTCAAGCAACACCCACCCCTGAGATATGTTGTAAAAGGGGCTCTCGCCTAGGCGCCAAAGTATGGCTATTTATGTTGTGTTCTAATTTTTCCTCGGCGCGCCCAATACAACATAGCCCCTGATAACAAAACTAAGACACTACAGTCTATACTTGCAGAGGTAATGGGCTCCCAATCCCCAATGTCATACTCGGTAGTCGGTATTTATCCTTCCCCATCGGATTGTCACTATCACATGGCTCAATAATAACATCAAAATCAAACATGCTAAAATGATTTAAATCACTATCACATCAGGTGTTTTCTTTGAAGCCTTTTCCATATCCACACCGCGGGGTGTCCCCAGAATGCCTCGTCTGATGTATGGAAAAGGTTTGATCCCCAGAATGCCTTGTCAGGATTTTATCCGGCTTCTATGAAAATCCACTTTTATGGAACAACATTTGGAAGTCAAGTTTAGAATAACATTTGATAACCAGCTCATTCTCTTTCCTGCTACAGTAAAAAAAATAATGATTCTGTGATTCTGCTAACGTGGTTTTTCTTTGTGATTCGGTGATTCTGCGATTCTCTCGACCGTGATTCTCATTTCCAGATGATTCGTTTTTTGTTTTGTGATTCTGTTTAACGTGATTATGTCCTTGTGATTCGGTTCTGCTTCTGTGATTCTATCCGTCTGTGATTATCCTTCTTTGATTCTGTTAGTCCGCCTTAATTTGTGTTTCAAGTATCGGGTTTTTTGCTATTGTGTTCGTCACCTTGGGGTTCCCTAGTATATTGAGTTTGCAACTGTGATTTCTTAAACAAAAAGTGTGTTACCTGATTAACGCACATAAAGTGTTTGGAGAAAATACTGAATCACCTGAGCACCAGCACAGGGTTTGCTTTCAGCTGCATTTCTGCTCCTTTTGTCATGACAAGGGAAAGTCTACCTTCTTCATCCGTCCAAGACTCATCTTCTCCTTCTGCCTCTTTTACTCCCTTGGAGGACCCAACTTTCCATTGTCCTTTTAGGATGATCTTTGATGGTTGCCGGGATGGGGTTAGGGGTAGAGGCTTCACTCGCAGTTCTCTAATTAGCCATATTCATGATCGACATTTTGCTTCTGCTGAGAGAAGGGGTGTATGCAGAGCACGTATTGGTAATGATGCAGACATTTATGATGCTTGGAGCCGTCCCTGCCGTGATCACATTGATACTATTGCGGGTCCCCTAGATGGAAATAATGCCACATTCTTAATTCATGGCATTGTGAAACCTTGCTTAGGTTCCCTGGACGCAGGCATTGTAGTCATTGATGAAGAACCGAATGTTCTGACCTTGGAAGTGCTGGATGCAATTTTTAAGAAACAGTTCCCGACGACTTCCAGCATTCCTCCATCGTGTAGGCTTAACTTCTCCCGAAACCTGAAAGCGACGTTAGACAAGATTCTAGCTAAGCCTACTGATTTAACATCTTGGATCAAATTGTTGTTATTTCCCAGCTGCACTCTAACTATGTACACCCCCAAGAATACCAATGAAGGGAGATCTGGTAATAGAAGGTAATTACAGGCTAACATCATAAATCAGGCCTTGACTCTGTGGAGGGAGACAAATGGCTGCCTTAACCTAGACTAGAAGTTGTTGGTTCCATCGGGACAAGAGAGAAGACAAGCTACTCAAGGCGCTAAGAGGAAAAAAACCAATCTTCAAGCTTGTAAGAGAAAGTTAGCCTCGGGGCATTACGCAGCGGCCGTGCATATTCTATCTTCCAGTGGTGTCGCACCTCCTATACAAGAAACATTACATGAACTGAGGCTTAAGCACCCTGCGGCTGACCCACCTAGCATACATTCAGAACCCATTACCGGGGAGGCTGTTTATGTGGATGATAAGGCCGTCTTAGGCACGATTAGGAGTTACCCCAGAGGGACTTCATGTGGGAGGGACGGTCTGAGAGCTCAGCACTTGGCAGATTGTAACGATCCTCAAGCTCGTCAACGCTATTAGACCAGTCAAGAGACGTGTTAACCGATAATAACTCGATTAGTTTAAATTAAATGTTAATTATTAGAAACTAATCTAACAACGAACTAGATACGAAATTAGTACCGATGGATAGATCTCGAAAAGTTATGCGAAAAGGACTACTCGCACGTGTCTTATGGATACCGTGCGAAGAAAAAATCATAGGATGAGTATGAAGGGTAAAATCGTCATTTCATGAGAAATCACTATTGACGTAACGCAGACACGTTGTGTCTGAGATTATCAAGCTAGTGCGTGTCCTAGTGGGTTTTATCACCGAAACCGATCGAAGAGAAATCAATTTTTCTCTTTTTCTTTCTTCTTTCTCTCATCTTCTCTGTTTTTCTTCTCTGATTCTCTTCGTCCCGTTCTTCTCTTGTGAGGGACTTATGTTATGAGGGTGAGATTTGATTGAAGAGAATCATTGATGGGTTTGTATAAGTGATGGAGAGTCGAGGTTATTGTTGATTCAGCTTAGGAGGAAGAAGAAAAGATGAACCGGAGAAACAAAGTTAGGGTTCCTGATATTTTGATCGTGAAACTGATAAACAAAAGATGGGTTTGAAGAACATACCCTAAATAATAAGATTATTAAGTGGATTTTAGGGTTTTATTTCAAGGAAGATCTCAGTTTGAGGAATCAATGAAATTAGGGTTTTAAGAATGAAGCTGAGTCTATAGGCGAATCGATGGGTTAATCGGGCTGCAGATAGATGAAGATTATAAGGGTTGACGTTAATTGAAGTTGCAGATTGTTTTGATGTTCGAATCAAGAAGTTGGGTTTTAAATTAGGGTTCATATGTATAAGAATTAGGAATTTGGAATTCGTTATAATGATGACTAAGAAGGAATTGAAGATGGGTTTTCCGTGAATTAGAATTTATGGTTGAATTGGGTTATGATTCTGTTTGAGTGAAGATTTTGGAAATTGGATGTGATGAACTGTGAAGTCAAGGTTTCTGAAAAATTGAAATGGGAGGTTAGCCATTCAGAGGATATCCAGAGGATGCTGATTCTTGGGTAAGATTTTAATTTTGTTTTAAGTTGTTGTTTCAGTTTTAGTTGTTTAGATTATGAAATCTTGTGTTTGTGAATGTATTATTGTTATGTTGAGTATAGTATGAACTGTAACCGAGTTATGAAGTTGTTGCAGTAGTTAAGAGTTTGAGTGGATGAATCTGGTGGTGGTAGTGATTTAGTAAGGCGCATGATTTTGGAGATGTTGTTACTACTAGAGTAGCTGTTGATGCGGGGCATGGAAAAGTAGTTGATGTTGAACTGGGAGAGGTGAATATAGTTTGTTAGGAGCAACTGAAGAATAGGTTGAAGTGGTTGAAGTTCATGGTAGTTGCTGGTAAAGACAGTTGCTGGTGCTTGTGATGATATCATTGAAGAGTTGACTTGAGGTTGTGCAAGCACATGGAGAAGGATTTAATGAATCTTGAGTAAAATGAGCGTAGGTGAAAGAATTGTATGAGGAATATAAACTGTAGGTTGGTGGTGATGGTTGTCTTGATATTGAAATGATTGATGTTGCAGGGGACATAAAGTGATTGTGTTGCTTGAATTGAAACTGAGTATTCGAGTATGTGTGAACTCTTGCAGATGAAGAATATGAATGAACTATTGGTGTTCATTCTAAAGAGTTGGAACTGAAATTGGTTGGTTGATGTTGTTTTGATATCTTTGGTTGCAAGTGTTGGGAGTTGAGTTCTCAGTGAACTGTATTAGTGCAGATTGAGTTGATAATTAAACTAAGAACTGAAATTGGGGTATTGTTTGAGTTGGCTTGGCTGTGAACTGATTTTGGTAGCTGCTGGTAGTGATATAGTGGTTATGAATCTCTTGGTTGTATAGAAGAGTAGGGTGGTATGAATGTTGTGTATGAAAAAAGAGTTGCAGGCAAGAAGGGTGGATAATGGGAGTTGTAGGATTGTAGTATGTGCACGCAGTGTATGAAATGATGAAGTTGCAGGTACAATTAAACTTATGGGTATTTTGGGGTTCTAATGGTGTTATTACTGTTGTTGTGGTTATAGTGAATTGTTGGAGTTATCTGATAATGTTTTACAAGTGAAGTTGTGGTATGAGGGTTAGATGAGTGTGTGGAGTTGAATCTCTCTTGTAGAAGCTTAAAGCTGCAATTGCGGGTAAGCTGTAATTGTGTTTGTAATTAGATTATGAAGTTGTTTTCAATTATAGAAATCTGTTTTTATGAATAGTTTGCGTAATGATCAAATGATAGAATCAGGTTTGTGAAATAGAACTAATGTTAGAGTTGTAAGTGTGGTAGAATCTTTGGCTTGTGCTTTTGACTCAGGCCTGAACCTTATGCATGTCTGACCGAAAAATTTCAGTCTGACTTAGTTCATTTCTGTCTGACTCTAGCTGACTCAGTCCATCCGACTGAGTTGAATCGGGCTTGACTCACTGAGTTACATGCCTTGACTCAGTTGACCGATTCAGGTTTGACTCGTTGACCATTGACCCTGGACATTGACTTAACCCTGGACATTGACTTGATTTGGACGTTGACTGTTAGTTCAACCGTTAGTGACCGTTAGATTGACCTAGTTGGGTCAGGCCCTTATTAATGGGTTTGTTTAAGTGGGCTTGGGCTTGGGCTTAGGATTAGTTATCTTATCTTAATGAATTGGACCACTTATGGTCCGAATTAGCTTTCGGTTCCTTCTACAAAGTTGTAGATATTCATAAGACTTAGCTAATGGATTATAGGATCAACATAATTGGATTAGTTAACTCTTAGCTATGCTAAAGTTAAAGAATAAAAATGGGTAGAACCATAAATGGGCTTAGAACCATTAGATAGAATTGTATAATTCTTGTGTGAGCCATTTTGGCTAGAATCTTAGAATTCTTGTGTGATTAACAGTTAATTATTAACAACGATCGATTCAAAGGACGAACCAGTGGATCGTGGATCTCGAGGTAGGCGTGGCCTATCTTCAAAAAGGTGTGGGAATGCATTTGACTCTTTATATTCATTATTGTTATTTTTATAAAATATTATGCTTTACAAACTCATGCATTGTCTCTTTCTGCATTCCATATTTTATTTAAAATGCATTATGATAATCCTGTTATTTCTGTGAATCTTTCCACGATGTGGAAAGGACTTGTATTGTTTCGTCGTCAACATGAATTGTTATGCGAAATAAGAATTTCCACTTGTGATATATAAGATACGCTCCTTCACATTTATATCTACATGAATTCAGCTTTTATTGTTTAGAGTTGGTCACCATGGTCTTGGTGGCATCCATAGCTAAATAGGTGTGAATTGCCGGTTAGGAATTCACAACCATATTAGTACATTGTTTGATGAAGGAGTTTGTTCCATATACATGTATGATTATTTTCAGTGACTTAGTCACTGTTTAATATTTTCGGAAAAACATTATTGTTTTCCAAATCTTCCATATGATTACTTAGAAGGTTAAATGTTAAGTATTCCCACTTCAGTTTCTATGACAGATCAAGGTTGCACAGCGAAAGCTTCACGGGTTGACTTCGCTAGTTGATTAACTTCTGTTATATTTATTATGTTGTATATTTTATTTGTAAACTAAATGAATATTCTATATGTATCATTGGAGAGGATTTCTTGTATATATATTTCTGAGCGAGTTAGTTTTGGGTTAAGTTTTTGTAACAGATTTCTTAATTGAATGCTTAAGTGCATGTTTTAGATTTTAGTGCCTCTTTATTAGTTAATTTATTGGATTAGTCAGCTGCTAGCTTAGGGGGCGCTACAAAAGTTGGTATCAGAGCTCACTATTAGATCTTATATTTGAATTAATAGGAATAGCCAGTGCCAGTTAGTGAACTAGATTAGTCTAGAACTGGGTTGGGTTGTGAGATAAATTTTAATCACTAAAAGCTATCAATAATTAAAATATTTATTTGATTGATTGATTTGTTTGTTTAATTGTTATGTATGAAATGAAGTAAAAATTGTGGGGTACACCAGTACTTTAGCTGATAAGGATTTGAGAATAATTAATCCAAAAAGTATGAACATGTAAATAATTAATGCTATAATAATAGTGAGATTAGTATCATTGATAGAGCTTGTAAATCACATAGAAAATTACTGAACACATTGACTTATGTTATATAAAGAGTAAACAAATTATAATTATTACACAAATGTTAATAATATTTTTGGAACTTAATAATATTTGTAAAAGTAGTCAGAATATGTTAACAATAAAATATTATTATAACAGTAACTATAAATGATAATAAAAGTAAAGAAGGTTTTAATAAACTTTTGTTAGCATTTATCAATTAATATCATGTTTCACTTAACTTAACTAAAATTCCTTAAAGATGCATAGCGATAAAAATAATAATTATGGTTAACTAGTTATGGAAAATTGGTAACACTATTTATGATTAAGTTTTGTAAATTAAACTAATTACAAATTAGAGATATAAGTTTTACTTCTAAACTAGATAACTAATGGAATGCTTATTAGGCGTTAGATTTAAGAAAACGAGGATATAATAATGTATAAAATGAAAAGACTCAATTTGTTAGAAATTTTGTACGGAAATTATCTTTAGTTTAACAAATGATTTAATAAATCTTTAAAATAAAATAAATAAATAAATATATTGACATGAAGTAATAATAATAGTATTCAAATGCTTAGTGTAATATTAAAATTAGAATACATAAATTGTATATTCATAGGATCCGTCTTCATGAATAAATTCAATCATCTTTTGAAATGGAAAAATTAGTATGACAAACTTAAACTGTTAGAACTTAAATTAGTATTATATTGAGTATAACTTAAATTGAAATCTCATTTACAAATATATAGTGATAAAACAATAACTAAGATCAAGTAACTATGGGAAAATTATTAGTGCTTAATTACAATTAAGTTTTGCAAAGTTAGCTAATAACAAATTAGAATTATGTGTTTTGCATTTAAATCAAATAGTTAATTAAGATTAAGAACGTGAGGTCATATAATACAATAAAATAAAATAAAGATTAAACTTGTTAACCATCTTATACTCAGATTATCTTCCCAATAGATGATTCACAAAATTACTAAGTTAATACAAATGAAGTGATATTTATAGTATTTGGATACGTATTACAAAATTAGATTAAAGGAGAATAAATCTGTTTATGAATAAGATATTGTTAATACATATTACAATTTTATTTAGACGTAAATTTAGATCACATTAAATTACCAACACCAATATATAATAGAATATAGTATACAGGTTCAATATGAATAAATAAAATTTGTTATATCAACCCTTGCGAGAATGTAAAATTGTATTTGCAAGATTAAAGCGTAATAAAATTAAAATAAGTGTTATTTCTAAATAATTATTCTGATTGTATTTTAGTTACACTAGTAGTCAAAGGGGAAATTTGATAAAATAATAAAATGATAATATCATAATTAAGACAACGATTTTGATGAAGTAAGAAAATAATAATGCTAATCTAATACAAATTATTATAAAATTTGAAGTTATTGTAAATATCATTGGGATAATATTAAAGTAATATCAACAAAATGTAATTTTGTTAATAATGCAACTGAAGGATTACTTAGCAATACTATAAAATTTGAGGAAAGAAAGTTAGATCAAATCAAATCTAGTATTAATAACAAAATTAAACTTGGCATTCTGATTAATTACGATTAACTTTTATCAGCTTAATAAATAAGAAATAAATGTAATTGTAACAATAAAATAATAATACCAAACAACTATGGAAAATTGTTAGCAATTATTTACTTATATCAAGTCACAATATGCAATAAACAAATAAATATAACATTAAATAAATAATGGTTATAAAATCCAGTTATTCTTAAATTGTACATGAATTTAAAAATTATATATAGTATTACAACAAAGTTAAAAGCATCAGATATTCTAAATTGAAGTAAAATCAAATTGACATTACTTATATTAGTAAACTGTATAAATAAATACATAAAATTCATGTCACTAAATTGCTTAAAAAGATGTGAACTATTTAAATATTTTACGAAGTAAGTTTTTCAGAATTACACCAGTTAAGATAAAAGTTTAGAGACTAATAAATCTTAATAAATTAATCATTAGTTAATCCAGCACTGGGGAATAGTGAAGGTTGTGTTTACTTTGTTTGTAGGAAGGCATTGTCGGGATTGGCCAACCTTGACAGGGCAACTGCATTCAGAGATGACCAATCATAGAAATTTAGTATGTTGTAATTATTTTAGAAACCTATACATATAAATTTCACTTAAAAATAAATTCGAAGGAATCTCTCTTGTATTTAGAGACAAATAAGTTATAAAATAGAAATTCGCAGAAGAAACTTAGACTTCCCTCTTGGATATAACTTAAATCAGCGTAATTGAACCTAGAGCCACAAACTTTAAATTTTAGTGGTAGAGCCATATAGGTTTGTGCTTTGTTTTATGTTGTTGTGCGCTTAGACAAGAGATGGGATTATTCTATAAGGTGGGGAGTTTATGAAGACCAGAAGGAAGGATCGATTTTCGAGGACGAAAATGATATAAGGTGGGGAGAATGTAACGATCCTCAAGCTCGTCAACGCTATTAGACCAGTCAAGAGACGTGTTAACCGATAATAACTCGATTAGTTTAACTCAAATGTTAATTATTAGAAACTAATCTAACAACGAACTAGATATGAAATTAGTACCGATGGATAGATCTCGAAAAGTTATGCGAAAAGGACTACTCGCACGTGTCTTATGGATACCGTACGAAGAAGAAATCACAGGATGAGTATGAAGGGTAAAATCGTCATTTCATGAGAAATCACTATTGACGTAACGCAGACACGTTGTGGCTGAGATTATCAAGCTAGTGCGTGTCCTAGTGGGTTTTATCACCGAAACCGATCGAAGAGAAATCAATTTTTCTCTTCTTCTTTCTTCTTTCTCTCATCTTCTCTGTTTTTCTTCTCTGATTCTCTTCGTCCCGTTCTTCTCCTGTGAGGGACTTATGTTATGAGGGTGAGATTTGATTGAAGAGAATCATTGATGGGTTTGTATAAGTGATGGAGAGTCGAGGTTATTGTTGATTCAGCTTAGGAGGAAGAAGAAAAGATGAACCGGAGAAACAAAGTTAGGGTTCCTGATATTTTGATCGTGAAACTGATAAACAAAAGATGGGTTTGAAGAACATACCCTAAATAAGAAGATTATTAAGTGGATTTTAGGGTTTGATATCAAGGAAGATCTCAGTTTGAGGAATCAATGAAATTAGGGTTTTAAGAATAAAGCTGAGTCTATAGGCGAATCGATGGGTTAATCGGGCTGCAGATAGATGAAGATTATAAGGGTTGACGTTAATTGAAGTTGCAGATTGTTTTGATGTTCGAATCAAGAAGTTAGGTTTTAAATTAGGGTTCATATGTATAAGAATTAGGAATTTGGAATTCGTTATAATGATGACTAAGAAGGAATTGAAGATGGGTTTTCCGTGAATTAGAATTTATGGTTGAATTGGGTTATGATTCTGTTTAAGTGAAGATTTTGGAAATTGGATGTGATGAACTGTGAAGTCAAGGTTTCAGAAAAATTTAAATGGGAGGTTAGCCATTCAGAGGATATCCAGAGGATGCTGATTCTTGGGTAAGATTTTAATTTTGTTTTAAGTTGTTGTTTCGGTTTTAGTTATTTAGATTATGAAATCTTGTGTTTGTGAATGTACTATTGTTATGTTGAGTATAGTATGAACTGTAACCGAGTTATGAAGTTGTTGCAGAAGTTAAGAGTTTGAGTGGATGAATCTGGTGGTGGTAGTGATTTAGTAAGGCGCATGATTTTGGAGATGGTGTTGATACTAGAGTAGTTGTTGATGCAGGGCATGGAAAAGTAGTTGATGTTGAACTGGGAGAGGTGAATATAGTTTGTTAGGAGCAACTGAAGAATAGGTTGAAGTGGTTGAAGTTCATGGTAGTTGCTGGTAAAGATAGTTGCTGGTGCTTGTGATGATATCATTGAAGAGTTGACTTGAGGTTGTGCAAGCACATGGAGAAGGATTTAATGAATCTTGAGTAAAATGAGCGTAGGTGAAAGAATTGTATGAGGAATATAAACTGTAGGTTGGTGGTGATGGTTGTCTTGATATTGAAATGATTGATGTTGCAGGGGACATAAAGTGATTGTGTTGCTTGAATTGAAACTGAGTATTCGAGTATGTGTGAACTCTTGCAGATGAAGAATATGAATGAACTATTGGTGTTCATTCTAAAGAGTCGGAACTGAAATAGGTTGGTTGATGTTGTTTTGGTATCTTTGGTTGCAAGTGTTGGGAGTTGAGTTCTCAGTGAACTGTATTAGTGCAGATTGAGTTGATAATTAAACTAAGAACTGAAATTGGGGTATTGTTTGAGTTGGCTTGGCTGTGAACTGATTTTGGTAGCTGCTGGTAGTGATATAGTGGTTATGAATCTTTTGTTTGTATAGAAGAGTAGGTTGGTATGAATGTTGTGTATGAAAAAAGAGTTGCAGGCAAGAAGGGTGGATAATGGGAGTTGTAGGATTGTAGTATGTGCACGCAGTGTATGAAATGATGAAGTTGCAGGTACAATTCAACTTATGGGTATTTTGGGGTTCTAATGGTGTTATTATTGTTGTTGTGGTTATAGTGAATTGTTGGAGTTATCTGATAATGTTTTACAAGTGAAGTTGTGGTATGAGGGTTAGATGAGTGTGTGGAGTTGAATCTCTCTTGTAGAAGCTTAAAGCTGCAATTGCGGGTAAGCTGTAATTGTGTTTGTAATTAGATTATGAAGTTGTTTTCAATTATAGAAATCTGTTTTTATGAATAGTTTGTGTAATGATCAAATGATAGAATCAGGTTTGTGAAATAGAACTAATGTTAGAGTTGTAAGTGTGGTAGAATCTTTGGCTTGTGCTTTTGACTCAGGCCTGAACCTTATGCCTGTCTGACCGAACAATTTCAGTCTGACTTAGTTCATTTCTGTCTGACTCTAGCTGACTCAGTCCATCCGACTGAGTTGAATCGGGCTTGACTCACTGAGTTACTTGTCTTGACTCAGTTGACCGATTCAGGTTTGACTCGTTGACCATTGACCCTGGACATTGACTTAACCCTGGACATTAACTTGATTTGGACGTTGACTGTTAGTTCAACCGTTAGTGACCGTTAGATTGACCTAGTTGGGTCAGGCCCTTATTAATGGGTTTGTTTAAGTGGGCTTGGGCTTAGGATTAGTTATCTTATCTTAATGAATTGGACCACTTATAGTCCGAATTAGCTTTCAGTTCCTTCTACAAAGTTGTAGATATTCATAAGACTTAGATAATGGATTATAGGATCAACATAATTGGATTAGTTAACTCTTAGCTATGCTAAAGTTAAAGAATAAAAAGGGGTAGAACCATAAATGGGCTTAGAACCATTAGATAGAATTGTATAATTCTTGTGTGAGCCATTTTGGCTAGAATCTTAGAATTCTTGTGTGATTAACAGTTAATTATTAACAACAATCGATTCAAAGGACGAACCATTGGATCGTGGATCTCGAGGTAGGCATGACCTATCTTCAAAAAGGTGTGGGAATGCATTTGACTCTTTGTATTCATTATTGTTATTTTTATAAAATATTATGCTTTACAAACTCATGCATTGTCTCTTTCTGCATTCCATATTTTATTTAAAATGCATTATGATAATCATGTTATTTCTGTGAATCTTTCCACGATGTGGAAAGGACTTGTATTGTTTCGTCGTCAACATGAATTGTTATGGGAAATAAGAATTTCCACTTGTGATATATAGGATACGCTCCTTCACATTTATATCTACATGAATTCAGCTTTTATTGTTTAGAGTTGGTCACCATGGTCTTGGTGGCATCCATAGCTAAATAGGTGTGAATTGCCGGTTAGGAATTCACAACCATATTAGTACATTGTTTGACGAAGGAGTTTGTTCCATATACATGTATGATTATTTTCAGTGACTTAGTCACTGTTTAATATTTTCGGAAAAACATTATTGTTTTCCAAATCTTGCATATGATTACTTAGAAGGTTAAATGTTAATTATTCCCACTTCAGTATCTATGACAGATCGGGGTTGCACAACGAAAGCTTCACGGGTTGACTTCGCTAGTTGATTAACTTCTGTTATATTTATTATGTTGTATATTTTATTTGTAAACTAAATGAATATTCTATATGTATCATTGGAGAGGATTTCTTGTATATATATTTCTGAGCGGGTTAGTTTTGGGTTAAGTTTTTGTAACAGATTTCTTAATTGAATGCCTAAGTGCATGTTTTAGATTTTAGCGCCTCTTTATTAGTTAATTTATTGGATTAGTCAGCTGCTAGCTTAGGGAGCGCTACACAGATGCTCTTAGTGAGGCTGCGACAGCTGTTGCTGATGACCTACTAGTTTCTATGGCAGGAGTCGTTAACTTATGGTTGGCAGGTAGATGCACATCTGTTCTGGGTGAGTTTGTGGCCAGTGCACCATTAACTCCATTACTCAAGCCAGGAGGGGGACTTAGGCCAATAGCAGTAGGCACTATTTGGAGGAGGATGTGTTCAAAGTTGGCGGCTTCTGCGGTGGGTAAGGAAATGGTCGCCTACTTGGGTAATCATCAATTCAGAGTGGGTATCCCCGGTGGAGGAGAAGCAATTCTTCACTCGGCCAATAGGTTACTTGAGTTGAAAGGGCGACAGGGGAATATGACCATGTTGTTAGTTGATTTCACCAACGCCTTTAATTTAGTTGACAGGACCACTCTGATCAAGGAGGTGCGGAGCAAATGCCCAAGTATCGTGAGGTGGGTAGAATTCTGTTATGCTAAGCCCGCAAGGGCTTTATTATAACAAATTGAATTTATCTTCGGCATTGGGGGTTTAGCAAGGTGACCCTTTGGGACCTTTATTATTTGCTCTAGCTTTACATCCACTGTTATGTATGATTTCTTCGCAATGCAAGCTTGACCTACAAGCGTGGTATTTGGATGATGGCACTTTGGTAGGGGATACGCTGGAAGTGTCGAAGGCATTAAGCATTATTCAGTCAGAAGGCGGCATCAGAGGGCTTCATCTTAACATCAAGAAAACTGAGATTTTTTGGCCTGCTGTAGACTCTAGGAGTTTAGCCGATAATGTGTTTCCCTCAGACATCGGTAGGCCTTCTAGAGGGGTGAAACTGCTGGGCGGCCCGGTTAGCCTAGATCTTAAGTTCTGCAGCGATCTAACCCAAGCTAGAGTGGACAAAACAATTTATCTAATGGACACAGATTATATTTTGTTATGCGGACTGCCAGCCCCGTGGCACTGCTTCAAGCTAAATCCTTGTTTGATCAACGTTTGATGCTTTTTATGAGACAAATTGTTACAGGAGATAGTGCTGGCTTCGGACCCCTACAACAACGTCTCTCCACCTTGCCAATGAAATATGGTGGTCTCGGTGTCTACACAATGGAAGATACTATCCATTTTTGTTATATCGCATCATGTTTTCAGACTAGGGGCTTACAAGAGACCATGCTAAATGTTTCCTCTGATGATGTGCCTAGCAAGTGCTTACAGCGAGCTTTGAATAATTTCCTAGAGGTATGTGGATTGCCTTCTTCTACCTTCAACATAAATAATATTGCCCCACATCCAATGCGTTCTTTGGCAGTGTTATATTTTGATATTATGAAGAAGAAGATTCCGTCATAGTTCTCTATGTCCAGTCGAGATTCATTTTTATGGCAAAGCAATAGGGTGTCACATGCTTTGGATTTTCTTAAGGAGATTCTCATTAGTGGTTTAAATCAAAGTATAGGACCGCGGAAATTTAGGTCTGTGTTAAGTTATAGATTAGGCATACCTGTTTTCAGGGAAGATAGTACATGCTCAAGTTGCAACAATAAGATGGATATTTTCGGAGATCATGCGTTGCATTGCGCTAATGATGTTGGAAACAAATTCCGCCATGACCTTGCAGGGGATGTATTTGCTGACATTTGTTACAAGGCAGGTGTACATGTGAGGAAGGAGGTTGAGCTTGGTTTATTATCAGACAACGATACTCCCTTGAGACCGGCGGATATTCTTGTTCACGGTTGGGAGAATGGTCAGGATGTTTGTTTTGATGTTATTGTTATCTCACCGTTCACTGGCGGGGGAGTTCGTACTTTTATACCAGGTCAAGCCATATCGAGAGCTACAACGCGTAAACGAAATAAATACCTAGATAAGTGTTCCACTCACGGGTACGGTTTTGCTGTTTTAGCCTTTACGACTTTAGGGGAGTTGGGCGAACAAACTATCATCTTGTTGAAGAGGTTGAAGAATTGTATCACCAATCATGATTCTAATTATAAGATAGGCGGTACTCTTTTTTATAGAATAGGTTTAGCTATCCAAAAAGTGTTGGTGCCCAGCTTGTTGCCAGACTACCCACCAACTTAATGTAATCTGACCTTCAAAGGCTTTTTTATATACTGAAAATGAGATCGATATCTAAAAATTGGTATTGCCAAAATTTAATGTAAATACTGAGCCTTGGTTCTCACTGTTCTGTTTGAAATTTTGAACCTCAACCATTTTTATTTGTCAAGAAGGCTAATTTTGTAGGTTGATAACGGGTTTGCAGGTTGAAATTTAACTAGTCTAACATACAACAACCAGAAGTCATTGCAGGTCGAAATTTAACTAGTCTAACATACAATAACCAGAAGTCATGCAATTGTTAATGTCTGGCATGCCAAGAGTGTACCGAGTATAACAAACACACAACTAGTATCCATAGCTCGGAACTGCTAAACTAAAACCACAAAATAAATCTAATAGCTCAGACTGTCAGACATACTCTACTTAATCTTCATTATCTTTCTCCGCTTCAGCTTCATCATCTGTTTGCCACTCGTGCAAAATCTCATTATCACTATCATTAAGATCATAACCATCACTTACAACAATTCCACGTTCAACGACTTGTTCATCCAGAAGATATTTAAAAGATTGGATTCCCTTTGGTGTCATTGCCAACATCGTCACCATCCCGCCACATTTTTCTTTCTCTTTTGTAAAACAATAACGAAATCCGTCGTAAATTCTGTCCGCTGCAAATTGTGCAGGTAGATCATCACTGAACCAATCATTATCATTCATAAACTGCTTAAAATGAGGTCCTCCAACACCCGCATATAAAAAATTCTGGTTGGCAAGCGACTCAAATCCCAACTGATGCGAATACGTGGGTCCAATGAGGTACATATGAGGAACCTGCAATTGACATTTAAAATTGAAATACACAAAAAATAATGAGAAGCTTGAAATGAATCTTAAAATGATGCATTTGGTTTTTTGATGGGTTATTATAAGAAACCAAACAGAGCGCCCAACTTCTCTTGTCAAATAATATGAAATGTGAACAAATTGGCATATGTTTGAGCTAATTTAACAACTACAGGTACCCATATGAAGAAGCAGCAGGAATCCCAACGGCTTATGTGGTGAGAAATAAAAACAGTAAATTGAAGGAGAAGATATTATGGCGTTTTCAGCTACCAAGGTACTGGTCCTCAACTACTTCTCTTTCTTTCCAATAAATATTTTATGCAATAAATATCATTTTTATCCCAGGCAAGGAGATATTCAATCGAATGAAGGGTATAGGGATCAGTGGCTAATGAATTAGCTACTTATCTTAGATTGAGAAATATTCAATCAAGCTAAGAGTATCGAACCAATTCTTTAGCACTATCTAGGCTGTGTCAGCAAAGGCTTACTAACTAACTTAATTCAAATGAGTTTCTATTGACAAGTCGAGTTACTAATTGACTATGGCTCCGAGTAGACTAATATGTGACTAAACAAATTACAAGATGAACAGGTTTGCAATAAGTATCAAGGGTGATTGACAACAGGTGACAGATTATTATGTATTGTAACAGGAAGCAATTGAAAATCCCAGTAACAACAAGAAATAATAGAACCAAATGGAATGACATAAAAATATCTACTGGAAAACCAAAGAAGTAAATTTTGAGACAAATCTATAAAACCCAGACAGCAGTTAACAAATAGGACTATCTAATATAGAAATGTTCAATCAACCCCGGACAGCAGTTACAACGTATGCATGTTGCAGTAAATAAGGAAAATTGCGGGACTTAGACTTGCTAGCTGCAATATTGCATGAACAAAAACCATAGTTGCTTCAAAAAGTCATAAGTCTCTACATTTATAATCAGTGTGTGCAAACTAAAAACCAAATGCAACTAATGATTATATACCACACCTAGATTTTGTATTTGCTCAATATGCTCAAAACGTACCTTTCCATCGTATCCAGCCGCTATCAGTTCAAAATCCAACTTCAGTTTCTTATTGGATGGTTTATTAGTGCACATGATTATATAATTGATACATTCGAGCGCAGTCGGCCTCCCTTTCCCTTGTTTCTCCAACCGATCCAGCTGCGTTAAAGGTAAGTATCGTATGTGAATTAGCTATATAGTATCACAACGTTCCAAAAGTCGCAATATAAACTATTTGATACTTTCACAATTCAACTCCACTTATGCCAGGATATAAGTTCCACTAGCTTAACATTAAATAATGATTATATTAAAATGTTAAGGAGGTCAAGTTTACCTTATTTTGGAGAAGAGAAACCATAAGCACAGAATCAGCCATATCTCGACTGAATGCAATGATAACAGGGCCAACCAGCATGACCTTTTTGGTATCTTCTCGAGCATACTTCATAAGTCCAGGTTTATTATTTGGATACTTGATCTCAAGGCTCCGGGTTCCAGCTCGTGCATCCGCAGCAACAATCATATAGCCGGTAAATATGAATCCAGCACATACTGTCCCACGCTAGTTTTCATAAAAACAAAATAATGCAAACACAATAAAGATACCAGAAAAAATAGAAATAGAAATAAAAATAAAAATGATTGTTATTCTTGCAGTCTTAATTTACTTACAATCTTTCCACGATTTCTTAAAGTTATCCCTCCTATTTCCATTCCTTTTTTAATTTCCTTTAAGCAGAATTCAATCAATATCCCCACTTAGATGCCCTTTTCCAACTCAATGAACTATCAAATAATAAATCAAAATCAAATATCAGAGATTAGAGTGAGAATTGAAATAGGAATCTTAGAAATAGGTGAAAACTTACGAAGAAACGTAGAAAAGGGATTTCTAGTGATGTCTGGTTAACGAATGATGAGGATTTTACTTTTTTTATTTACAATAGAAAAAGGATTCCTAGTTATGTCTGGTTAACGAATGGTATTAGGTCTTATTAAAGATGATTTGTGGTCGTTTATTAGGGCGCCGTATTTAGATTCGCACATGTGTAACCACTATAAACTGGACATTAAGACATACATAGTGTCACACCAGCAAATGCACCCTGCAAATTTTTAGCGCGACTGTGAGCCGGCAGTAACATGGTTCAGTGAATCAAGCTTCACCCACACTTACTTCAGCCTTAAAAATTTGCACCAGTGCAACGGGCAACAGAACTAGTTATTTAACGAAAGACTTATTTCTTTGTAAGTAATGAAATAGTATACTTTAACCTTCTTTCTCTTCTCTTTTGTTTTCAAATGCTTACACATACGCATTCAAGTTTTGCGATACATTACCAACATAAATCAGATAACCAAGAACATATAGAACATGACACAATTAACCCAGTTTATGTTATTGAGGGGATATCTGTTTTTATACACTCTCTCCATTGCAACAAAAGAAAAGAAAAGAAGAAAAAAAAGACTATTCCTTTTTCATTTTAAACCAAAAATAAGTTGGATAAAAAGTAATATTATCTCTTTTGCAGGAGGTAGCATATATATCAACACTGCTAATTGGGGTATCAGATAATTGAAGAAGGTATCAAGACTCATATTTCTGTTATCCTCTCCAGTAATATTATCTCTTTTGCAGAGGTAGCATATAAAAAAGATGATGATGTTTCTTTCTCAATTTGAAGGGAAGACTTTCCTTGGACAAGAACATGATTCTACAACAAAGGTGACCATAAAGTACTTATACAAGAGCACTTATGTTTAACTTAGTAAGCAAAAAATTGAAAATAAAAAGGGAGATAGTAAGGACTGCACTTAGTTAAACAAGATCTGCCGTTCAGCAGTAGCCTTCCATAACAAATTAAGAATTTAATGAAATCAATTAAACTTCAACAACACAGAAAACAGAAAGATTTATTAGGTATTAAAAGGTCAATTAAACAAGGAACCAAAAACAAAAACAGAAACAATCAGAGAGATCTAGGTCTTACGAGATGACGAAGAACTTGAACAGATTAAACAAAAACATCCTAAATGTACACATGCAAAAATGATTTCCTACTAAGAATTGAAATTTGATTTACGAGATCTGAAACTGAAACCTTGATCTTCTTCATATATCTGGAAATTGGCCAATTAATATCGTCGATACAACATCAAATCAAAACAATCAAACAAAACCCTAAGTTTTCAATGACGAATCACACCTGACTCCATGTATAATCAAAACAAGAGAGGAATCAAGTCGAATCATACCTGATTCCAAAGATAATCAAAGAGCAACTTCGGATTGTCACTGGAAATCGATTGATTTTCGAGAGAAAATAGGAGAAAAACTGAGTTGTTTTCGATCGATGGAGAGACTGAAGAGAAGAAGTTTAGAGGAATGTACAGAAATAAGTTTTCCGCTGGGCCCCGTTAATTGGGCTATTTTATTTTCTGGTTTGGTAAGACGAGGATTTTCTTTTTCTTTTTTTTTTTCTTTTGAGAAAATCGGACGATTACACGTCTAGATGTTGGTCACCACTAGTTGGCAATAGCCATATCGGGGGAATAGACCAAGCCATGCTAGTTTGGTTTGTACATCATGTGCTACCTAACGCTGCACAAGAACAGGTTAAGAAGACCTGTACCGGACTGGAATCGGAGAAACCGGACCGGAACTGGTGTAGCCGGTATAGGGACCGGGACTGAAGTTGAGAACCGGGATAAGACCAGGTACATGGAACGGTCCTTGGGGTGGTACCGGCTTGTACCGGACCATAAGAACCGGTCATTACAAGCCATTGATATAAATCATATAATTGAATCATGGACGTTGAGTTAGGGCATGGTAATAAAACCTAAATCTAAATTATCACTTGATATTTTCGCTCACTTCTTTCTCTTATTCTTCCCACTTCGTCTTCCTCACAGAGAAGATAGAAACCACCGCCTTCTTCCTCTAATCACCCCCTTCTTCCTCTAATCGGCAGCGATATTTACAGTAAAATCAACTCGACAATGATTTACATCTGGTAAATAAGGAAGGTTAGCTATGTCCTAACAGGGAAGATGAAGATGGAGACCCCTTGACGGAGATGGAAAGGGGTCACTGAAGGTAAACTAAATTGGGTAAAAAGAAGGTGAGAAAGAGATAGAGGATCAGAGAAATAGAAGACTGATTTTTCCTTCAAGGGATAATTAATTTGTGTTTTTGTAATTGGGTAATTTGAGTAATCACTAATTTTTTGTTTCTATAATTGTAATTTGGTAAACCCAATTTTTGGTGATGAAATTGGTTTTCCAGTAATATTAGGGTTTTGTTTTTGAAGGTTTTGAATGATTTGAGGTAGAGGATATGTAGAATGAAGTTCAAAGGTCTTGATTTCAAATTGGTGGTGCTAGATGATTTCATGCAGTTCATTAAATTGAACTCAGTTGAAGATGGGTGGATGAGTTCATTGAATGAAGTTAAAAAAAAAAAAAATTCGTTTTGCTTATATTTGTTTGCTGGTGTACATGAATGAGTTCTTGACTGTGTTTGCCATTATTTTTTAGGCCTGAAAATATTAGATGATGTTTGACATAATCACTGTAACCGGTTTGGAGAAAAAACCGGTACCAGCCTAGAACCAGATAGGTACTACCGGTACAGGGACAACACCTGGACAGGTACAGGCACCGGTCCTCAAAATGAGGTACCGGTCAACACCAGGTACATGGACCGTTTCTATAAGAAAACCGGACTGTACCGGCTCTTGTGCAGCCCTAGTGCTACCTTATTTTGGGTGCGGTTAACATAAATAAACACTACTTTCAGAAATTTTGAGATTATGATTTCAATGCACACAAACAGAGTGTGAGTTCTCTGGTTTCCCATAAAAAAATTCTGGTTTATCTTCTTGGTTATGGTTTCTGCATCACTTTCAATCACGATCTGTTATTCCTTTTTAGACCAAGACGTCCTCAAAGCTTCTCTTATAGCTCAGATTTCTTCCTCATCTGCAGAAAAACAAAGAATGTAAATTGCTTCTGCTAACAAGAATTGATGCCCAAAATTTCGGAGAATAAATCCCCTCAGTTACTGATGAGGTATTCCAAGCCCCATCACAATTTATCTTTGTCCAATCACTAGGAGGAAGATTCTAAGTAGAAAGGTTGGGTTCAACAATTATAACAGCGATTCTCAAGAGAAATGGTTGGGTTATCCGTTCCAACAACATTGATTTCGCTCTAGCCAAAATTGAATTTAATTGGTAATTCAATCTTCCTATGATGAATATTTTCATTTCTGCTGGTCCAGATTGATGGTAGGCCTAGAAATACAACCTACAAACTAAACTGCATGTGCACAGTGTTGTTTTGCAACACACGGCAAGCACAGGTCGAACCACAGAGACTTGGGTAGTGATAGTTGAAGCTAAAGGAAGACTAACTGATTTCTATTACAAAGTAACACAAGAGGTTTGGATTTGGTGTCGAAACGACAAGAAATAGTTGTCGAACAAGTAGATATGCAATAACAGGTTGTAACAAGTAATTAAAGAGTACTGGGGCAGTTGAATCCACCTCCTAATCCTGTACTAAGGAAATGCAAATTCAAGTTATTTTCTTACTTCTTTCCAGAGAAAACTACAATGAATGGTTTATCAATTAATCTCCCTAATTCACCCCTAGTATAAGTTGTCTGATTAAGGTACAACCTATCACAGGCTCATTTGGTTCATTAACTCATCACCAATTCTAAATCAATTGAAGCAAAAGTCTCTAATGGGTGATTTATGAACCTATCTACCTAACTCACCCCTAGTATAGATTGTCTTCTGACAGTACAACCTATCACAGGTTGTTTTGGTTTATTAACTAACAATTATCCCTATATCATTATAAGCACAGCAAAGAAAGATAACAAGAACTTGATTAACTTAACATATGATTAAGGGTTTCATCTCTGCCCTAGCAGAGAGATTTAGAACATGAATTAAATTGAAATGAGAAATTAAAACCTAAAACTAACAGTGAAGTGCACCGGCTACTCCGGGCTTAGCTTACAATTACAATTGTTCCCCCCTTTTATACAAAATTCTCCCATTCTCTCAACCCTAATTTCAGTCAATTACAAATAGAAAATTAGGGATTTTTGTTGCTTTTGAGAACTCACCACTGCTGCTGATAATTCTTCACCCACGCCTCTGCTCGTTCTTCTCCCACGCCTTTGCTTTCTCTTCTCCACTAGATGATGTCGAATTCGTTGAGAGCTCGAGAACTTGAGAACTGTTTTCAAAGCTGACACCTAGGGTTTAGTTTAATCGAATTTCAAATAAAGAAAACAAGGGTATCGGCGATGAGGAAGACGAGAATGAGTGGGTGAGGTGGTGGAGGTATGGGGGTTGTCGGGCTGATGATGGTGGTGGTGTGGGATTCTTCAAAGATGAAGGTGTTATTGTCGGGCGTGTAGAAGAAAGGAGAAGGGTGGTAGGGGAGTGTTTGGTTGCTGCTTGGTTAGGGGAATGTGATAGATCCTAGGGTGTGTGGCGGGTGTAGCGAACGTTGATGCACCGAGTGAAGATACCGTTGGATGCAGCTCCTTGATTCGATCCTACGGTTCAGGACGGAGGCGGGTTTGGATTCGGGTATGGGCTCGGATATGGGTATCTCAAGCCCATATAGTTGTAAACAGGTTGTAACCGACGCGCACGCGGGTTGGAACTTCTCTTCCGCAGTCGCTAGTCTCCAATTTTATGCTCTTTTGGCTCCGCAATTCATCTAAGCTTTATTTAGTACCTAAAAACACAAAATTAATTAGTACAAATATTTATTCTTGAAAACAAAGA
Organism: Papaver bracteatum; assembly: GCA_023529315.1. Taxonomy (NCBI): domain Eukaryota; kingdom Viridiplantae; phylum Streptophyta; class Magnoliopsida; order Ranunculales; family Papaveraceae; genus Papaver; species Papaver bracteatum. Next base: position 175,483 of record JAJJWX010003587.1, on the reverse strand, counting down.
AAATACAGAATCTGGGATAATATATGATTTTAAAGCGCAAAAGATGAGTTTAAATGCCAATAAAAAGGTGTAGAAATATGCACTTTTTGGCACTCATCAAATACCCCCAAACCTGAATTTTACTTGTCCTCAAGTGAAATAGAAATTAAGAAATCCTAATTATACCATTGTCGCTGGTCTCTCGAATGCATTTAGCGTATGCACTAAGCCTTTAAACCCCTAGATGTCCCTAGTGGACGAGTTGTAGTTTCGTGAGGGCCTATCAGAGATGTACCGACAAAACCTTCTCCAATTTCAGAGTGTAAAAGAGTCCCAAGCATCCAAGGAGCTATGAGGACATAGAGTTTCTGCATGCTAGTAACACGAAGTTAGAACTACCAAAGAACGCATTTTCATCCTTAAGGGTTGAGTGAGAAATAACCATACCATATGAAAGAATTCGGGTTCGAGAATAATCACAAGCCTCGACTTCTGCCTCACCAATAGGGTTTTATGATAATTGCACTCAAAAAGACCGTTTTTTTAGTCTCTCATGTGTGCAGACAGGAAAAAAGAGAGAAATCCTGCACACGTTGATGATGAACTTCTGAACTTCAAAAACTTGACAATTTGTAACTTTTCTCTTCAATTTCCTTTTTGTTAGGAATTTTCTTCTTGAATTCTTCTTCTTTACCATGATAGTATCAAAACTAAACTAAGAAAATAAACTTCAATATTATTTTTGATTTTTTTTTTTTTTTTAATTAAACATGAAACAAAAATAATGAAACTACTAACTCCATGGATAAAGGACTTTATTACTCACAACTTGTATTGTCTTGATTTCATAAACTTCACTAATTCTCATCTTATTTTCTTTTCTTTGCTCTTGTAAAATACCTCTTCAAATGTGTATATAATTCTGCTCTTTGTACTGTATTGTTGCATGTAAACCTTGGACTAATTCTGATGTTGCTCTGCTCGTTGATGATGATGTGTTTCTATGGATCTGTTGATGTTATTGAGAGAGAGAGAGAGTGATGCTAATTGCTCATCGAACTACAAGAAGGAGTTTTCATCTTTAAACGTCACCCTTATGATTGACAAAATTAGCACTCAAGAGATCAAAAATAGTGCTGAAAGTGGTGCGAAGTTGGGAAGCTCACCATTCCTACCCGGAATTGACGTACGGTGACACACACTCTAAAAGATTTTTTAGAAAGTCACAAAAATTAAAGGTCAGTGCCTTGCTTGATGTAAAAATGGGTAGTCTCCACTATAGGTGATCACAATTCTACTACCGAATATCTTTGCAGCACCTAATTTTCCCTCCGGCATGGTAAAATCCAACTTTAACGCTCTAATCACCTAAGAAACCCGATTGTGTTCTCCAGTACTTCCAAGTTCAGTTATTTCGGTCAGACTCTCTATGTAAACATAGCTAGAAGCATGCTAGTGACTCTAAGATATCTAAAAGTTGGTGGTTTTATGCAAATATTTACAAAGTTTTTTTTTTATTTTGATTTATTTTGATTTTTTTTGTTAATCTAAAGTAAGAAGACTAAAAACTCTATATGCAAAACACACCCCCAAACCTAAATCTAACATTGTCCTCAATGTTTCAAAAGATGATAAGAACACATACGAAGAGAACAAGGCAGAGCAGATTTAAAGGAAAGAGATTACCAGATGCAGAAGGGTGGTGTTAAACCATGAGTGGATGAATGCTTTGAAACCAATCACCAAGAGCGCAGGGCAGAATTTTTTTTTTTTTTTTTTTTAGCACACATATACACCAAGGGGATTCAGAAATTACCTACTGGATTACATAATGATGACTCACCATACACCAACAATATAAACAGTTGAGGATCAACCCAAAAATTGAAATGCAAAGACATCAACATCCTCACACATATAAAACATAAGAGTGCAAGTAAGGCTGCATGTGTGAAAGATTTACCCCCAAACCTATAGTTGGCAACCAAAGCAGTTTTTAGCACAAAATCTTGCAATTTTGGAGGTGCTGCATGCACAAGATCAAGCTTAAAGTGGACACTTTTAGGAACAAGCATAGAAATGCATTCTAACTGTGGCTCATCAAAGTTATTGTATTTTGCAGCAAAATAGTCCAAGAGGACTTGGGAAGCACACAGTTTTAACCCAAAACTTGGAGTTGTCCACAAAATAGGTTTCACAATCTCTCGACTGACACCATGTTGTGACTCAAGCAGGGAATCAGACACATCAAAGTTATTTTCATGCATAAGAACATTAGTGTCAACAGAAAATTCAACCTTACCGAAATCACACCTCAGTTGTGTGTTGTGCTCTTCTTCACAGGATAACTTCACAGACCCTAAATCAGTACCAAAGTTCTCTGCATTCCAATGAATACGAATATTAGAAGAAACATCAATGGAAGTCTCTACACTGTGGTCTGGAATTTCAGAGTCACATGACTCCGAACTTGACTCTTCAAGAAGAACTAGCTCTTCTAACATCATATCATCATCCGAGTAATATGCATACTCTTCCCTATTTATAGTTGTTGTGTTCTCAGTCAACTCATGTTCCTCTAGATGAGGTTCATATTCAATATCAGTTATATAAGTAGGATTAGACACACTTTTCTCAAGATTTGAGTTATTATTAGTATCATTGTAACAAGGATTTATATTTCAAGTCTGTGGGTAGGGATGGCCAGCAACATGATGTGTTCTAGACTGCCTAAAGTCATGCAAAACAGGGAAGTTCTCTATAAGATGGCCTAAGCTACCACACAAGGTACAAATATGTATTTCAGTTTGGGTACATGAGTTAAGGACAAAAGCATTTTCATTTGTACCAATTTCTAGATGGTGATTACCCATATCAAAAGACATTTTCCTAGCTTCCCTAATGGATTCCCATTGATAGTTTTTCTCTGCAAGTTCAACTAACAATGACCATGCATCATTCACAGTCTTATCAATAAATTCACCATTACACATCGAATCAACCATGTATCGATAATTAGAGTCTAGTCCCTCATAGAGGATGATGACCAGTCTCCACATCTCAAAGCCATGGTGAGGGCATTCACTTAACAAATCATGAAACCATTCAAAATAATGAAAAAGAGTCTCCCCATATAACTGGACAAAACAGTTAATATTTTGACGAATAAAAATTGTTCTATGATGTGGAAAACAATTTCTGGAAAATTGACTTATAAGTTGGTTCCGGGTGGTGATTGACTGTGATCTCAAACCGTAAAACCATGTTTTGTCCCTTTCTCTTAAAGAAAATGTAAACAAACGCAATTTCAGAGAGTCTTTGGACATATGGTCAGGTTGCATAGTCCGGCAAATTTGTTCAAACTCTCTTACATGATTGTAGGGGTTCTCAGAATCTAACCCTCGAAATATAGGAAGTATTTGTATCATGCTTGCATTTATTTCAAAAAGGTTATTTGTCTGAGGTAAGACAATACATGATGACAGACTCAATCTATTGGGATACATGTACTCCTGGAGAGTACGGGGACAGTTCATGATATCACTCATGGTCTCAACCTGGACAGGATGTCAACAACTAGAGATGGGATTCCAGATGGGAAGTCTTGATGAAGACTATCGAGACAAAAAGTTTTTGGTCACATAAATCCAATCAAAGCCTAAAGGACATACCATTCAACATGCTTCAGAGGCCCACAAAAACATACAGATTCAAAAACTGCCAATTCAGATCACTGATGGTGCTTAGCAGACAGATTTAGAAACTCACACTCTTAAGAGCTTAGCAAAGCTGGTAGCAAATTTAGCTAAACTACCTAAGTGCAGCACACATACCACAGAATCAAGCAAATGCATTACAGGTGCACATATTCAACAGGTCAGGTGGTCATGGCTCAGCAGATTCATAATCATTAAAGTTAGCACAGCTAAAAGTAAATCCAGCTATCCTAAGCAAAACTCAACTATCCCCAGAGTGAAAAATCAAGTCTTAGATGCTTTGCACATAAATTCAAAATATGCACACAGACTCAAATTTTGTTGTACTAGTCAGTCAAGGTGTAATTGAACAACTCAGAAAGTAGCACTTGGTTGGGGCTGTGTATGCAGACTCAGTATGTTTCAGAATTCAAAAAGCTCAGAAAAGCAGCAATGCAAAACTCTGGGATAATGCTCATGGCAAAAATGTCACACATATTTAGAGGTGTAAGCAGGCACGACAATTTTCAGAAATTGAAGTGCACATAACAATTTCAGCATGCTAAGATGTTATTTAAAAATCACTGAATCTTGCTCAGAGAGATCTCCTACTGTAGAATCTGAATGATACTATGCAAAATAATCAGTTTAGCGAGCGAATATGGTAGTCAATCAGCTAAGATTTAAAATTTCAGAGATTATGATACCGTTGATATGCAAAATACCCAGGTTGTTCTGCTCCTCTTTCTCCCTATTGTTCGTATTCCAGTATTGCAAGTACCTACAAACTTGATAGATGGTTCTACAGTATAATACAATTTTGAACTACCCTATTGATTTGTTAACCAAGACAGCCTAGGTTACCAGTAACGGAGTAGTCTCAGCAGATTCTGATGAAACTAGCATATACTGCAATGGGTTTCAGTAGAGTTTCAGAAGAACAAAAATGCGGCACAGTATACTCGCTTTTTGAGACCGATTGATGGAAAGCCAGCTAAGTAACCCCCAAAAGTCAGCTAGCACAATGAAGATGTCAGCAATTTTTAGAATGAATGCTACTAGGCAACTGAGATGGAAATAAACCAGACTTTGCAGGTTTGAATCAAAAGCTGGTAACTGAATTCTACAAGTTATAACTGATCAAAGTATTGATTTGATGGAGATTACAAGGTAAATGATCAAATTATAACAAGACACAGCAAAGTTTTTTTTTTTTTTTTTTTGTACTGCTACAGTAAATTTGAGATAGCCATATCGGGGGAATAGACCAAGCCATGCTAGTTTGGTTTGTTTTTGCTACATCATGTGCTACCTTATTTTGGGAGCGGTTAACATAAATAAACACTACTTTCCTAAATTTTGAGATTATGATTTCAATGCACACAAACAGAGTGTGAGTTCTCTGGTTTCCTATAAAAAAAATCTGGTTTATCTTCTTGGTTATGGTTTCGGCATCACTTTCAATCACGATCTGTTGTTCCTTTTTATACCACGCCGTCCTCAAATATTCTCTTATAGCTCAGGTTTCTGCCTCTTCTGCAGAAAAACAAAGAATGTAAATTGCTTCTTCTAACAAGAACCGATGCCCAGAATTTCGGAGAATAAATCCCCTCAGTTATTGATGAGGTATTCCAAGCCCCATCACAATTTATCTTTGTCCAATCACTAGGAGGAAGATTCTAAGTAGAAAGGTTGGGTGCAACAGTTATAGCAGCGACTCTCAAGAGAAATGGTTGGTTTATCCGTTTTAACAACATTGATTTCGCTCTAGCCAAAATTGAATTTAATTGGTAATTCAATCTTCCTATGATGAATATTTTCATTTCTGCTGGTCCAGATTGATGGTAGGCCTAGAAAGACAACCTGCAAACTAAACTTCAAGTGCACAATGTTGTTTTGCAACACAGGGCAAGCACAGGTCGAACCACAGAGACTTGGGTAGTGATAGTTTAAGCTAAAGGAAGACTAACTGATTTCTATTACAAAGTAACACAAGAGGTTTGGATTTGGTGTCGAAACGACTAAAAATAGTTGTTGAACAAGTAAATATGCAATAACAGGTTGTAACAAGTAATTAAAGAGTACTAGGGCATTTGAATCCACCTCCTAATCATGTTCTAAGGCAATGAAAATTCAAGTTATTTTCTTTCTTCTTTCCAGAGAAAACTACAATGAATGGTTTATCAATTAATCTCCCTAATTCACCCCTAGTATAAGCTGTCTGATTAAGGTACAACCTATCACAGGCTCATTTGGTTCATTAACTCATCACCAATTCTAAATCAATTGAAGCAAAAGTCTCTAATGGGTGATTTATCAACCAATCTACCTAACTCACCCCTAGTATAGATTGTCTTCTGACAGTACAACCTATCACAGGTTGTTTTGGTTTATTAACTAACAATCATCCCTATATCATTATAAGCACAACAAATAAAGATAACAAGAAGTTGATTAACTTAACATATGATTAAGGGTTTCATCTCTGCCCTAGCAGAGAGATTTAGAACATAAATTAAATTGAAATGAAAAATTAAAACCTAAAACTAACAGTGAAGTGCACCGGCTACTCCGGGCTTAGCTTACAATTACAATTGTTCCCCCCTTTTATACAAAATTCTACCCTTCTCTCAACCCTAATTTCAGTCAATTACAAATAGAAAATTAGAGATTTTTGTTGCTTTTGAGAACTCACCACTGCTGCTGATAATTCTTCACCCACGCATCTGCTCGTTCTTCTCCCACGCCTTTGCTTTCTCTTCTCCACTAGATGCTGTCGAATTCGTTGAGAGCTCAAGAACTTGAGAACTGTTTTCAAAGCTGACACCTAGGGTTTAGTTTAATCGAATTTCAAATAAAGAAAACAAGGGTATGGGCGATGAGGAAAACGAGAATGAGTGGGTGAGGTGGTGGAGGTATGGGGGTTGTCGGGCTGATGATGGTGGTGGTGTGGGATTCTTCAAAGATGAAGGTGTTGTTGTCGGGCGTGTAGAAGAAATCAGAAGGATGGTAGGGGAGTGTTTGGTTGCTGCTCGGTTAGGGGAATGTGATAGATCCTAGGGTGTGTGGCGGGTGTAGAGAACGTTGTTGCACCGAGTGATGACACCGTTAGATGCAGCTCCTTGATTCGATCCTACGGTTCAGGACGGAGGCGGGTTTGGATTCGGGTATGGGCTCAGATATGGGTATCTCAAGCCCATATAGTTGTAAACAGGTTGTAACCGACGCGCACGCGGGTTGCAACTTCTCTTCCGCAGTCGCTAGTCTCCAATTCTCTGCTCTTTTGTCTCCGCAATTCATCTAAGCTTTATTTAGTACCTAAAAACACAAAATTAATTAGTACAAATATTTATTCTTGAAAACAAAGAAAATACAGAATCTGGGATAATATATCATTTTAAAGCGTAAAAGATGAGTTTAAATGCCAATAAAAAGGTGTAGAAATATGCACTTTTTGGCACTCATCAATCGACCAAACCATACAAGCAGTCAGGAAAAAAGATTCAACTCTATTAGAGTCATCCTCATAGGGTTTCAATTGCATCCAATATCTCACCCATTCGGCAAAGGTAAGATCCTGGAATTGATGGTTTGATATATTAATTTGAGACCATATAGTGTTTAGTTGTGAACATGAAACAAGTGCATGCATGATAGTTTCTGTTTTCAATTTACATCTAGGACAGATAAATTCGGATATATGTGTCCTTTGGTGTAGGATTAATCTTACAGGTAGAGCTCCTTTCAAAACCTTCCATACAAAGAGCTTAAAATCTACCATCTTTAGCATTCTCCCATATCCCTCTATCTCTAGTAGGAAGGAGATTCAAAGGGATGTCTTCAATTTTCTTGTTTGTACCCAAATATTTTACACTAAATATGGGCTTACTTAGGCCTAGAAAGTTCATCTTTTTAGCTAAGTATGGTCCATGACCGACGTCCTTCCCCGACGGCCTTTCCGGAGGCAGCCATATCCGGCTGGTAATAGTTGGTTATGATTCGATACTTCGCGGCGTGCCAAGTTAGCATACTTCCCGGATATTTCCACCCCGCATGTTATAACTGGAGGATATTAATTTACGCCCGGATGAGTTGAACTGATTCATCGAGTCACAGCCGAGTTGAGTCGATTGACTCATTGATTTTTCAGCCCATCCTCATTTGGCTTGATGATGTTTCTTCCCCACTATGTGGGCTTGGCCTATAACATTTATTTTTAGGCCTTGGTTATATACGATTCATCACCTTGTTAGTTCCATAACCTTAGTGGAAGTTTCTGGAAATATCTGGAAGGATTGCTGGACAAGTCACATAAGGAATATTCAGGAATGTTCCAAGAGGCTTGGAGGGCAAGTTATGCTTGAAATTTGGGTTAAACCCTAATCGACAACACATAAGTACATGGGTTCGCAACCCTAAAAGGGATGCAAACTTCTCTACACAAACTCTTGTGGAAAACTCATGCTAACTTAAGCATCGGCAGCACTTCGATCAATATCAACATCATCATCAGATTCGTGTTTGAGGTAAAAATATTTTACTATCCAAACATTGGCCTCACTCCAAGGGGATTCGAGAAAAGAGATCGTGTTTTTTCCCGGATCGAGATTATGGCAAAAGTAAAGCTCTCTGCACGAAGGATCGTTTCTGCTAGCAATCCGCAACGCACAATTACTGAACCAAATGAGGTTCGATCAGCACCCGTTGTTCCTATTGGAAACAGAAGAGATCGAGATCGATTTCGTGGTAGATCCACAGATCCGAATAATCGGAGAATCAAAAACGACCGATAATCGAAAACGAAGAGATGGATATTGATCACTCCATACCCGATGGAGGAATCCCGCGAGATCAAGTGAACATAGAACTGGTGTCCGGCAGCCCGTTAAGGAGGAATGACGACAGAGTCGATCTGCGAGATGGACGAACCGCAACACCTAGTACGGAGGAAGATCTGTTGTGCCAGCAGCTACATGAGGTGGAAAAAGAAAACGCTCTCATGAGACTAGAACGTGTGAGCCAGTCTCGATCAAGTACTGTTGATCTGAGCCGTCAATATCGATTGATAAATTTTGATCAAAAAAAAAGGGTCGATCTGTGTGGGAACGCCTCGGAAACTGGTTTAACCTGCGTGCCGCTGATCAACCCAGAGAAGTGATCTATCTGGATGAATCAGAGAAAAATCCATCAAGAAACCTCCAGGTGGTCACTAGAGATCTACCTAGATGGAGGCGTGTACGTGACCAGCGAGCAGATGCCCATGCGCAGCCAGCTACAACTCAGCAGAGTACGACCAGGACCACCGCCCGCTCAAAACGCCCCAGGGGTGACGAAAACGTGGTACGAGATCAGTACGATGAGAGAGAGTTTTCGCGTGAATTCTACGCTCGTTCGGAGCGAACCCGAATCAGAAGCAAATCTACAGACCGTGAGAGAAGAAGAGTAAGATCAAGAGTCTAAGTTCCAGATGAACGTGATTATGAGAAGGAAGACAGTTCTTATGATGACGACGTGAACGCAATAACAGATGCTCGTCTTTGCAAGATGATCGAGAAAGTGATGTCGAAAAAGTGCTCCAGAGAGGAAAAGATGGAAAGGATGCATCAAGCCACTAGAGCTCCGTTCAAACTTAATATCAGAGAATTTCGGCCACCAATGAATTTTCAAGTTTCCAAACTGCTAGAATTTGATGAGAAAAAGATGATCCAGATCAGCATGTTTTACACTATGAAACTGCCATGACTTTGTGGCATCACAACGATGAATTGATGTGCAAGATGTTTCTGCAGTCACTGACTGGCGGAGCAATTACGTGGTACAATCAGCTCCATGCACGGTCGATCAGGACTTACCACAAGCTGGTGGACAAATTTATCTTTAACTACAAACACAACAGACGTGATCGGAAGGGATGTAACTAATTTTTCCTACTAGTTATTTAGAAAGAGGAAAGCATCAGTCAATTCACTCGATGCTTAAAGCAAGAGTTAGCCGATGTCGAATGAGCCAATGATCAAGTTGCCATCGAGGCTTACAAACAGGTGTACCAATATGACCAAAGAGGTGCATACGGTTACTTGGTAAAGAGACCACCAAAGACTCTGGAAGAACTGTATGATCGAGAAGAAGAATACGCTTGAGTTGAGGATGATTCAAAAGCTCGATAGACAAGAGACGTTAACAGATTATCCAACCGTCAAAATGATGGGAAGAAAGACAAATAGAAGAACCGTTCGAGTGGAAAATACAATGATAGAGGTGAAGTTCGAGAGAAATCTCACGGGGAACGAATGAAAACTGGATATCAGAAATATCATGATATGAAGCTGACACCATTGAACATACGGCTTGCAGAGTTATATAAAAAAATAAGCAAATATTTGAGTCCCCCATGACCTTTTCCAGTGGGGACACTTGACAAATGTGATAAAATAAAATATTGCAATTATCATAAAGATCATGGTCACAAGACTGAGAATTTCCGCTCTTTGTAGATGGATGTCCAGCGACTGATAGACGTTGGAAAGCTACAAGAGTACGTGAAAAAGGATTTAGGGAAAGGTTTGGGGAAATTTGGCACATCACATGTGATTAATGTCAGTCACGCAAGGATCCATTCAATGACCAGACGGGCATCGGAAGATGAGACCAGAAAAAAACTCAGGCAGTTAAAAGAGTGGTACATGTCAAATCACATCGATTTCGCTAGTGAAGGAGGATCAGAAGTTTTGGAGCTTCGATGCAAAAAAATTGAGTTTACTCAGGCTGACTTGAGAGGTGTTTATGCTCCACATAATAACACCATCGTCATATCAGAATGGATAGGAATGTTCTGAGTTTATCGTATTTTGGTAGATACAGGAAGCTCTGTGAGCGTGCTATTTTCTGGAACTTATTCATCTATGAATCTCACGCACGACCTGATCGAGGATGACGAAAATCCAATTATTGGTTTCATTGGTAAAGTAACCAAAGTTGTTGGGAAAGTAAAAATGCCGATTACAGTAGCAAACAAGCCCATTCTGGGAAATTTCTTGTTGTTGGATTGTCGAGAACCCTACAATGCAATTATAGGAAGGAACTGGATGCATGCGATTGGTGCAGTCACTTCCTCATACCACCAGTGTCTGAAGTTCGTTATATCTAAAGGGTGAGAGGAGACCAGATGGCTGCTCACAAGTGTCAGAGAACGCAATGGACGAATACCGAAAGTTAAAAATTTGCGGGAATCATATCTTGCGTGCCGAACAAAAGTAGAAATTACAGAGTCCTCTCCCACCAGATTCATATGTGACAAAGGACGTGGATGATCCGCCAACAGTCGAAAAACTCGTTGAAGTTCATATTGGGGATGAAAAGCATAAAACCACGTTTGTAGGGTAAGATCTACCCGTGAACGAACGTGAGGGTCTGATTACACTATTAAGGGAAAATGTTGACGTCATGCCCGACGGGCTTTCTAGAGGAAGCCATATCTGACCGGTAACAGTTGGTTATGATTCGATACTTCGCGGCGTACCAAGTTATCATACCTGCAGGATATTTCCATCCCGCATGTTACAACTGGAGGATATTTACGCACGGACGAGTTGAACTGATTCATCTAGTCACAGCCGAGTTGAGTCGATTGACTCATTGATTTTTCAGCCCATCCTCATTTGGCTTGATGATATTTCTGCCCCACTATGTGGGCTTGGCCTATAACATTTATTTTTGGGCCTTGGTTATATATGATTCATCACCTTGTTAGTTCCATAACCCTAGTGGAAGTTTCTGGAAATATCTGGAAGGAATGCTGGCCAAATCACATAAGGAATATTTTGGAATGTTCCAGGAGGCTTGGAGGGCAAGTTACGCTTATCTCGAAATTAAGGTTAAACCCTAATCGGCAACATATAAATACATGAGTTCGCAACCCTAAAAGGGACGCAATCTTCTCTACACAAACTCATGTGGAAAACTCTAGCTAACTTAAGCATCAGAGGGTTTTTGCAGGTACCCCCAACACTTTTCATGTGGAGAGAGAACGTTAGTTGTTCGATCAATATCAACATCATCATTAGACTCGTGTTTGAGGTAAAAATATTTTACTATCCAAATACTTATGCTGAGTCCCAAATTCTATTCCGGTGGTTAATTAGGTCAGCCACTTTAAGGTTTCGATCTGGAATTGTATTGGCCTTTGATGTGGCAACTCCTTTGTTTGGAATCCAGTTATCACACCAAGGATCAATGAAATTTCCTTCTTCCACTACCCATAAAATAAATGGCTTTATCTTCTCCATGGTTTCGTAAATGTATTTCCATGCCAAAGTGGCCGTAGTTGGACAGTTAGCATGTAAAACATTAGTTTTAGGAAAGTACTTTACTTTTAGAGAAGATGCCGATAGAGAGTTAGGTTTCTCTACAAGCCTCCGTATATGTTTTTCCATCATTGCTAAGTTATTTATTTCACTATTTCAAAAACCTAACCCCCCCCCTTTTTTTATTTTTATTTTGCAGATACATTCCAGTGTTATAAGATGCAGTTTCCTCTTTTTTGAGTTTGGGTCCTCTCCCCACCAATATCTATTGAGGTGAGAGTCAAATTTTTGACAAAGATTCTTAGGAATTAAGAATTTAGCCATTTGATAAACTAGCATAGCTTGTCCCACATGTTTAACCAAAGTTGTTCTTCCAGCTTGAGATAGAAAATGAATGAGCCAACTACTCGATCGCTTCTCGACAACACTGAGTAGTGATATGTGAGTTTGAGTTTTGGATTTAGAATGTTAATTGGTTCTCCTATGTATTTTTCACCAAGGTGTAGGTTTGATATACCTAGAATTCTTGCCAATAATTTCTCATGTCTTGGATGTACATTTTTACTGAACAGGAGCCCAAACTTGTGGAAATTAATTTCTTGTCCACTTGCTTTGCAGTACTTGTGGAGGTACTCTTTAGTCGTATGTAACTCAGGGATCGTAGATATCATCAGCAAACAAAAGATGTCTGATTGGTGGAGCCGCAGAGGAAATCTTGACTCCGTGAATCAGGTTTGTTCTCTCTAGTTTAGATATATAAGTACATAGAGTTTCAGTGCAAATAGTGTATAAATAAGGGGAGATTGGGTCCCTTTGTCTCAACCATCTCTCGGGTTTTAAAAGACCCACTGGGCTTTCATTTAAAATCACTGAATATGAGACAGTATTTAGACAATTCATGATTAGACTGACCCATTTATGATGAAATCCCATCTTAATTATAGCTTTCGCCAACAAAGACCATTCAAGCTTATCATAAGCTTTGGACATGTCCATCTTAATAGCATCCAAAACAATCTTACTCCTTTTCTTTTTATTTATAGCATGAATCAGATCATGCGGCATTGGGTCATTATCAGCTATTTTCTATTCGGGACAAAAGCATTCTGATGGGGAGATATGATTTTATCCATCAGAGGTTTCATCATGTTAGATACTATTTTGTAAGCGAATTTGCAAAGGCCTATTGGATGAAATTGATCAACAGAGTCAACCATAGGGTTTTTCGGAATGGGGCAAATATTTGTGTGGTTAAACTGAGTAAGCAAGTGTCATGAACCTCACTTGGGAACTGGTTAGCCCTTATATGATTTATGTAGGAAGTAGATATTTGTAATTGGGATAGCCCTTATCATCTTTGTGTTTGCTTTTACTTTTCCTTTGTGAGAGAGAGAGTTGTTGTGTGGCTTATAATCTGCCATGTGACTAGACAAGAGTGGGTAAGGGAGGAGAGAACTGATTGGGTATTAATGTGTAAGAGAGAACCACTCTTGTGGCTAAGAATTAATCAAAAACTATTTTCCTCTTTAGGCTGCTCTGCAGAATTATCTTCTTCCTCCAATTCTCTGAGCTGCTAAATTGTACTGGTTCAGTACAATTGGTACCAGAGCCGTTTCGATCTCACATCACCATGGGTGGATCGGGACCTCATATAGTTAAATAAGTTAATGAACATCTTCATAAACTTCAAGATTCGACAACTACACAGTTTACCGATCTAAACTTGAGAATGAGCAACCTCACCACTGAGTTGTCTAACTTGAAGGAATCAGTGTTAACAAAGGACATGTTTCTGCAATATATGGATTCTTATGTTGCTCAGAAAGATGTTGGAGAAGGACGAACTGGTGAGAGTTCACATTCCAGGTCTCCACAGGGAGGGTTTACTTTCAACGACGATGGAGGGGTGGTTTTTCACTCTACAACTGGCCGTGGCTCCAATGCAAACCATCGAATGCCCAAGTTAGATTTCCCAAGGTTTGATGGTGACAACCCAAAAGGGTGGATTCAAAAGTGTGAACAATATTTTCACCTCAACAATATCAGAGACGAGTTTCAGAAGGTAATAATGGCGTCAATGCATCTGGATGGTAAGGCTGATAAATGGCTAACTAACATGCAATCTTTTAAATCTATTTCGTCTTGGTTTGAATTATCTGAACTAGCTAGTCTCCGTTTTGAAAACCTTGCTAATGATAATATTTTAGGACTCTTTAATAAATTGTCTCAGTCTAGTTTTGTGGATAAGTACTTTGAAAAATTTGAGGATCTTAAAGCCTACTTGTTTAATCAGTACCCATACTTAACTGAGCATTACTATGTTATGAGTTTCATTGGAGGGTTGAAAGAAGAGATTAAACACTCAGTCCTCATGTTTAAACCTAACACCCTTATGCAAGCATTCTCCCTTGCTAGGATGCAAGAACAAACTTTATCCAATCAACTAAAGAGTCCTAAGCCTGCTCCTAAACCTTTTTCTCAATCATTTACATCCACCCGACAGTTTACCCAGCCACAATTCCCTCCAAAACCACTATCAGTACCCACTTTGAATCAAAAATTCCCATCACAAATTTTCCCCACCAACAACCCCACCCTCCATCCCATTAAACGCTTTACTCGTGAACAAATGTGAGTTCGCAAAGATAAGGGGATCTGCTATAATTGCGATGAGGTCTATCAACGGGGTCATATTTGCAAAACTCAATAGTTGTTTTGGATTATTGGCGAACAAACTGATGAGGCAGTTCAGGAATAAGAGGATGTCCCACCTGATGATGTACTCGCTTCCCCAGTGGATAGTGAAATCGAGATTTCTTTACATGCTCTCACTGGTACCCACAGTAGTGACACAATTCGTGTTCCCGGTTTTCTTCATAAACATGCCATTTCGATTCTTATTGATACGGGTAGTACCCATAGTTTTCTGGATTCTGAGTTTGCTAACTCCTTACATTTAGTTATTCACCCCACTGCTAATCTCCTTGTTACTGTTGCCAATGGTGACAAAACACTCAGTTCTGGATTGTGTTCAGCTTTGAAGTGGCAGATGCAGGGGCATGACTTTGTTGGTGATCTTCATTTGTTACCTTTAGGGGGTTGTCACATGGTTTTAGGGGCAGATTGGTTGCGCAAGTTGGGAGATGTCGTGTTCAACCTGTCTAAATTGAGTATTAATTTTCAACACTATGACCAACAGATTACTCTAGTCGGGGCCAATGAAAAAACTTCTCTGCAGTCAATGAGTGGTTCTGCTGCAGTGAACTATTTCAAGAAAACTCCTTATGGGGTTATTGGTCATTTGTACTCAGTTGCTACCGAACCCACACCTACAACACTGCCTGCTGCTATCTCTGACCTCCTTCATTCATTTTTTGATGTGTTCACCCCACCATCCACCTTGCCACCCCACAGATCACTTGATCATACAATCCCTCTCAAGCCTCACTCTTCACCACCCAACATGAGACCATATAAATGCCCCTACATTCAAAAATCTGTGGTGGAAGATTTGGTGCAGGAAATGTTATCTTCTGGAATTATCCAACCCAGTCATAGTCCCTTTTCTTCTCCAATATTCTTGGTCAAGAAGAAGGATAATAGCTGGCGATTTTGTGTGGATTACGGAAACTCAACGACATTACCTTTAAAGATAAGTTTCCCATTCCTATGATAGATGAATTGTTGGATGAACTCAATAAGGCAATCATTTTTACTAAAATTGATCTGAAGTCTGGTTATCATCAAATTCGGGTGCATCTTTCGGACATTTTCAAGACTGCTTTTCGCACTCATCATGGCCATTATGAGTTCAAGGTCATGCCCTTTGGACTGACCAATGCTCCTGCTACTTTTCAGGCCTTGATGAATGATATTTTTCGACCATATCTTCGGAAATTCATCTTAGTTTTCTTTGATGACATATTGGTTTATAGTCCCAGCTTAGAGGAGCATGTTCAACATTTGGACATTACCCTACAACTCCTTCGACAACATCAACTACATGCCAATCTTTCCAAGTGTAGTTTTGCTCAGCAAGAGTTGGAGTACCTTGGCCATATTATTACTGCTCAGGGAGTGGTGGCTGATCCTTCTAAAATTTCTAGCATGGTGCACTGGCCAATCCCTACAACAATTAAGGAGCTGAGAGGATTTCTTGGCCTCACTGGCTACTACAGAAAATTTGTCAAGGGTTATGGTTACATTTGTAAACCACTTACAGATTTGTTAAAGAAAAATGCCTTCTTATGGTCTTCTCAAGCCACTTCTGCTTTTAACTCCTTGAAACAGGCCATGTCTACTGCCCCAGTCCTTGCTTTGCCTGATTTTACTAAGTCATTCATCCTGGAAGCTGATGCATCTGGTACTGGTATTGGTGTTGTCCTGATGCAAGAGGGCAAACCAATTGCTTACTTTAGCAAACTCCTGGGACTCAAAGCTAGTGCACTGTCCACTTATGAGAAGGAGCTCTTGGCCATAGTCCAAGCTATTACAAAGTGGAGACATTATTTACAGGGCCATCACTTTATTATCAAGACTGACCAGCAAAGTATCAATTTCTTTTTGGAACAGAAGATCACTACAGTTTGTCAGCAGAAATGGTTGATGAAGTTATTGGGTTTGGACTATGAAATCCACTATAAGAAAGGGGTTGACAATAAGGTAATTGATGCTCTTTCCAGGCTTCCTTATCCTGAGGCTGCTAGCTGCTCCATCACCATATCTTCACCCACTTGGAGCCATGACATTCTGGAAAGCTACAAGGATGATGCCAAGGTTCATACTCTCATCTCTCAACTCTTGGTTAACTCTTCTAGTGTTCCCCATTACACCCTGGTTGAAGGCATTCTGAGGTACAAAGGCAGATTATATATTGGGGAGGGTCACAACATCAAGCATACTATCATGGCCTCTGTGCACTCATCTGTTGTGGGAGGACACTCTGGTACTTATGCCACTTATACAAGGGCTAAGTCTTATTTATTTTGGTCTGGAATGAAAAAAGATATTTTCTGGTTTGTCAGCTCTTGTGATATTTGCCAAAGGAACAAGGGAGAACACCTCCACCCCCCTGGCCTTCTACAACCACTTCCAGTCCCTGAGCAAGCTTGGCAGCACATCTCTATGGACTTTATTGAAGGACTGCCCAAGAGTGATAGAAAATCTGTTATCCTTGTATTAGTGGACAGGCTCACTAAATACAACCATTTTATTGGGCTGTCTCATCCTTACACTGCCATCACCATTGCTAGATTTTTTATCAGCAATGTGTTTAAACTCCATGGTCTCCTAGCTTCTATAGTCTCTGATAGGGACAAGGTGTTCACTAGCAATTTCTGGCAAGATCTTTTCAAGGCATTGGGAACTGAATTGAAGCTCAGTACAGCATATCATCCCCAAACTGATGGTCAGACAGAGAGGGTCAATGCTTGTCTTGAACAATATCTCAGGTGCATGACTGGTTTCCACCATACTCAATGGTTTCAGTGGTTGCCTTTGGCTGAATGGCGGTACAACACCAGCTATCACTCCAGCATCAAGATGAGCCCTTTCCAAGCATTATATGGCTATCATCCTCCACATTTGGCTTTCCCAGTCCAGGTTACTACTTTTGTAGAGGCTGTTGAGACTTATTTACAACAGAAAGCTGCTTTTTTAGAACTCCTTAAGGATACCCTGCACAAATCTCAGGAGAGGATGAAATTTTTTGCTGATCAGAAGAGGAGTGAGAGAATTTTTGAGGTTGGTGACTGGGTCTATCTTAAACTACAACCTTATAGACAAACCTACATTGCTTTGAGGAAGAATTTTAAATTGTCAGCCAGGTATTATGGTCCTTTCCAGGTGTTGCAGAAAGTGGGTTCCTTGGCCTATAAATTACAGTTACCTGCTGGTACCAGGATCCACCCTGTTTTTCATGTCTCTCAGTTGAAGAAACAGATTGGTCTCTCCCACACTCCCTCCCTACAGCTCCCTCTGGTGGATCATGAAGAACAAGTTGTGGTTGATCCTATTGCTGTCTTGGATACTAGGGTTGTACTCAGAGATGATGATCAGGTTCCTCAGTCACTCATTCAATGGACCAACTCTTCTAGGGAGGATGCCACTTGGGAAGATACTACCACTATCACTTCTCATTTTCCAGATTTTAATCCTTGAGGACAAGGATGCTTGAAGGGGAGGGTATTGTCATGAACCTCACTTGGGAACTGGTTATCCCTTATCTGATTTATGTAGGAAGTAAATATTTGTAATTGGGATAGCCCTTATCATCTTTGTGTCTGCTTTTACTTTTCCTTTGTGAGAGAGAGAGAGTTGTTGTGTGGCTTGTAATCTTCCATATGGCTAGACAAGAGTGGGTAAGGGAGGAGAGAACTGATTGGGTATTAATGTGTAAGAGAGAACCACTCTTGTGGCTAAGAATTAATCAAAAACTATTTTCCTCTTTAGGCTGCTCTGCAGAATTATCTTCTTCTTCCAATTCTCTGAGCTGCTAAATTGTACTGGTTCAGTACATCAAGTAACCTGTGTTGTAGAATATTTTGCCATTTCACACAAAGAATCTCTAACTACATCCCAATAATTTGATAGAAGTGCCTCGTAAAACCATCCGGACCTGGAGTATTCTTTGCTCTCATTTGAAAAGCCGTTATTCTGATCTCCTCATCAGAGAGAGGTGTTAAAAAATTATGTTGTCGTCATCAGTGACCTTTGGTACCATAGCTTCTAACAATTTATCTTGTCCTTCAGGGTTAGATGTCTTATATAAATCTTGAAAATATGATATAAACTCTGCTCCAATGGCCTCCCTCGTTGTTATCCAATTTCCATTTGACGATTATATCCAAGAAATGTTATTTCGTTTCCTACAAAACATGGTAGCTTTATGTAAAAATGGCATGTTGTCATCTCCCTCATTGAGCCATAATGCTCTTGATTTATGTTTCCACAGAATATCCTCCAGATAATAAAGATATATCATTTTCTCTTTTAGTTCAGACTTAATTGTATAGTATTACTGGGGTCATTGACTTGAGCATGATTTATAGCCTATTTCGTATCCCTTATAGAGTGGGTTATGTTTCTGAAATAAATATTATTCCACAGACTTAGTTTCTTCTTTTCTATGTTCAACTTCTGTTATAGCTGGTAGGATATTGAACCTTCTATACAATTTGACCAAGCTTGTTTGATTACAGTTTTGCAGGTACTGTCATGAGACCAATTTAACACAAAATGGTAGATTATTAGTTTCATCACTAAGAGATACCAGGATCGGAGAATGGTCTGAAGAGATTCTCGGCAAACATAAGGTATGAGTATCAGGGAACCAAGATTCCCAAACATCATTGATTAGTGCTCTATCAATTCTTTCTAGTATAATATTTTCACCTTCTTGGTTGTTTGTCCAAGTATAGTCAGGACTAGAGAATGAGATTTCTCTCATGTCCCAAGAGGACATAAGAGTTTGGAGATCTTTTAATTAGATCATTATCAGTAATAATTCTTCCTCCCCATTTGTATTTTGTAAGGAGTATATAGTTTAGATCACCCACAAAAATGCAGGGAATGGAGGTATCATATGGTTCACTAATGAACTGAGCCCAGCTAGCTGGTCTTAAGTTGCGATTTGGTTCCCCATAATTAAAGTACAAAGCACAACTAGTATTAGCTTTAAAATACTGAGAAGTACAATTAAACCCTCTTTGGCTATAATTTAAAATTCAAGGATCAAAACCAACTTTCCAGGCAAAGACAAGACCACCTTTCTTACTAATAGACGGTAGAATAAAGGATCTTAGATAACCCAGTAATTAACCTCTTTTTTGCACATAGTTTCACATATGAAAATAATATTTGGGGATTTAAGTTTCACGAGCTGCCTAAGTTCTCAAATTTCTTCTGGTTTTCCAAAACTACGACAATTCCAGCTGAGAATACTCATTGAAGAAAACACAAGTTGGTTTTAGAACTAGATTACCCCTCAAAACAAGCACAAAAGGAGGAACAAAAAGCATGAAGTCGATAAAAACTTGTAATACTTCTGTACAAATATTTTGTTAAAACTCCCATTCCAAGCTAAATCTGTACTTTAGACCACTAGGGGATTAAGCTCAGTGATAAAATTGAGTTACTGAGTCTTTGCATCTAGAGAGGGAGTATATTAGAGTCTTAGATTTTGTGTCTTTAGTGTCGGAGTCTGGGTGTCTTAGAAACCAATAACTTATGTCTTAGTAGCATGGGTTTGAACGTGTCTTTGAGTTAAAATTAGGTTGAAATTAATCTATTGTGTCTTAGTATCAGTGGTGATTATGTCTTTGACTATCTCATGGGTATATTTTCTGACTTTGATTTGGTATTTCCAAAACTATTTGCAGGTGAATCATGAGGTTTTAAACAAGAATTGAGATTGCATTTACCATTCAAGGTCTAAAAGAAAATTTCTGGGAATTCTAAGGTTTCATAAAGGTTCCTGATCAGATTTGAGACATGGGTATTGATCAAAGTTTCAGAATCTAGAATAAATCTGAATTCATATAACTTAATTTCCATCAATCTTTTATCATTAATCCAGCTGGAATTGAGAGGTAACGGGAAAATAACGGCTACAAAAGTTGTTTTTCGATATCAGAAAGAGAAGATTACCACCCCGGAGGGTGGTAAAGAGGCTTAGAAATTGAAACTAAGAAAGGATGAAAGAGAGAGAGAGTCATACATGATGAAAGATAAAGTTTCTTAGAATCATCGAAATCTGGGGAGGACGAGGATTTGATAACACCGCATCCAATCCTCATAAATGACGGGTTTTAAAAATGTACTTGTATCTAATCCATTACTTAACGGGTGTAATATCCATGAATAATTATCCTCGAATAATTATTAAAATACCTCATTCAAATTAAATTTTGGATTGTTACATGGAAGTGTGGTGGAGTGTCACACCATTCTGTTACATCATTATACATTGTACATTAACACAACCAATCTAGAACGTGATTTCTTTGATCTATATAAAACTGAAAAACATGGACGAATCTAACAGATCATTGAATCTCCAAGGAACCTTATGATCAGTCCCCAAAATGGATTGCTCAATATCATCTGCATCTTTTTCAATTAATATCATGGGTTTGGCCCCTTGCAGCAACATGTTGCTTCTCTCCCCCCTATTGCTGATAATGTTCAATATTGTTTCCTTTATTCTTGGGCTCAAACAAATTCTCTCCAGAAAAATATAATCTGTAACACCTCAGTAACAGGTACCAACTTTACTTTCCAGTCTACTATTCACAATTACATACAATTTTGTGGCTCTTTACCTTCTTCTTTCAGTATCGTCGACACATCCCCCATCTTATGAGTACCTTGGAAATCCCTTACTTCGATGTTGCGACAAAGTATTCTATGTCATTATGTGACTCTGTTTAGTTGCAATATAACAAAACTAACCATGTTTATGACTACCTCATTTCCATTCCTATTAGTTGGCTTAACCAGAGTATTGGGCCTCGCCAATTTTTCCCAGTTCTCTATTATCATTTGAGTATCCCACTTTTTGAAGAATGCGGCTTTTTCTCTAGTTTCAATGAAGAGATGGATGCTTATGGTGACTATGCCTTACATTGCGCCAGTGATGTAGGCCTTAAATTCTGGCATGACCTTGTCCATGATACTTGACTTTGAATGATGCTTTTTTTAGAGCTGGTGTGCCTTCCATGAAGGAAATGACCTTGGTCCTCTTATCTGATGATGGTTCCACTTTGAGGCCCCTTACATCCTTATTTACAACTGAGATAATGGCTGAGACACGTGTTTTGATGTCACTGGGGTTTATCCTTTCACAAGAGGGGGTGTTCGTGATTTATCTCCTGGTTTTTCCATCTCTAATTTCGCCTCTCGCAAATGCAAAAAGTATTTGGATAAGTATAGCGCTCAGAAATATGGTTTAGGTGTTTTTACATTCTCTACCCCTGACAAACTTGGTGATGATATGTTGGCTTTTCTGAAGAGATTGAGATATTGCATAGCTAATCATGATTTCAATGTTAAAGTTAGAAGTTTTGTTTTTCATATAATAAGGATTGTCATTTAGAAAGGTGTTGGTGCACAACTTGTCATTATCCTACCGATCAACTCCTCCTTTGGATTTAATCCTCTAAGATAGTTTTTGGAAGTAATTATAGTACATATAAAAATGAAGAAGAACGTAAACTCTGCAAAAGTATTAATCGAAGATAATTATGCTTTGTAACACATAAGAAGACTTCATCAACTATCCGACATCTTCATAAAAGAACAATAGTCTTCTATATTCAAGAGATTCGTTCTTCAAAATTGGAAAGTCTCGACTCAAAGATTTGCACGCCAAGATTCGATTGGAGTATTTATCAGGGGGAGCTCCATCATCAAATTAAGGTGCATTCACTGGACTTTATCGCGTTGTACTCTTTTTCCTTCGTCAAGGTTTTGTCTCATTGGGTTTGAAAAGACGAGGGTACCCAAATACACCACAACATTTAAATTATCCACATATAAGTCCTCTTACCGAAAGTGATTGTATATGGACAAAGTCGAGACAATACTACAAATCGGTATTCACACTTTGTGTGATCGTCTATGGATACGAGATCGAGACAATACGACAATCAAAGGGTGATTACTTGATAATAGGTTCCGACTTAACCAAACTATATAGGATCACTATCAATTAATACAGAGTTAGCGTTTGTGTATATTACTTTTAATTATAATAAACAATTATAATTGCGAAAATAGAAAGTAAAAGACATATCAATATTTTGTTAACGAGGAACAAAAAATCTGTTTGGTAACAACTCTTTTGATTCTTTCAGATAAAGATATCTTAAGTCTTCCATCTTGTTAGAGCACTGCTCGGTCAAACTCGCATGCGTTGCTATCTCAAGCATGTTTGTCAATCTTAGTGATCAAAACTATAAAGTCTTGATTTCTAGTCTATTATATCTAAGGTCTCGTACTAGGATAGAAAGTGTAGTTGAGCTCAAGAACTCCATGGCGATCATCATACAAGACGAAGGACTACTCAAGGAACCAGTGGATCTTCATCGACTAAAAGGTATGTGGAGACTTGAACTTATCTATCACTCAAAAGTCTATCTACTCTATCTCATATCTTGAGACAAAAGTCGTTTTACTATATATAGTAAAGATATGCACATGTGACATTTCGAGATGAGTATATTTCGCTTATCTATTTCTCGAAATGGGTTTTGGTAAAGCTTTCGCTTTATCCAATTTCATCTTTTCCTAGTTACGAAAGTCATGTTATTTTTCAATCACTTTTGGAAATTTCTCTGATGAAAACTAATTCGTGAATAAAAACTATATGACGTTCTCTGAGAATTTTTCAATGATTGAAATGAGAGTTTAGACTATATAACCATTGT
This sequence comes from Papaver bracteatum, assembly GCA_023529315.1. NCBI lineage: Eukaryota > Viridiplantae > Streptophyta > Magnoliopsida > Ranunculales > Papaveraceae > Papaver > Papaver bracteatum. Next base: position 152,080 of record JAJJWX010003587.1, on the reverse strand, counting down.
AGAATATAAAGATTGTTGTGGTAACACATATATGTGTAAGTCCTTAACACTTGAACCGAAGTTTGCGAACTTTGTTGATCAAGTGGAACCAGAACGTGAGCAGCAACTCAGTCCGCGAACCCAGTCTGCGAACTGGCGTATGTTCTCGAACCCGAGAATATCTGCTGAAGTTGAAGCTCAGGTGCAGTCAGTGAACCCAATCTTTGAACTGACGGAAGTTATCATCCCGAGAAATTCTGCTGGAGTTTATTAACTTCAACCGGTTAGCTTGAGTCCGCGAACTCAGTCAACGAACTCAAGAGGTTATGTCTGAAAACGTTGATTCGTGAACTTATCTTAAATTACTAAGGAATGCTTCTGCAAACCGTGGCTTTATAGTTTATGATTAATGATTCGAGTGAATCACATCGTTTTTGATTCAGTTGTGCTTCTTGTAGTACTTGAGATCTCATAGAAATTGAACAACTCTCTAACTAGTTCATTTGAGTCATTTGGACTAGTTATGGTGAAGAAGAATATGGTTGATATGAAAGTTATCATTTGGCTAACCATTTGGTTGACTAATATTGAACCAACCATTGTAAACGTTTGGGTACGGTTACACGAACTCAAAACGTCAAGTACATGTGTGTATCACAAGCTAAGTTTTCAATCTAACGGTTGAGATATATTAGCTTGTATCTAATCAGGTTTTCATCTAACGGTGAATATTGAATGCTTTGTTACCAAGATAACATTGATTGCAAACCCTGATTTGAAAGACTATATAAGGGAAAACTCTAGCAACTGGGAAACCTAATCCCCACATAGTCTGTGTGATACTAGTTTGCTAAGCTAGAGTCGATTCTCCTTTAACCTTTGGTTTTCTTCTCTAAAACCAGGTTAACGACTTAAAGACTTCATTGGGATTGTGAAGCCAGACCGATATTACTTTTCTTATAGTTGTGTGATCTGATCTTGCTATTTCTATTGTACGAGTATAATTGTAATAATTGGCTTGAGATTTCTATCTCCGATAGGCAAGATAAAAGTAGTCACAAACATATTCATCTCATTGTTTGTGATTCCTTAATAATCTTCTTCGCTGTGTCGATTAAGTTTATTGTGAGGTGATTCATGAAACTGAGTCGTTCTTCGGGAATATAAGTCTGGTTTTATCGATTGGTTCCTGTTCACCTTGATTATCAAGAGATGGAACAAAACTTGTAGGTTTATTCGTGGCAGATGAATTTATCTATTACCTGTAGACTTTTCTGTGTGAGACAGATTTGTTTATTAAAGTCTTCAACTTTGGGTCATAGCAACTCTTGGTTGTGGGTGAGATCAGCTAAGAGAATCAAGTGCGTAGTATCCTGCTGGGGTCAGAGGCGTAGGAGCATAACTGTATCTTGTATCAATGTGAGATTGATTAGGGTTCAACTACAGTCCATACCGAAGTTAATTTGGAGTAGGCTAGTGTCTGTAGCAGCTTAATACAGTGTATGTTTAATCTGGACTAGGTCCCTGGGTTTTCTGTATTTGCGGTTTCCTCGTTAACAAAATTCTGGTGTTTGTGTTATTTCTATTCCGTATTATATTTTGTTATATAATTGAAATAATACAGGTTGTGCGTTGTTCAATCGATAAGAATATCCGACCTTATTGGTTGTTGATTTAAATCAATTGACACTTGGATATTGGTCTTTGGTACCATCCAAGTTATCTCTCTTTGATTAGACTCGCGAATCGTATTTGCTTGAGGAAATCAAATTGAGAGATTGAGATAATAACTCCTTGAGATATTTTCTATTGATTGAGTCTAGTTGATTTTGTAGAAAATAACTCGGAGTTGTCCATACAGATTGCTAATCGAAATACTGGGTCAGGTTGTTAGACCCCCCGCTTTTTCAATTGGTATCAGAGCAGGAAAACACGTTCAAGACCTCACAAGTATGTGTTTGTAGCGATATGACTTTATGGACGAGTTTATTTATAATAACGTACCAGTTCATAAATCACTAGATGATTTTCAAAGCTTGGATTCACCTGAGAGAACTGTCACATCTAGATCAATATATAAACATTCTCTTAATGTAGAACCTGTTGAAGTCTGGGAAATATGCCTAGAAGAACAGTTGGATGAACTTTCTGATGAAGGTGATTCAGATATTGGTAGAGATGTTGATGAGTAAGTCTCAGGGTATGTTAAGGTTTTGAATTCATTGGAAAAGAAGAATATGACAACTTCTCATGTCACACCTCTTCTGACTCCTCTCTGTGGAGAAAACAAGAAATTGAGAAGATGTTACGCATGTGTTTATGTTTCGAATCGTTCTAATGAATCGATCCTCAAGGATTCTGAGGAAAACCTACGTATGAAGTTAATTGAATGTGATAATATTTATCAAAAATATTTCTTGTTGGAATAGAAACTTGCAGAACAACAAGCAAGTTTTGATAACAGAGAAAGCGCTTATCTCGCTCGAGAAAAACGCCTTGAGGCTGATTTAGCTGCTTCTCTTGATAAAATCAAGATATTGGAAGATGACTTGAAAAAGTTCAACACTAGTTCAAGCAAATTAACCACTATACTAGGAGCAAGTAAAAATCATTGTGATACACGAGGATTGGGCTATAAGGGAATAGATGGTCCAAGTATTAACAAAGAGGTAAAAAAATTCAAGGCTAGTGATTCTTCTCAACAAAAGGTTTCCACTGATGGCAAAAGTGAAATACCTCCACCGGCAGTAAAAGTTCGAAAGAGCAATGTATATCAACCTCCAGAGCCAACACATACAGATCGAGGTAAGAACATTCCTTATGTTTGCCACTATTGCGAAAATAAAGGTCATCTGGAAAGGAGATGTCATTTTCGTATAAGAAATGAGAAACTTCATGATGTTCTTGTTTGGGCATCACAAGAAGTTGTGAAACCAAGATCATATGTTAAGAGTAATCCCCTTAACGTTATAGGTTGTAACTATCCAACCTTTAGGCAAAGGAATCAGTACTTTGATCAACCTAGATTTGCCTATAAACGTTATACAAAGCCTTTTCACAATCATAATGGCTATCAAAAGGATAACTTTGTAAAGACAAAGACAAGATCCGATGCTCCCAATTGGAGAAAGACTAACTTGCAAAAGAATAGTCAATCCAATTCTTTTTCGAGAAATCTAGAAGAGAATAATGGTAAGAAAGTTCTGGTTGTTCCTAAACACACTCAGAAATGGATACCAAAGAAAGCCAATGATGCTTTGAGTGTGAAAAGGAATGATCTTCCAGAAAATTTCAGGACTATGGAGAAGGCAGTATCCATAATGTTGGAACTTAACAAGTTTTTTGGAAAAATGGAACTGGATGTGAAAGTTTCTAAAAGCGATCTCTTTCATGATAATCCAAAGGTCACTTGTGGTGAGCAAGACATTTTTCACCCCAACACAACTTAGTTGTGTTGTAAGTGCATCCTCACCAAGGAATGCCCTGCTATGAGTACGTGAGGAAAGCACGAGAATTGGGGCACACAGATTATGTTTGATAAGTCGATTGGATTTGTCTAAAAAGGTATGTCTATAAACTTGAGAAATATTTGTGTTTTTATTTGCTTAGAGTAGTTATAATGATCCATGTACCTTGCTTATCGTTCATTTCTACCTAACTTGATCTGTGTTTAAGGTTCTTAAATGTTTAGGTTTGATAATAGTGGTTCGGGATGTTTGGACTTCATGGTACACATACCAAGTATGCATAACATCTTTTAAAACAAAAATCCAGGAGTTTAAGTTCGCAGACTTGAAAATTCGTGTGCAAACCCGTAAGTTCGCGGACTTGCCTTAGACGTCGATATTCGGTCAACTTGTTTTGGTCGTAAATTCTTCGTACGAACTCGGAATGAACTTATTCTTTTTGTACTCTCTTCCTATTTAAATTCTCTTCAAAATAAAGATGGGAAACCTTGAATTTGGATGAGTTAATATTGGTATTTTTCCTGTCTCTTGTTTTTGAGTATTTTTCTCAGTTTCATTGCACTTGTTCCACTTCTCTTGAACTTGGGCCCTTGGATTCTTAGAGTACTACTCTTCTAAGCTAATTTGTAGATTTTACAAGAATGTTGTTGGAAGATCTTTTTATACGCCTTTGGTAGCTATTATTGGTATAAATCCGGGCGAAAAAGATTGATTCTACCCTCTAAGGACAAATCATCTTATATGTGCATTACGAGTTTGTCTTGGTACCTAGGAAACTTCTTACGAAAATTTATTCTTGTTTTTGAGAAGGATTACTAGAGTTTGGAATAACAATTATTGTGATTTCACATAGCTATGTCCAAAGTATTCATCTTTAATGCTTTTAAAATTATTGGTTTAAATTCTAAACTTTTTAGGAAGATGATGGTTGCAGTATTTTGATTTCATATATTGCAATATTTTGATGGGATATGTATGTTTACGTCCGTGAACTTGATTGTCCCATATTTTGTCAAAAGTAAAGTCGTTCACGTATTGGTATGCAAATATTGATAAATGAATGAATGGACTTTTGGAAAAACACAAAAGTTAAGCCTATATTATCAATTGTTGATGTAAGATAGGAACAAATCTTTTGTGATTCAAGGATAAAGTCTATTATGTCACTTTGTGATGGAAAAATAGAATAGGTCCTTGTTTTGTTATCCACGGTATAGAGCTTAATTGTTCCATATTATTATGTATTACCGTGAAGGTTCCATTGTGTATCTCATGTTGATCACGATACAACTAAGTTGATTTATTATTGGCATGGTTGGTTGTTCCATGAGATGCTATATGTTGAGCATTAAGAACTAAATTAATCAACTTGTGTGGTTATTTAGTTTGTATTCCATGAGTTCTCTCATGTTGAGTACATGTACGGTTAAGGTTGTCATTTCCTATGATAATCTTAGTCGGGGTTCCATTATCTCTTATGTTGAGTCCAAATGAACTAAATCAATCATCTTGTGTGATTATTTAGTTATCACTCCATAGATTTTTCTCATGTCGAGTGTGGACAATTGAATTGATTACTTTGTGATTAGTTTAATTGTGTAATCCTGTTAGAGTATTTATGGGTTCTCTTGTGAATAATCTAATCGATGAATTTAGTCTCCATAAGTTTACTTGTGTTGAGCATATTTAGTCAAATTAATCTTGGTTCACTGTGGTTAATATGATTGAATATTTTTGATTCCAAATTCATACTTGTATGCAATTTGTTGAGTCTATATAAAACCTTCTTTTCTCTTGAAATTAAGGTCGCTCTTGTTGTTCCCTTTGGAATGACATCTTATGAGGGAGATTTCTTTTGAACTTGCGCTTAATTTCCAAATCGTTGTGGGGAGTGCGGCTGTGGAATTTTTAGGGGTTATCTTGTATCTTTATAAACACCTTGATGAATGCATTTAGCCTCGACTTTATGATTGCATCTAAACAAGATGATATAATATTTACCTTTGGTCATGAAATGTCTCTTACGGAAAATTCATTAGGATCCCGTTCTTGTACCTTTGCCAATTTTATTGACAAAAAGGGGAAGAATTAATTGTAGTTCACACTACAAATACATATGGTTTTCGGATCATTATGTAAGGGGGAGTGGTTTCCAAGTGAGATGGAGTATTGACTAAGGTGGAGTGAAGTATCACCATAGTATTATTGTTTAAGTTATGATACAGTTGGACTTTGACGATGTGTAATAATACTATGACACTGTATTATGATGATTGAAAACCAATGCTTTTCTCATTGTTATAGATACAGATTTTCAACAATGATGATGCTAAACTTACAACCTTTGGAATCATTGGACTACTTGAAAGTGAAGAAGATTTCGAGTATTGTCGAAGATTTGACATGTGGAATAGGAGCTACAAAGTTTATTTATATAATTTTTGTATTCCATATGTATTAATAGTTTTGCCACTAAAATTGACAAATGGGGAGATTGTTAGAGCACTGTCCGGTCAAACTCGCATGCGTTGCTATCTCAAGCATGTTTGTCAATATTAGTGATCAAAACTATAAAGTCTTGATTTCTAGTCTACTATAGCTAAGGTCTTGGACTAGGATAGAAAGTGTAGTTGATCTCAAGAACTCCATGACGATCATCATACAAGATGAAGGACTACTCAAGGAACCAGTGGATCTTCATCAACTAAAAGGTATGTGGAGACTTGAACTTATCTATCACTCAAAAGTCTATCTACTCTATCTCCTATGTTGAGACAAAATTCGTTTTACTATATAGACTAAAGATATGCACATATGACATTTCGAGATGAGCATATATCGCTTATCTATTTCTTGAAATAGGTGTTGGTAAAGCTTTTTCTTTAGCCAAGTTCATCTTTGCCTAGTGACGAAAGTCATGTTATGTTTCAATCACTTTGGAAATTGCTCTGACGAAAACTAGTTCGTGAATAACAACTATATGATATCCTCTGGGAATGTTTCAATGATTGAAGTGAGAGTTTAGACTATATAACCATTGTGGGATATAAACATTGTTGTGGTAACACATATATGTATAAATCCTTAACACTTGAACCAAAGTTTGCGAAATTTGTTGATCAAGTGGAACCGGAACGTGAGCAGCAACTCAGTCCGCGAACTCAGGCCGCGAAATGGCGTAAGTTCTCGAACCCGAGAATATATGCTGAAGTTGAAGCTCTGGTGTAGTCCGCGAACCCAATCCACGAACTGACGGAAGTTATCATCACCAGAAATTCTGCTGGAGTTTATTAACTTCAACCAGTTAGCTTGAGTCTGCGAAATCAAGAGGTTATGTCTGAAAACGTTGATTCGTGAACTTATCTTAAATTACTAAGGAATGCTTCTACAAACCGTGGCTTTATAGTTCATGATTAATGATTCGAGTGAATCACATCGCTTTTTATTTAATTTTGTCTCTTGTAGTACTTGAGATCTCATAGTAATTGAACAACTCTTTAACTAGTTCATTTGAGTCATTTGGACTAGTTATGGTGAAGAAGAATATGGTTGATATGAAAGTTATCATTTGGCTAACCATTTGGTTGACTAATATTGAACCAACCATTGTACACGTTTGGGTACGGTTACACGAACTCAAAACGTCAAGTACATGTGTGTATGACAAGATAAGTTTTCGATCTAACGGTTGAGAGATATTAGCTTGTATCTAATCTTGTTTTCATCTAACGGTGAATATTGAATACTTTTTTACCAAGCTAACATTGATTGCAAAACCTGATTTGAAAGACTATATAAGGAAAAATTCTAGAAACTTGGAAACCTAATCCCCACACATTCTGTGTGATACTAGTTTGCTAAGCTAGAGTCGATTCTCCTTTAACCTATGATTTTCTTCTCTAAAACCAGGTTAACTACTTAAAGACATCATTGGGATTGTGAAGCCAGACCGATACTACTTTTTTTAATAATTGTGTGATCTGATCTTGCTATTTCTATTGTACGAGTACAATTGTAATAATTGGCTTGAGATTTTTATCTCTGATAGGAAAGATAAAAGTAGTCTTAAACATCTTCGTCTCATTGTTTGTGATTCCTCAATAATCTTCTTCATTGCGTCGATTAAGTTATTGTGAGGTGCTTGATGAAACTGAACTGTTCTTCGGGAATATAAGTCTGGTTTTATCTATTGGTTGTTCACCTTGAGACTTTTCTGTTTTTATTTGTGGGAGACAAATTTATTCTGGTTTTATTCGTGGGAGACGAATTTATCTATTAACTATACACTTTTCTGTGTGAGACAAATTTGTTTATTAAAGTCTTTGACTTTGGGTCGTAGCAACTCTTGGTTGTGGGTGAGATCAGCTAAGGGAATCAAGTGCGCGGTATCCTTCTGGGATCATAGGCGTAGGAGCATAACTGTACCTTGGATCAGTGTGAGATTGGTTGGGGTTCAACTACAGTGCAAACCGAAGTTAATTTGGAGTAGGCTAGGGTCGGTAGCAGCTTAATACGGTGTATATTTAATCTGGACTAGGTCCCGGGGTTTTTCTGCATTTGCGGTTTCCTTGTTTACAAAATTCTGGTGTCTGTGTTATTTCTATTCCGCATTATATTTTGTTATATAACTGAAATAATACAGGTTGTGCGTTGTTCAATCGATTAGAATATCCGAACTTATTGGTTGTTGATTTAAATCGATTGACACTTGGATATTGGTCTATGGTACCATCCAAGTTATCTCTCTTTGATTAGAATCGTGAATCATATTTTCTTGAGTAAATCAAATCGAGAGATTGAGATAATAACTCCTTGAGATATTTTCTATTGATTGAGTCTAGTTAATTCTCTAGAAAACAACTCGGAGTTGTCCATAAAGATTGCTAATCGAAATATTGGGTGAGGTTTTCAAACCCCCGCTTTTTCACGTCTAACCAATAAACTCCTTTGCATGGTCAGATTAATCTATCCAACAACTACCGAAGTAGCATAATTTATATTTTCAATCAATCAATATAGATTCAAACTAGAAACTATAAGGTGATGTTGATCTTACACAACTAATCAATCGAATAAATCTGATTCTAGTTGGATCCCAGATGATCAAGGTTTGTGCACACCTAGAGATATGGAAACCAAATCAGAAATCTTCTTTGTCTTCAAATCTTCTTTAATCTTCAATAAAAACTTGCACAACACCAATTGAATCTCTTGTGATCAATCACGCACAGAATGGAGTCTATTAACAATGGATTATCACAAGACGTCTTTAGATCTACAAACAGTTTTAAGAATCCCGTCGAAACTTCGATCTAGTTTGAGTGAATCTATTATCAGAAGAGAAGATTCTTAAGAATAAACAAACTAGGTGAAATCGAAGTTCAACAACCGTTAGTCAATCAAATCAATCAAAAACTAAAATAAATTGCAATTATCCAGTTTCCCACCAACGGTACTTGTAGATCGCTTCTTGATCCCACAGAAGTCTTTAAACGTGTGGTCGTAAGATATTTCGCCTAATTAGGGTACTTTCCTCTCCGGATAGACGGCTCCATCAGAAACAACAAAAAGATGAAGTTTGTCTGGCTCTTAGGATAGTTTGCTCGAAATGCAAACTTGGGTATTTATAAACCAAGGATCGATGTTTGGACACCAAGGAATTTCCAAAACCGAATTATTATTAAGATACGCAATAAATGCCCAAATCGGTTTTCATAATTCATGGAAATGCTTTTCCCAATATTTCCGAAATCTCACCAGAAAATCTCCAATTAGTAAATGCACATTGACATTTTTTATTTCCCAGAGATATGCTTTTAATTGCTGTTAATTAAAGCATATAAAACTAATAACCTTAATTAAAAGATTCTTAATTTATTTTGGTCCGGGATCTCCTTGAGTTATTAAGGAATATCTTTGAATAATAAAAGATATAATAGTTACTGATCATGTTCAAAGTATATCAACATCTTTTCTTTATAAATCCTTTTTCATATTTACAATCTTGGAATCGATTATACCACACTTCCAAACAAGTTTAGAATTGGTTCATCTGTACTTCTAGAACAACCATGCGATTGATCAAATATCAATTCACTAATCATGGGTTTACGGTTTTATCGAACACAATGATAGTTTCTACCTTCACATGGTTACTGGGACCGGTTACATCAGTTACCAGGATCGGTTACATTAAATACCAGTACCGGTTACCATATTCTCATGGTATTACTTGTGATCGGTTACAGAAGTCACTAGGATCGGTTACACGAATTACCATGACTGGTTACACCAATTACTAGGACCGGTTACGCCAATTACAAGGATAGATTATACAACTCTTTTGTGATCTATCATACTAATTACTAGGATCGGCCACACCAATTACAAATATCGATCATAGTATCTCAGGTAATTACTTAGGATCGGTTACACTAATAAAAGTCATACCAATACATAAGTCAGGCATTGTGATTAGTTTTACCAAGATACAAAACAAGTTATGATCGGTTCTACTAACTCACACATATTGGTAATAATCCAAAGATATGTAATGAATAACAACACCAATAAGCCTAGCGATTTCCCTTTTGATTCATAAAACAAGTTCATGAATGTACTTCCTTTAAACAAATGTAAACATTGTTTCCTAGGACGAAATCTTCACCTTTACCCATACACATAATCATAATAACATTCTTACAATTATGTCGATGTCTTATTGTTGATGGTGGATTTTAGACAAGGAGTAAAATCGTAAAACCCCATGACCAAGTGTTACCAGCAACACATTAACTAAGAGCATTTAATTCAGGTGTCAATAATTAATAGGGGTATTTTTTCAAAATACCAGATTAGGGTTTTCGACACAGAACCTTAATTCCAAAACTAAGCCGCATACTACGCACCATGGCAATGACACCAAAACCAAGCCGCATACTGCGCACCACGGCTACGACGCCAAAACCAAGCCGCATACTGTGCACCATGGCAACGACGCCAAAACAAAGCCTCATACTGCGCACCACGGCTACGACGCCAAAACCAAGCCGCATACTGTGCACCATGGCAATGATGCCAAAACCAAGCCGCATACTGCACACCATGGCAACGACGCCAAAACCAAGCCGCATACTGCGCATCACGGCTACGACGCCAAAACCAAGCCGCATACTGCGCACCATGACAACGATGCCAAAACCAAGCCGCATACTGCGCACTATGGAAACGATTCCAAAACCAAACTGCATACTGCAACCATGCCAAACTAAGTCGCTATTCCATTGGCACATGCCAAAGTAGCTCTCAAGGCTTGCAAACCATGCAACCTAGGCCAACATGGCCGTGCGTGCCATTGGCACATGCCAACACGCACCACTAGCTATCTTCCAAGTCGATATGCCATTGGCACATGCCAAAGTAGCGCCCTAAGCTTGCAAACCGTGCAACCTAGGCCAACATAGCTGTGCGTGCCATTGGCACATGCCAACACGCACCGCTAGCCAATTCTTATTTCAAGTCGCTATGCTATTGGCACATGCCAAATGGCCCAAATGGACGTGCGTGCCATTGGCACATTCCAACATGCACCGCTAGCCAATTCCTATTTTCAAACAGCTATGCCCATCTAGCGCCCACAACTTGGCCCAATAGCCGTGTGTGCCATTGGCACATGCCAAACACACCGCTAGCCACTTTCTCTTCCCCAGTTTCACTTACGGGCTGTTTTCACACCTAAATCGGCCTCAAAACCTAAATACTGTCGGGATTGGGTATAGGATATTGTTTTCCTGTCAGATGGACAGACTGACCGTCAAAATCCGAGTTTGTATGAGAATTTTACAATGGTTTTAGTGAAGGGCGCCAATTAGGGTTTCAAAACCCTAAACCGTGAGCGCTTCCTTGTAGCTTGGCCACGCGTGCCATCCGCACATGCCAAAACGCTCACTAGCCACTTTTTCTACCAAGCCGCTAAACTAGCTCCCTCAGCTTGGCCCAGATGGCGTGCGTGCCATTGGCACATGCCAACACGCATGCTAGCCACTTTCTATTCCAAGCCGTTATGATATTAGCACATGACAAAAAGTAGCGCCCGCAACTTGGCCAAAGTGGCCGTGCGTACCATTGGAACATGCCAACACGCAACCACTATCCAATTCCCATTCCAAAGCCGCTATACAATTGTAGGGCCCATGACTTGGACAAAGTGGTTGTGCGTGCCATTGGAACAAGCCAACACGCAACCACTAGCCACTTTTATTCCCAACATGCTAGCCAATTTCCAAGGCATTCCGCACATGCCACATGCTCCACTAGCGGCTTTGGCATTGCCATTCACACTCAAAGTTCAACTTGCGGTCAAGGCATTCCGCACATGCCATTGGCACATGCCAAATGCTCCACTAAGCGACTTTGGCATTGCCATCCGCACTCAAAGTACAACTCGCGGACAAGGCATTCCGCACATGCCAAATGCTCCACTAAGCGACTTTGGCATTGCCATCCGCACTCAAAGTACAACTCGCGGTCGAGATATCCCGTACATGCCATTGGCACATGCCGCAACGCTTCACTAGCAATTTTGGCATTGCCACTTGCGCCCAACTCTCTAGATATCAACACAAACTAGGGGGATGCTTTCTTGGGGTTTTGGTTTGGCGTTCACAGCGTGCAACGTACACTATGCTCGCAATAAATCAAGGCGTGCAAGGAATGAATACGGTCAATTAAATAAGGAAATTTATGGTAAAAACGTTTTTCACCATAAAGCCAATGGTTTCCACATCCTTTGTTTTAATTGACACATTTACTCAATTCCTTAATGAGGCCAGGGTACGTTCAATCTCACTTGTATAAATAGGTTTCACCTATTCTGCCAAAACACACAAGTCTTGCTCACGCAAAATACAACACTATCAGATAGCAACTTTGCAAGCTCTCTCAAAAGCTTCCATCACTAGCAAGCTTCCGCAAGCTTATACACTTCTGATACAAGTCTAGATACTACCTAGCCAGAACTCTCTGGTCTCATCACCCTTATTTGCTATCCTCCCCAAATCAACCCTTCTCCTCCACTTTGTGACCGATGAAAATCTGGAACGACCATCTTCTTGGTTTAGGCCATAGTTGTACAGATTGATATCTCAAATCAAAAGTGCTTACGTGCATCACATTTTTTTAAGGATTTAAACCAGTCTCTCCATCATCGAATTTATCAAATTCAACAGAGGCGATTTTCTCCCATAAATAATTGGCGACCACAACGGGAGTTTCAATATCTCGGTTACAATATCTACTTCTAGAAATCGATCTCGCGTCTCGATACAAGCACCAACAGCAAAAGCAGCCAATCAGTTTGGAAATCTGCGACTCAACTACCAGACAACGCAGTTTCCAGCCGTAAAAACTACACAGGAAACTGGGGACTCCAATTTTGGGGACTGGATGGCGGCTTTTTCAGCAAAACTGTTACCAGCAACTGGGGGCTTACTGGAAAAGTCACCAGCAAAACCACTTCTTATACGAAAATAGGCATATTTGCGACGAAAGATCCATACAGCAAGTAAGTCTAGCCCGGGCAAGATATCTGATCTGCTTTTGGGTTCTCAGTAAAACCATCATACCATTACTTCTTGTGTTATTGCTAGCACACACTTTCATAAAAACAATATTCCTTTCGCAAGGCATAATCAAAGTTATATATTAAAACCATTCATCCCAGAAAATAATCCAACATCTCAAAAAACATCAACCAACTACCAAAATCAGTCAGACTCTGAAATCAAGCACCCAAAGTGTTCCTCGAAATAAACAAAAGGGAATCTAAAGGAGAAACATTCAAGGGAAGTTATCCAGCAGCTGTTTACTCTTCTTAGCAAGACGGTCCTTCGCATCTTCAATAGCCGCTCTCTTCATAGCTAACACCTTGGACAACTCCTCAGCTTCCGCTTCTTTCCTCGTGATCTCTTCCGCAGAAGGGATTTCGACTACTGTATCCTTCAATTTCCGAATCTCAGCAAGATTTTCGATGAACCACGAAGAATTGAATTCCTTATCCACACGTACATCGCGGTGATATTCCAAGTTAGCAATGACGTCTTCAGAAACGGTGTAGCCAGTCACCCCGCACATGTCCTCAATAGAAGATAAAGCTTCTTCCACACGTTTAACCAACGCAATACGACTAGTGACCTTCCTGGTCATAGCCATGTGTCCATACTTCTTCCAGATTTTGGTATACAATGCCTCATATTTGGCCAGCACGCTAAAACCGCCGACCAACACGTGACCTGGGTAGGGAACCAAGTATGAAGGATCTAAAATGGCGCATGCAACCAGATCTGCAAAGGGTTCCCTTCCGCATCTGTGCCAGAAACCATAGAATCATTTCCCGGTCGATCTGCATTCATGCTTTGTGATTGATCAACTTCCGTCTCCAAGCCATCATCAGCGGTCACAGTCACTACAGGCGGATTTTCAACTTCCATCATCGGGTCATCACTGACGGTTGTTGTCACCAAGGGAAAGTCTTCATGTGCCTCCACCTCAGATCCATCTCATGAGTTAGATTCCTCCTGGAAGATTTGAGTTAGATGTTTTCAAAGGGAGGAGGAAGAATCACCTTTACTTTCCGAACCAGAATTACTCAAAGGAGTTACCGTCTCCTGACAGCGAGCGAGAGCAACAAAAGCATTAACACTACCAAAGCCCTGGAAGAAAAGAGACACATACCTTCAGTAGAAATTCACACATTTGGAAACAAACCAGCAAAGAGGCGACACATACCTGGTTATTGGAAGAACTGAAAGACACAAGGGCTGCAGGAGGATCCGTTGAAATCGTCTGAAACCCACCAGCACAATTTTTCGTCCTCTTCTCTTTCACTTGGGGACTTTCAGAATTTCCAGACGACTTTCGCTTGAAATCTCTCAACATTGGGTACTTCTTCAAAACTTCTTGGGAAGGCTTACCAAGAACATTCTCCTTCGCGTCATCCACAAACTTGTGAATCATAAGATGCTCACGACACTAGAACTCGTTGTAACTAGAAGTCTTCGAGGGAGGTCTTTCCGATTGAAAGAAAGGAAGACGGATACCTGACTCAAGGGCACTAGCATCGAAGGCAGCACGCAATGAATCCTCAGGAAGCACCATTTGGAGAGCAAGAGGCACCCCTTGATCGAAACCCATGTGACGAGCTGCACGATCAATATTGTAAGCAGCCATCCGAAAAAAACCCCTAAAGAAAGCAGGCATGTAACCCGGAATGCAGCTTTGCATAAACAAGTTTTCATCAATACTCGAGTCGTCATCCGAAGACAAGATCGCATCCGGAGCAGAAGCAAAAGTATTAATTTGAGTCAGAGACTTGTGGAACGGCTCCCATGGACGAAAGTTGATCTCGTGCAACTTATCAAGAATACTAACCAGGCTCACGCCAACTCTTGAGCGCCTATTCACCCATCGAAGAATTCGAGAGCCACCCTAACTCGAGGGAATCGTAGGAAATGGCTTTGGAGCATACTTTTTAAAATGCTCCCACAACCACTCTTGCAAAAAACTGATGTGCACATACGAGTCCACTTTCATAAGACCATTCGAAACTTGCATATTTGCGACTAAGTTATCCAGATGCGCATACAAGGAGCCAAGGAATAGCTTGCCAATGGGGAGAACTTCACCTTTCGCCAACTTCACAACAATAGGTAGCAACTTTGGCCTTATCTCCTTCTTGCCGGAACCGTCGTCAAGAATGTCTCTAGACAACCAGAGGGCCAAAAATGTTGCAACGTGGAGATCGATGCTTTTCTATCTAGCCTCCAACTCTTCCGGAAATCACTGAGATATCCACCAGCTATAAAAGCACCTTTCATCCTCTTTCCGGACAGAATCCTTCGACTTCGCAGTAGAGTCTTTTCGGGCAAAATCTCCCAACTTAGCAGCAAGGTCATTTCGCATCTTCTTCTCATCTTTTGATAATTGGATGTTAAGATCCCCGGTTACCGGAAGATTCAACAAGAGAGCCACACTCTCCAAGGTGAAATCTATTTTTCCCCATCTACAGATAATTGTGTGAGTGTCCGAGCACCACCTAAAGATAAAAGCAACCAAGCCCGGGACATTTTTCCTAACCTGGAGACTTACTGAAGCTCTGACAGCATCAATGATCTATGCTCGAGTCAATTTGAATTTATATGCTCCTTACTCACCATAAACTCAACCCACACATCAAAGGAACGCAATGGGATTTGACACATTCTGAAATTGATACTGGAAGATGCGTGCAATCCTTTATGAAGACAAAGCCGTATAATGTGCTCCGACCGGACCGAATAGGTTTTCTTTTCATCTTCACCACCAGTCAATAAAATTGGCACGAAATCTGGATGATTTCTCCGAGCAGGAGCGAGGGGTTTGGTAAAGAACCCATCATCTATGTTTGGTTTCGAACTATCAACATCTTTCGACGAAACGGAGCCTTGTTCAGGTAATATCTTGTCGGTTTTCCTCGCTTAGCAACAAGATATCTGCACAAAACAAAATAGAGAAATTATGAAATTATCTCCCAAACACATAACCGCGCTCGACAAGAGAAAAATCCCTGACAGATGTGAGAATAGTATTTTCTATGGTTTCAAAATACATATGTAGTATCCTACTCTGGGTTCAAAATTATATGCGCAATATATTTTCTGGGTTCAAGAGCATATACAGTAATTATTTCGGATTCATATGAAGCACATATACAATATTCTTCTTCAGTATTCATATACAGTAATTCTTTCGGGTTCATATGAAGCACATATACAATTATCTTCTTCGGGATTCATATACAATAATTCTTTCGGGTCCATATGAAGCACGTATACAGTATTCTTCTTCGGGATTCATGTGTAGTATCTTCTCGGGTTCAAGTGCATATACAATATCCTACTTCAGGTTTGAAATTACATGCGAATTATATTTCTCGGGTTCAAATACATATACAGAATCTTTTTTCGGGTTCAAAATTATGCGCGCAACATTCTCTACGGGTTTGAAATCATGTGCGCAGTATTCTCTACGGATTCAAAATCATATGTGCAGTATTTTCTTCGGGTACATATACACAATATTTTTTACAAGAAGCACGCCAACCTAATTTGTTACCGCGACAACATACTCTCTTCGGATTACATCCCCTACCGAGAATTGTTTCCGCGCATTCAAAACTTCACCACACCAACAACTACTATAAAATGGAAGCATGTAAACCATACTGGAGGACTGATCATATACACGGGATCCTTTCACCATCAAATATCACAAGATACGGTGAACTTCAGACGAAGAAGTTTCTACTATCCTCGATTCGGGTTCCACCATCTGAGTCTCAATTGGGATTTCCGCCACTTCTACTGAATTGGAAATAAATACTTCATAACCTGGAGGCGCAAGTGATTCATCATCAAAAACTCCATGGTTGCTCATACTAATGGACCCATGATTCCCAACTTCGTTGTTAAGCACCTAATACGAAGATTACATGGGATTGGGATGGATCAAGCGTGGAAAATCAATACGATCATAAAATCAATAAAGTAAGTGAGATAACATCATTTAAGTTCCTTATTATGCTTCTATGACATGTGAAAGAAGTACCAAAGTCATGAAACGCGTTTTCCGAACAAGCTCAGCTAAGGGAAATCTACACTTCCCTATGTTCAATTACGAACTGGGAGAAATTGGTGTGGACTCTAGCATTGGTTTATGTACCATTATCTTCGTATGGAAGTCACCTACATTTTTTCAAAATATCACGGCAATCGGATGAACGAGCAAGGGGAGGTGATCAAAACAGCAGACAACACGCAACCTGGAAAAGTTCTGAAAACCTCCTGGAAGTTTACTATTTCGCGCTTATCACCCCCTAAACAAGATCAAAATCCGAAAAGCTTCTTTGCTAAAGCTTGAAAAATTTATGGGCTTAAAGATATATATTTGGACCGTCAAAATCCGAGTTTGTATGAGGATTCTACAGCAATTCCAATGACGGGCGCCAATTAGGGTTTCAGAGTCTTCCCAGCCAGCTAGCACGCTCCCCTTTGAACCGGTCCCACCATGCCAGCCTCTTACCATTGCACCAGTACCGCCCAAGCTAGAACGCTCACTTTGCACCGGTCCCACCATGTCATCCTCTCAACCTTGCACCAGAACCGCCCAAGCTAGCACGCTCACTTTGCGCCGGTCCCACCGCGCCAGCTTCTCAAACTTTGCGCTAAATCCTATCAGCTAGAATGCTCAGCTTCTCAACTCGCGCCAACTACCCAATACTTCTAAGCTTCCTGTTTCCGCCAATTTGTGCCAACCTCCCGATTCGCGCAACACTACCAGGGATAAGGATTCCGAATCCAATTCGCATCTCAGAAAAAAGGTCAGATAAATCTCCCCACTTCTCTTTCAGATTTTGTCTTGGCACCATCTCATGCTAACCTAGCAACAAAGCTCTTGTTCCGAGCTAAGCAGGGGACTTAATGTTGATCGTGGATTTTAGATAAGGGGAAAAATCGTAAAACCCCATGACCTAGTGTTACCAGCAACACATTAACTAAGAGCATTTAATTCAGGTGTCAATAATTAATAGGGGTATTTTTTCAAAATAACAGATTAGGGTTTTCGACACAGAACCCTAATTCCAAAACTAGGCCGCATACTGCGCACCATGGCAACGACGCCAAAACCAAGCCGCATACTGCGCACCACGGCTACGACGTCAAAACCAAGCCGCATACTACGCACCATGGCAACGACACCAAAAAAAAGTCGCATACTGCGCACCATGGCAACGACGCCAAAACAAAGCCGCATACTGTGCACCATGGCTACGATGCCAAAACCAAGCTGCATATTGCGCACCATGGCAACGATGACAAAATTAAGCCGCATATTGCGCACCATGGCAACAACGCCAAAACCAAGCCGCATACTGCGCACCACGGCTACGACGCCAAAACTAAGCCGCATGCTGCGCACCATGGCAACGATGCCAAAATCAAGACGCATATTGCTCACCATGGCAACAGCGCCAAAACCAAACTACATACTGCAACCATGCCAAACTAAGTCGCTATGCCATTGGCACATTCCAAAGTAGCGCCCTAGGATTGCAAACTGTGCAACCTAGGCCAACATGGCCGTGCATGCCATTGGCACATGCCAACACGCACCACTAGCCATCTTCCAAGTCGCTATGCCATTGGCACATGCCAAAGTAGCGCCATACGCTTTCAAACCGTGCAAATTATGCCAACATAGCTGTGCGTGCCATTGGCACATGCCAACATGCATGATAGCCACTTTCTATTCCAAGCCGCTATGCTATTGGCACATGCCAAAAAGTAGCGCCCGCAACTTGGCCAAAGTGGTCGTGCATTCCATTGGCACATGCCAACACGCAACCACTAGCCAATTCCCAGTCCAAATCCGATATACCATTGTAGCGCCCGCGACTTGGCCAAAGTGGCCATGCGTGCCATTGGCACATGCCAAAACGCAATGATCGCTGTCGTATGCGTCCAAAATAATTCACTTTCTCACTCTACTAAATATGAATGAAGTACGTTATAAGAAAGAGTTCGTATCCACAGAGAGGCGATTGATGTTATGCAATTTTCAGATTCTTAAGGTAATTAAGGGGGGATTTTGTTTTTATCAAAGCAATAAAATAAAGTAAAGAAAATAAAATATGAAAGTAATTAATAAGAGGAAGATATTGGTCACGAGATAGTATCATTCACAAACATGTATTTTTCATCAATGACTAGAATTGGTAATTTAATCTCGCAATTATCAAAAGTCCTAGGATATCCTGATCGCAAGAGTATACCGTTTGTTTCCTGATTTTATCACAAACAACATATAAAGATGCTATTGTGAAATCTACTTAAAAAGCAACCTAAAGTGTAAAAGCATAATTAAGTTTAACTCCCTAAGAGCAATAAGTTCTATGAAATAAGACTAATCAATGTAAACAAACGTGTAAAAGCACTAATTCATTTTAACAAAGGTTATGATTCATATGCGATTAAAAAGATGTATCAGTACAAGTAATAATCAAAAGATGCTACTAGAAATCAGAGATAACAACTTTTATGTATTGAAAACTCTAATATAGCTATAGAGATGAAAACAAATCCAATTGATTCCGGACTCAACCAAACTAGCATTCAAATCATATGATAATAAAAATAATGAATCATCAACGATAGAATTGAGACAAAACTAATTCATAGAATAAAATAACATGTTTGATGAAATCAACTTTATCCCATAACCAATAATTGTATTTAGCTACTCATATTAATGGAGTTCATCATCATAATAATCAAAGGAAGAAGATGAAACATAAAAGAAAATAAACCCTAGAAAATTGTTTTTCAAAACTCCAAGAAGAAGAAGAATCCCCTAAAAGTTGTAGAAAACTTCCTTTTTATAGCTCTTCTTGTTCCAAAATTAGGTCTAGTCTTCAAAGGTCCAATAGATAGAAGTCCTTAAGCCCATGTGTGTGAAAACCCATGTAGAAAATCTTCCCCAAAAGTGGTCGCCGGAAAACTGGGTTATGCCGGAAGTTGGCCGAAATCCGGTCACCAGTCGCCGGAAATTTTTACCGAAAAAATATCTCTGTGCACTGAACCATCGGAAACTATCACCAGCAAATGCATACTCCCAGCTCTTACACTCTACCACCGGCTCGCCATTCTCGCCCACTTTTCGCACAGTTTCTGCATTTTTAGTTGCGGCATCTATTTTTCTTCTCCTCACCATTGCAACCCTGACCTATACTCTCATTCATTCAAGCCAATAGTATTTAGCAGCATAACCATGACAGACTCATAATAGCCTGGTACCCATTTGCACTTCTATTCAGCTCATTACATAGCTTCCATGTACTCAGCTACATCCATGACTCCTATGCATCACCGTTGCATCACAAATCTATAACATCAACTCCTTCCTCGACATCCATTCTGTAACTGTAATTAATGCCACACCAATCTAAGAACCCACTAGATCAGTACCCATTTAATCTCACAACAACAATCCTCTTACCCTGCTCAAAATAGAAGCACCAGCAGCATCAGTGCATTAGTTCTCATCTCAACCATTGGCAGTTGCATCTGAAGCTTCATCTCCAACCCCTTTGAGTCCATTTTACCAGATTACAGCTCCTAAATGCAGTTCCACTTGCACCTGCAACTACAAAACCAACACCTGCCATTCCACCTTGCCACTCTATCCCCTGCAGCTCATATAAACTCTGACTGCAAACCCACAACATCTCTAACTGCAGCTGCATCTGTAGCTGCGCATTTCGACTAACAACAACATCACAAACCACTTCATTCATTAATAACATGCCATACTCCCTGCAATATCAGACCTTCCATACCAGCACCAAAGCCTTGTATTCTCCAGCTCTGCAACACAAGCTAATGTCTCAACCTCAAAACTGTTCTACAATCTCAGTACTGACCCATACACTCCATGAATAGGCCCCTAAGCCGCCATAAATCGAACCTCAGAATCTATGGCTAGCAGCTGTAAAAGAACCGCAACTAATTGCTATGAGACCTGAGTTGTGGTTCAGATTTTTTGTCAAACACTTTTTGTGTATGCTGCAAATTGCTAATGGATGTTTGATTGTTACACCTTGGAGATAACACAAATAGATTCCTTCCCTGTAATACACGAGTTTGATACAAACCCATAACTCAAAATCATTTCAGAACACTAAATCTTTATCAATCAATATCATTCACAGCTTAGAACAATGGCAGCAATCTTTAGTTGCACAGAAAGGTAATAGAAGAGCTCATTTGGCCTTCTCTCTTGCTGAAATTCGAACTGGAAAAACCAACTCCAATTCCTTCTCTGATATTCTAAAACTTCATTAAATCAATTGCAGTAGTAGAAGGTGTTCTTCCCTTAATCTCCACAAACCCAAAATCTCTGAAATCCGTTAAAATGATCAACAAATTCTTTACTCGATCACTCTTATCAACCCTGACTTCAATTACAGAGAAAAACTCATCTTCTCTTTTACCAGACCACTAACATCATACGCTCAAACCCTAAAATCTATTTCTCCAAAAATTCTACCATTCACAGTTGTTGAATCTTCAAAATGATAAAACCCATCTGCAGTTTATCTTTCTCTATCTCCATTTCCCTGTTAAATCCTCTCCGTGAACACTGACCAGCCGCCACTCTTTTTCTCTCTATTCTCGATTTCAGGTGAAGTAGGAAAAAGAAAACCAATGATAAGGTTCTATGATTTTTAGGTTTAATGTAGGAATCGGACTGGCTATAGCCACTCATGTACTACTGGATAAGGGCTAACTGAAATGGCACCCCTTTATATGTATTGTCAGTTCTAGGGAACTGACAAGCTTAATCAATGATTTTTCTCATAACTTTCTCATGCGACGTCGGAACGACCTCATTCTTTCTCCACTGTTTTTGCCTTTTCGCTCCAAATGAATGTTTTCTTTCCTTCTATCGAGTTCTTCCACCAACAGCATCCGTCTCTTATTTCTCAAGTCCACTTCTTCTCTTCAATGTCTCTTAATCACTAAAACTGTCATGCTTTTCAGACAAAATTTGCATCACTAAAGCAGACATACCTTTTAGACATAGATGAAGAAATAAAATCAAATAATGAGGAATAGTCCGCCTCCAACGCTTTTGCCCTGTTTCTTCTTCTTTTGTTCCAAATGACTCCAAAGTACCTAAACACTCAAAACCAAACATAAGATACATAATTTACAAGAAAACTTAGTAAAGAAAGCATAAACAATAGATAAATAATAAGGTGTTTTAGACACCTATCAAATTCCCCCACACTTAGACTTTGCTAGTCCTCGAGAAAATCAAACAAAAATAATTATAAAACATACATACAACTCCGTCTTGTCGAGGCTACGGTTACTCTTAGCATAAATAACAAGCCTTTGAACCCCTAGGTGTACCTACAAAACCTTTTACTCCAAATTTCAGCTGCCTGTGAAAAGTCTATGAACGAATCCAAAATGATTATAGGAGGAGGTATCTTGCGCAAATTCCATTTATATTTAAGTAAATAAATCTCTAATTAGATAGTCGAACAAACCACAATACTCTAAAACTAACTAACCACAATCATAATGAAAAGATTAGGAAGATGGATATTGAGGTAGATGTTTGTGAATGTTGACAAGTGATCGGTGTTTCCCATATCTGTCTGAAGGTCACCGCCAAGATGAACCTATGCATCCTATTGGATTGAGCTACTAGTATGAATTATAGTGTCAACACGACTGGCATATACAAGGGAACCAGTGGTCAACAATCTTAATTCTACATCAACTCAACCGTCATATACAAGGGAACCATGAGTGAACTTTATTAACCAATAATTTTTTTTTTCTTCAAGACATCATGATTAAATCTTTTGGATCCAAGCGCATGCTTCTTGTCTGCAGATTACATGATACCTCCCATGGATCTTGCATTCCACGCTTGTTTAGGCGACGGAGACAGGGAGAACATACACATATTGATATCCAAGTGTCATTTTTATTCCGATTGGTCTAATTGGTCGGTCTTTTTTTTTTTTTTTTTTAGTAACTCAATCACTCTATTTCATCCCAGCAGTAATAACAAGTCGATGTTTAGCGACCCACCAAAGCACTTAGAGAACAATAGATAAATATGGAAAAATAAAAATAGAACGTGATATGGTGATATTCCGAGATATGGTAACAACTATCATGTTATTTATAATTTCTGAGCTATGTCCATCCTTTTAGTTAATTGTTTCCTCAACTCCTTCATTCAAAATGGTTCCATCCACTTATATTGGTAGTGTCATCCTAAAGGAACAAGTTTTTAGATTTCAGAGTTCATAAAACACAATGTTTTCTTGTTTTTCGGATTTTTTTTTTTACTAAAGGCATAAAACAAACTATACAAACATATAAATACTCCCCCATACTTAAAATTTACATTATCCTCAATGTAAAATTGAGTCATTCAAAATAAAGCTCAAGGTGGGAAATTCCACAAATTATATGCAAAAATAAAAAGATAAAATGCTTAAAAATAAAAAGATAAAGATAAAGATACAAAACCGGTGGGTTGCCTCCCACTTAGCGCTTGGTTTAAAGTCATCATCCCGACTTGCTCCTTGTTTGTTACGCCTTAGCCGGCTTCCAACACATTATGGAAATTTGATTGAATGGTACTTGGGTGTTTCTTCGCCTCAAAGATGTTGAAGTGTATGACTTCTTCATCGAACTCCATAGTCAAGGTGCCATTGTGGACATCAATCTTAGTTCTAGCGGTACTCATAAATGGTCTACCCAACAATAAAGGTATAGACGAGGATGAATTCATATCACTCATGTCTAAAACGTAGAAATCCACTGGAAATATTAGTCCTTTTACATGCACCAAAACATCCTCAACAATCCCTTTAGGGTAAACATTATATCTATCGGCAAGTTGAATAACTATGCCGATTTTATTGAGAGGACCAAGATTTAAAGCATCATAAATCGAAGTATGCATAACATTAATAGACGCTCCTAAATTTAACATAGCTTTTGCAAACCTTGTTTTACCAATAGTGCATGGAATAGTGAAACTACCGGGATCTTTCAATTTAGGTGGGAGTTTCTTTGTAATATACGCCGAAGCGTTTTACCCCACACTCATTACCTCATTACCAGTTATCTTGTGCTTGTTAGTACACAATCCCTTTACTCACTTTGCTTAGTGATGAGATTGTCTAATTACTTCAATGAGTGGAATATTCACTTAGACCTTCTTAAAAACATCCCAAATATCCATATCTTGTTCCACCTTCTCATTATCTTTAGCGAACCTTCCAGGAAAAGGTAGAGGAGGAAAATAAGTAGAAACAAGAGGTTTAGAGTTTGATTTAGTTACCTCGAGAGTTTGGGGAAAATCTGCGTTCTTTTCCTCCAAAATTGGTTCCTTTGGGGCTTCTTCTTCACCCTAATTAGTAACTTCGGGTTTCAAAAGTTGTGTACCACTTCCCAACATAATAGCATTGACACCCTCTCTTGAGTTAAGAGGTTAGGAAGGGAGTTTCTCACTATTTTTTGCATGCAGCTGATTAATCTCCTCGGCCATTAAACCAACTTGTGTTTGCAAGTCCTTGACCGCACCCTCCGTTCTTTGCATAAAATATTTCAGCAACTCTTCCATATTGGACCCTTGATTTTGAGGTGGTTGTTGTTGTTGCTGGAATTGTTGTTTTTGCGGTTGACCAACTTGTGATTGCAACTCCTTAATTGCATTATCCGTTTTCTGCTGATTTAAGTTCACTAGTTGTTGATTTTGCTGTACCACGGACCTTAGAGCCTCCACCAAAGTAGCCATCTTCTCCAATTCTGGATTACGCCCTTGTTGTGGTTGTTGCACTTATTGTTGGAACTCATTTGGATGGCTGTAAACAGAACTTGTACTTGCAACTTGCTCGTAAGTGTTGGAGTAAATACCATACGGCTGAGTTGAGAATATAGCATTGACATGCTCTACGTTCTCATAAGCTGGGCGTGATGGTTTTACAACCACTACTGCAATTTGTTGCATCATTACCATCATATTGGTCATTTTTTGACGTAATTCAATAATATCATCAACTCAATTATCTCTCTTGGTAGGTGGTTCTGATCCACGACTTGAAAATTATTGAGAATTTGCTGCCATACTATCAATCAACTCCCTAGATTGTGTCACCGTCTTGTTCATAATTGCACCACCACTTGTAGCGTCAATAAGATTCATATCACTTGCTTGAAGACCTTGATAGAAGTATTGGATAATCATTGCATCACTAAATTTGTGATGAGGGAAGCTTGCCACCAATCTCTTGTATCGTTCCCAACATTCATATAAAGATTTTCCCACATTTTGCTTCATCCCACAAATCTCCTTGCGAATTTGAGTAGACTTTGATGCAGGAAAATCTCTCTCTAAAAAGAGTTTCTTCAACCCATTCCATGTTGTGACACTTCCGGGAGGCAAATAATATAACCAATCCTTAGCACTATCCGCCAAAGAGAGTCAAAAAAATTTCAACATTGCACCATCCGCATCAGTATCCGCTGGAAGCACGACAATGACAATGGTGTGGAAGTCCATAAGATGCTTGTTTGGGTTCATTCACCATGCCACGAAACTTTGGTAATTCTCTAAGCAACCCCGGCTTGATCTCGAAAGTAGAGTTTGTTTGAATACACCCTTGTTGTGTATCTTGCTTGTGAGAAGCCATCTCCTTGAGTGTACGATTTGCATCACCCATTGCTTCCTTCGGTTTGCATTTCAGTAGGGTACCTAAAACACAATTCTCAAAACTAAGTCAGAAAAATGAAACAAGAAATAAGAAGCAATGATAAAAGAAAAAATAATAAAAAGAAACTAAAAACTATATAACAAGCCGAATGCTTCCCCAGCAATGGTGCCAAAATTTGACCGCTGTCGTATGCGTCAAAAATAATTCACTTTCTCACTCTACTAAATATGAATGAAGTACGTGATAATAAAGAGTTCGTATCCACAGAGAGGCGATTTTTGTTATGCAATTTTCAGATTCTTAAGGTAACCAAGGGGGGATTTTGTTTTTATCAAAGAAATAAAATAAAGGAAAGCAAATAAAATATGAAAGTAATCAATAGGAGGAAGATATTGGTCACGAGATAGTATCATTCAAAAACATGTATTTTTCATCAATGACTAGAATTGGTAATTTAATCTCGCAATTATCAAAAGTACTAGGATATCTTGATCGCAAGAGTATCCCGTTTGTTTCCTGATTTTATCACAAACAACATTAAAATATGCTATTGTGAAATCTACTTAAAAAGAAACCTAAAGTGTAAAAGCACAATAAAGTTTAACTCCCTAAGAGCAATAAGTTCTATGAAATAAGACTAATCAATGTAAACAAACGTGTAAAAGCACTAATTCATTTTAACAAAGGTTATGATTCATATGCGATTAAAAAGATGTATCAGTACAAGTAATAATCACAAGATGCTACTAGAAATCAGAGATAACAAATTTTACGTATTGAAAACTCTAATATAGCTATAGAGTTGAAAACAAATCCAATTGATTCCGGACTCAACCAAACTAGCATTCAAATCATATGATAATAAGAATAATGAATCATAAACGATAGAATTGAGACAAAACTAACTCATAGAATCAAATTACATGTTTGATGAAATCAACTTTATTCCATAACCAATAATTGTATTTAGCTACTCATATTAATGGAGTTCATCATCATAATAATCAAAGGAAGAAGATGAAACATAAAAGAAAACAAACCCTAGAAAATAGTTTTTCAAAACTCCAAGAAGAAGAAGAATCCCCTAAAAGTTGTAGAAAACTTCCTTTTTATAGCTCTTCTTGTTCCAAAATTAGGTATAGTCTTCAAAGGTCCAATAGATAGAAGTCCTCAAGCCCATGTGTGTGAAAACCCGTGTAGAAAATGTGCCCCAAAAGAGGTCGCCGGAAAACTGGGTTATGCCGGAAGTTGGATGGAATCCGGTCACCAGTTGCCGGAATTTGCCACCGGAAAAATATCTCTGTGCAATGAACCATCAGAAACTGTCACCAGCAAATGCATACTCCCAGCTCTTCCACTCTATTTCTATGCAGTTCATACATTCACAAAAACCAACCAACCCAACATCTTATTTCTTGCGAAAACGTACCCAAAAGTGTGACACGTAGATCATATATCCAGCCGCCAACTCTTGCATCTGACTCGTACCCCCTTCATGATTCACTGAAATATTATGATTCATGCTTCAAGTTCTGAAATCCGGAAACCAGAACTAGTACCACCGGCTCGCCATTCTCGCCCACTTTTCGCACAGTTTCTGCATATTTAGTTGTGGCATCTATTTTACTTCTCCTCACCAGTGAAACCCTGACCTGTACTCTCATTCATTCAAGCCAATAGTATTTAGCAGCATAAACATCACAGACTCATAACAGCCTGGTACCCATTTGCAGTTCTATTCAGCTCATTACACAGCTTCCCTGTACTCAGCTACATCCACGACTCCTATGCATCACCGTTGCAGCACAAATCTGTATCAACAGCACCTTCCTCGACATCCATTCTGTAACTATAATTAATTCCACACCAATCTAAGAACCCACTAGCTCAATACCCATTTAATCTCACAGCAGCAATGCTCTTACCCTGCTCAAAATGAAAGCACCAACAACATCAGTGTATCAGTTCTCAGCTCAACCATTGGCAACTGCATCTGTAGATCTATCTCCAACCCCTTTGAGTCTATTCTACCAGATTACAGCTCCTAACTGCAGTTCCACTTGCACCTGCAACTTCAAAACCAAAACCTGTCATTCCACCTTGCCACTCTATCCCCTGCATCTCATATAAACTTTGACTGCAAACCCACAACATCTCCAACTGCAGCTGCGCATTTCGACTAGCAGCAACATCACACACCACTTCATTCATCAAGCACATGCCACGCTCCCTGCAATGTCAGACCTTCCATACCAGCACCAAAGCCTTGTATTCTCCAGATCTGCAACACAAGCTAATGTCTCAACCTCAAAACTGTTCTACAATCTCAGTACTGACCCATATATTCCATGACTCGGCCCCTAAGCCGCCATGAATCGAACCTCAGAATCCATGGCTAGCAGCTGGCAAAGAACCTCCTCTGATTTCCATGAGACCTGAGTTGTGGTTCATATTTTTTGTCGAACACCTTTTGTGTGTACTGCAAATTTCTAACGGATGTATGATTGCTAAACCTTGGAGATAACACAAATAGATTCCTTCCCTGTAATACACGAGTTTGATACAAACCCATAACTCAAAATCATTTCAGAACACTAAATCTTTATCAATCAATTTCATTCACAACTTAGAACAATGGCAGCAATCTTCAGTTGCACGGACAGGTAATAGAAGAGCTCATTTGGCCTTCTCTCTTGCTGAAATTTGAACTGGAAAACCCAACTCCAATTCCTTCTATGATCTTCTAAAACTTCATTAAATCAATGGCAGTAGTAGCAGGTGTTCTTCCCTTAATCTCTACAAACCCCAAATCCCTAAAATCCGTTAAAATCATCACCAGTTTCTTCACTCGATCATTCTCATCAACCCTGACTTCAATTACAGAGAAAAACTCGTCTTTTCTTTTACCAGACCACCAACAGCATACACTCAAACCCTAAAATCTATTTCTCCACCAATTCCACCATTCACAGTTGTTGAATCTTCAAAATGACAAAACCCATCTGCATCTTATCTTTCTCGATCTCCATTTCCCTGTTAAATCCTCTCCGTGAACACTGACCAGCCGACATTCCTTTTCTCTCTATTCTCGATTTCAGGTGAAGTAGGAAAAAGAAAACCATTGACAAGGTTCTCTGATTTTTAGGTTTACTGTAGGAATCAGACTTGCTATAACCACTCATGTACTACTGGATAAGGTCTAACTGAAATGGCACCCCTTTATATGTACTGTCAGTTCTAGGGAACTGACAAGCTTAATCAATGATTTTTCTCATAATTTTCTCATGCGACGTCGGAACGACCTCATTCTTTCTCCACTGGTTTTGCCTTTTCGCTCCAAATGAATGTTTTCTTTCCTTCTTTCGAGTTCTTCCACCAACAACATCCGTCTCTTATTTCTCAAGTCTACTTCTTCTCTTCAATGTCTCTTCATCACTAAAACTATCATGCTTTTCAGACAAAATTTGCATCACTAAAGCAGATCTACTTTTAAGACAGAGATGAAGAAATAAAAGCAAATAATGAGGAATAGTCCGCCTCCAACACTTTTGCGTTGTTTCTTCTTCTTTTGTTCCAAATGACTCCAAAGTACCTAAACACTCAAAACCAAACATAAGATACATAATTTACAAGAAAACTTAGTAAAGAAAGCATAAACAATAGATAAATAATAAGGTGTTTTAGACACCTATCACGCAACCACTTGCCACTTTTATTCCCAACCTACTAGCCAATTTCCAAGGCATTCCGCACATGCCATTGGCACATGCCACATGCTCCACTAGAGACTTTGGCATTGCCATTCGCACTCAAAGTGCAACTTGCGGACAAGGCATTCTGCACATGCCAAATGCTCCACTAAGCGACTTTGGCATTGCCATCCGCACTCAAAGTACAACTCGCGGACAAGGCATTCTACACATGATATTGGCACATGCCAAATTCTCCACTAAGCGACTTTGGAATTGCCATCCGCACTCAAAGTACAACTCGCGGTCGAGACATCCCGCACATGCCGCAACGCTTCACTAACAACTTTGGCATTGCCACTTGCGCCCAACTCTCGAGATATCAACATAAACTGGGGGATGCTTTCTTGGGGTTTTGGTTTGGCAGTCACAGCGTGCAGCGTACACTACGCTCGCAATAAAGCAAGGCGTGCAAGGAATGAATACGGTCAATTAAATAAGGAAATTTATGGTGAAAACGTTTTTTACCATAAAGCCAATGGTTTCCACCTCCTCTGTTTTAATTGACACATTTACTCAATTCCTTAATGAGGCCAGGGTACGTTCAATCTCACTTGTATAAATAGGTTTCACCTATTCTGCCAAAACACACAAGTCTTGGTCAGGCAAAAATACAACACTATCAGATAGCAACTTTGCAAGCTCTCTCAAAAGCTTCCATCACTAGCAAGCTTCCGCAAGCTTCTACACTTATGATACAAGTCGAGATACTACCTATCCAGAACTCTCTGGTCTCATCACCCTTCTTTGCTATCCTCCCCAAATCAACCCTTCTCCTCCACTTTGTGACCGAAGCAAATCTGGAACGACAATCTTCTTGGTTTAGGCCAGAGTTGTACAGATTGATATCTCGAATCAAAAGTGCTCACGTGCAGCACATTTGTTTAAGGATTTAAACCAGTCTCTCCATCATCGAATTTACCAAATTCAGCAGAGGAGATTTTCTCCCATAAATACTTATATACGAAGTTCAAAAGATAAGCGTTATAATACATATCCTAATTCCTTAACACTATGATCATATGATCATGTATCACTACTAGAGTATAATCATTCACAGCTTCACAATTATGTTTTCAATATAGCACGACTTGAAAGATACGTTAGGAATGAAACAGTTCAAGTCAAAATATTACTAAACTCAAGAGGAGGGATGATGTCGTCGTTGTAGATTTTTACTTCTTCACATTATTCAAGTCTTCGAGTAATACTTGTATGTCTCATAATACCAATCTTTCTAGTCTAACCTATACGAAGATGTCTCTAGTACATAATCGAGCGACTATTTAAATGAGTTTTGATTCACTAAAATATGACAACCAAACTTGACATACCAACGCTTGGTAGGTTCAACCAAGCTATGCTCTAATAGGGTTTTCCTTGTCGAGGTTTTAATGAGGAAACATATGCGTGTCCAACACTGTCTGAGTCTTTATATGCTTATACAATTTCAGGTTTTTATTTTTCGAGTTTTCCTGATATGTTTGTAATGACTTAGCCACAATGGTCATCAAGGCGAGTGTTATAAACAAAGTTTATTTAGTAATATGCCCTTCATGTCTAAGATTAGGGTTCATATATCTTAGGCACCAAGTCTTTTATCTATATAAATTGAGACTTAAACTTTGTATTCCACATACATGATAATAAGATTTCTCTCTCCTTTCTTCCCCTTTATTTTGTGTGTCCCCCTCTTTCTCTATTTTACAAGAAAATTAAAAATTTAAAAACTTTCCCCTTCTTTATTTTTGTTTCACTAGAAAACAAGTTAAGTTGTGTCGTATAGATATTTTAGATGAATGAATAAATCTCAATAAAAATAACAAAATAAATTACTTTGGAATTATAGTGTTATCAAAATTAATTCCAACATATTTCATATACAAAATTACACACTTGGAAGTGGTTGCCGGTGGTGAGCATTGATAGGTAGAGTTCCCTGCCGGCAGGGAGTAGGGGTATCTATGCAAATGATGTTATTCATTGGATTTCGTACAACAAAGTTGTAGCCTTTGACTTGACCGAGGAGGAGTTTCGATTGATATCATTTATCCCTGCTTGTCTGCAAAATCGTCAAATCGAAAATAGATATGGTCTTATAACAGGATTATGAGTATTGACGGTATAAGTTTAAGGTTCTTAAGTCAAGAAAACATCATTATCATTTACGGTCAAATCTTAGGATATTTCTTTTCCTTTTGTAGGGACTTGATATCGCACCCATGAAAATCACACGAAATAATGACGTATCGAGTATGCGAACTGATGTAATAAACAAGCGAATTGATCTCGCACAGATCATATTTCATATGACGGAATCAATGACGTCATGAAGTCACGGATAAAGTGTGAAAGTTACGCGAATATCAGTAACTCATACGAGATTATCTAATTTAAACGTGCGAAGACCTCGCACGTCAGATTCAATAACAAGGGCTTTATTAGCTGTCCTCCACTATGTAAAACTCCTATCTATATGACCAACCACTATTGTATCAAGAGAGTCTTTTTGTGAATTAAGATAGAACTTTAGGAGAGAGAAACTAAATTGTTCCCCAAGTTAGTGTTGTATCTCTATACTTGTATTGATTTCCAAACTTAATATAATTTATTTGTGTGTTCTTCATCATGATTTCATAGTTTACTCAACTAAATCTCTCAAGGGGTATGGTAGTAGATTTTCTTCTACTACATTTTGGCGCTCGAAAATAGTTCGGGAAAAAAGATCTTTGTGAAAACTTTCGTAAGAAAACTCGTTTCCAGGAATAGATTATGGTTATTGTTAGAGCATTGCTCGGTCGAGCATTGCTATATCAAGCATGTTTGTCAATGTTAGTGATCAAAACTATAAAGTCTTGATTTCTAGTCTACTATAGCTAAGTTCTCGGACTAGGATATAAAGTGTAGTTGAGCTCAAGAACTCCATGGAAATCATCATACAAGACGAAGGACTACTCAAATAACCAGTGGATCTTCATCGACTAAAAGGTATGTGGGGACTTGAACTTATCTATCACTAAAAGGTCTATTTATTCTATCTTGTATCTTGAGACAAAAGTCGTATTACTATATAGATTAAAGATATACACATGTGACATTTCGAGCTGAGTACATCTCGCTTATATATTTGTCGAAATGTGTGTTGGTAAATCTTTCTCTTTAGCCAAGTTCATCTTTGCCTAGTGACGAAAGTCATGTTATGTTTCAATCACTTTAGAAATTGCTCTGACAAAAACTAGTTTGTGAATAATAGCTATATGACATCCTCTGAGAATGTTTCAATGATTGAAATGAGAGTTTAGATAATATAACCACTGGGGGATATAAACATTGTTGTGGTAACACATATATGTATAAGTCCTTAGCACTTGAACTGAAGTTCGTGACCTTTGTTGATCAAGTGAAAACCGGAATTTGAGCAGTCAACCCAGTCCGCGAACTCAGTCCGCAAACGTGCGTAGTTCTCGAACCAGAGAATTTTTGCTGGAGTTATAGCCCGGTTTCAGTCCGCGAACTCAGTCCGCGAACTGACGGAAGTTCTCGAACCCGAGAATTTTAGATGGATATTATGAACTCCAACCTTTTACTTGAGTCCGTGAACCCAGTCCGCGAACTTGAGTGGTTATGTCTAAAAACGATGTTCGTGAACTTATTTAAATTATCTAAGGAATGCTATTGCAATCCGTGGCTTTATAGGTCATGAATCGATTCGACTGAATTACATCGTTTTTGCTTCAATTGTGTCTTTTGTAGTACATAAGATCTCATAGAAATTGAACAACTCTCTAACTAGTTCATTTGAGTTTTTTGGACTAGTTATGGTGAAGAAGAATATGGTTGATATGAAAGTTATCATTTGGCTAACAATTTGGTTGACTAATATTGAACCAACCATTGTACACGTTTGGGTACGGTTACACAAATCCAAATCGTCAAGTACATGTGTGTATGGCAAGCTAAGTTTTCGATCTAACGGTTGAAAGATATTAGCTTGTATCTGATCAGGTTTTCATCTAACGGTGAATATTGAATGCTTTGTTACTAAGCTAACATTGATTGCAAACCCTGATTTGAAAGACTATATAAGGGAGAACTCTAGCAACTGGGAAAATTAATCCCCACATATTCTGTGTGATACTAGTTTGCTAAGCTAGAGTCGATTCTCCTTTAACCCTTGGTTTTCTTCTTCTAAAACTAGGTTAACGACTTAAATACTTCATTGGGATTGTGAAGCCAGACCGATACTACTTTTCTTGTAGTTGTGTGATCTGATCTTACTGTTTCTATCGTACGAGTACAATTGTAATAATTGTCTTGAGATTTATATCTTCGATATATAGGTAATCACAAACATCTTCGTCTCATCGTTTGTGATTTCATAATATCTTTTTTCGTTGGGTCGATTAAGACTATTGTGAGGTGATTGATAAAACTGAGATGTGCTTCGGTAATATAAGTCCGGTTTTATTGATTGAGATTTGTTTGCTAGGTTTAATCAGTCTTCGGTAATATCAGAAAAAGGAACAAAACTCATAGGTTTATTCGTGGGAGATGAATTTATCTATCTTGTAGACTTTTCTATGTGATACTGATTTGTTTGCTAAAGTCTTCGACTTTGGGTCATAGCAAATCTTGGTTATGGGTGAGATCAGCTAAAGGAATCAAGTGCGCAGTATCCTGCTGGGATCAGAGGAGTAGGAGCATAACTGTACCTTGGATAAGTGTGAGATTGATCAGGGTTTAATTACAGTCCAGACCGAAGTTAATTTGGAGTAGGATAGTGTCTGTAGTGGCTTAATACAGTGTATGTTTAATTTGGACTAGGTCCCGAGGTTTTTCTGTATTTGCGGTTTTCTCGTTAACAAAAGTATGGTGTCTGTGTTATTTCTTTTCGCATTATATTTTATTATATAATTGAAATAATACAGTTTGTGCGTTGATCAATCAATTAGTATATCCGACCTTATTAGTTGTTGATTTAAATTGATTGACACTTGGATATTGGTCTTTGGTACCATCCAAGTTATCTCTCTTTGATTAGACTCACGAATCACATTTGCTTGAGTAAATCAAATTGAGAGATTGAGATAATAACTCCTTGAGTATTTTTTATTGATTGAGTCTAGTTGATTCTATAGAAAACAACTCGGTGTTGTCCATACAGATTGCTAATCTAAATATTGGGTGAGGTTGTTAGACCCCCGCTTTTTTAATTGGTATCAGAGCAGACAAACACGTTCAAGACCTCATAAGTTTGTGTTTGTAGCGATCTGACTCTATGGACAAAGGTGTTATCTCAATAAACGTACTACCAGTCTTCGATGGGACTAATTACTTATGGTAGAAAATTGCTATGCGCGCTTTTTTTCAAGCACGTGATTTCCAATCATGGGTATATGTTGTTAATGGATATAATGCTCCCGTTGAGGCTGTTGGAGATGTAAATGTTCCAAAGAATATTGCGGAATACACTCCTGCAGAGGTTCTTGCTGCAAAGAAAAACTCCGACGGTTTGAATGCAATCATACATGCCATTACCCCAAATCTTCAGCACCATATGTCTAATTGCACTAAGTCGCAAGAAGCTTGGGATATCTTAGCAAACGTATTTGAAGGAAACACCAGTGGAAAGGAAGCTAGGCTTCAAAACCTTAGTTCCTATTGGGAAAACCTTTGTATGGCAGATGAAGAAATATTTGATGAGTTTAATCACAAAGTGTCTGAAATTATTAATGCATCTTTTGCATTGGGTAAGACTATTCCTGAAAAGGACATTGTGATGAAAATTCTCAGATCACTGCCATCTAGATACGATGCTAAGAAGCATGCCATCGTTGAGGGAAATAACCTAGATAATCTCTCTAGAAATACACTGGTTGGAAATCTTAAGATCTTTGATCATGAACATTCATCCAAATCTAAGGATGTTGCGTTTAAAGCGCTAAAGGACACTAAATTACTTGATAAAAGTAAAAAAGTGTATATCTCTAAAGGTTATCACTCTGAGACAGAATCATCAAATGAAGATCTTGACAAATCAGTCTCGATGATCATAAGACAGTTTAGGGATCTTCTATTGAAGAGAAGTAAACGGTTCTCCAGAGATAAGCCTAAGGCATCAGTCAAACCTCATAATCATATTCCTCCTAAAAACAGGGATATTGATGAAACCGATGAGGAGGATATGCCTCAGTGCTTTAAGTATAAGGGATTTGGTCATTTTTCAAACGAGTGTCCAAATCGTAGAAAATACACTAGGAACAAAGGTCTTGTATCAACTCTTGATGAAATGTCTGACAGCTACGACTCTAATGAAGATGGTAAATCAAGTGTTGCACTTCTTGGTGAAAATATTAATTTTGATAATTGTAGCAATACACATATCAATTTTGATATTATTTCAGAATATAATCCAACCCTTCTGGAAGAAAAAGTTGACCCTTTTCTTGGAAACTCTGTTTATAATGTTTCAGGATCCACTATGTGCCTAGCTACTTGCACATTTCATAAACCTGATTACTATCCAAGTGTGACGTGCTCGTATTGTTCATTAAAAGGTCATGAATTCTCAAAGTGTTACAAGTTCAAACACAAGCAACGACACGTCAACAAACTTCAACAAAGAGCAAATCATCTAGCAAGAAAACTTAAGCTTTCTCAGAAGACAACAGAGGTATGTAAGATTTTATCTTCGTCTAAGAAGTTAGTTTCCAAGGAAAAATCAAGACCATTTGAGAAGAAAGTATGGTCAAACTGTTTTGATAGATAGAAGTCTGTGGATTTTCCACAAGAGGAAATTGGTGGAAAAATTGTAGTTCACCACAACGTAACTTGATTGCGTTGTTCTTAAAATCTTGTCTCATGTGCCTGATCAAAAGAGACAATGATTGTACCTCTCAGGCTTTAGGAAAAGTTTTTTTTTCTCTTAGAAGTTTTTTTGTTTTACTTTTGTCTATCAAATAAGAATAAAGGGTACTATAGACAATTCTACTTTTTATAGGGATAAGAGTTGATCGTCTACGAACTTATTTTAGGTTTCAAACCCTATATTCCTTTTCCTTCTCTAAAACCTCTCTTTATCTTAATATTACTTGTTGAGATAATTGTGAATTCCTCTCACAAACCCATACACTTATGAACGCTCCAAGAATGATGTCTTCTGATGAAAAAGAAGGTAATGTGATTGTTAAGCCATCAATCATGAAGGAAAAAGAAAAATCTCCATTGCCTCCAACCTTGAAAAGAAAAAGAAGGAATATGAGGAAGCCAAGAGCTGTTCCTTCAAATTCTCAAAAATTTTCTGATGTTCATGAAGTGTTAAAGGAGCTGCGAAAGGAGATTCAACAAATATAGGCTTTTGTATATAAACTCATGAGATTCAGAAGGCCCTGGTTCGACAACAACAACCAAGAAGTTTCATCGATATAAAATTCTTTCTTAATGAACCTTCTGTTCCCATGGCTGTTGACGAAAAGGAGTTCGGGGACGATAATGAATTCTTCAAAGGTCTTAATGCCTAGTAAATATTCTATTGTTTCTCTTTTGTTTAGAAGGATAACTAGTGTTTGACATTATTGTGATTACACATAGCTATGTCCAATGTTTTCATCTTTTTGTTTTTAGATTTATTGTTTTAAACTTGTTTGGAAGATGACGGTTGCAGTATTAATCTTTTGATTTTATATATTGCAATATTTTGATGGGATATGAATGTTTACGTCCATGAACTTGATTGTCCCATATTTTGTCAAAAGTAAATTCGTTCATGAATTGATATGCAAATATTGATAAAAGAATGAATAAACTTTTGACAAACACAAAAGTTAAGCCTATATTGTCAATTATTGATGTAAGATAGGTTAAAATATTTTGTGATTCAAGGATGTTGTCTATTGTATGTAATTGTGCAAATGGTGATGGAAACATAGAATGAATCCTTGTGTTATCCACGGTATAGATCCTTATTGATCCATTTTATTATGTATTACCGTGAAGGCTACATTGTGTATCTTATGTTGAGCACGATACAACTAAGTCGATTCCTTATTGGCATGGTTGGTTGTTCCATGAGATGCTATATGTTGAGCATTAAGAACTAAATAATCAACTTGTGTGGTTATTTAGTTTGTATTCCATAAGTTCTCTTATGTTGAGTACATGTTCGGTTAAGGTTGTCATGTATTATGGTAAGCTTAGTCGGGGTTCCATAATCTCTTATGTTGAGCCCAAATGAACTAAATCAATCATCTTGTGTGATTATTTAGTTAGCACTCCATAGATTTCTCTTATGTTAAGTGTGGCCAATTGAATTTATTACTTTTGTGGTTAGTGTATCCAATTGGATTATTTGTGTTTTGTTTTGTGAATAATCTAATCGAGTTTATTAAGTCTCCATAAGTTTTCTTGTGTTGAACATATTTAGTCAAATTAATCTTGGTTCGCTTTGGTTAATTTGATTAAATATTTCTTGTTGGATTCCAAATTCATACTTGTATGCAATTTGTTGAGTCTAAAGAAATCCTTCTTTTCTTTTGAAATTAAGGTCACTCTTGTTGTTCCTTAGGGAATGACATTTTATGGGGGAGAGTTCTTTTGAACTTGTGCTTAATTTCCAAATCTTTGTGGGGAGTGTGGCTGTGGAATATTAGAGGGGTTATCTTGAGTCTTTATAAACTCCTTGATGAACGCATTTAGCTTCGGCTTTATGATTGCATCTAAACAAGATGATATACATTTACCTTTGGTCATGAAATATCTCTTACGGAAATTTCATTAGGATCTCGTTCTTGTACCCTTTGTCAATTTTATTGGCAAAAAGGGGGAGAATTAATATGTAGTTTACATTACAAATACATATGGTTTTAGGATCATTATGTAAGGGGAAGTGGTTTCCATGTGAGATGGAGTATTGACTAAGGGGGAGTGAAGTATCACCATAGTATTGTTGTTTAAGTTATGATACAGTTGAACTTTGACGCTGTGTAATAATACTATGACATTGTATTATAATGATTGAAAACCAATGCTTTTCTCATTGTTATAGCTACGGATTTTCAACAACGATGATGCTAAACTTACAACCTTTGGGATCATTGGACTACTTGAAAGTGACGAAGATTTCGAGTATTGTTGAAGATTTGACATGTGGAATAGGAGCTACAAAGTTTATTTATATAATTTTTATATTCCATATGTATTAATAGTTTTGCCACTAAAATTGACAAATGGGGAGATTGTTAGAGCATTGCTCGGTCGAACTCGCATGGTTGTTATATCAAGCATGTTTATCAATGTTAGTGGTCAAAACTATAAAGTCTTGATTTCTAGTCTACTATAGCTAAGGGCTCGGACTAGGATATAAAGTGTAGTTGAACTCAAGAACTCCATGGAAATCATCATACAAGACGAAGGACTACTCAAATAACCAGTGGATCTTCATCGACTAAAAGGTATGTGGAGACTTGAACTTATCTATCACTCAAAATTTTATCTACTCTATCTCCTATCTTGACACAAAAGTCGTATTACTATATAGACTAAAGATATACACATGTGACATTTCGAGCTGAGTATATCTTGCTTATCTATTCCTCGAAATGTGTGTTGGTAAAGCTTTCGCTTTAGCTAAATTTATCTTTTCCTAGTGACGAAAGTCATGTTATGTTTCAATCACTATGAAAATTGCTCTGGCGAAGATGACGATGGATCTAATTAGTTCTGCTTCTTCTTTTTATCTTCCTTGTAATTAGTTCTCCATCTTACTGCAAGTTTCTCCAATTTGTAAATTTTCTTGATGTATAAATTTCTTTTGCTTCTATCTGTATGAATTAGAAAACAATCCTTTTCTGCAATATAGTTAATCAACATAATTATTATCCTTTATCCGTGTAAATATGTCATATAATAAGATCTATGTAATTTTCTCATATGATGATGAATAATAATTTCATCATTTTGTGCATTCCCATACTTGCCTATGTTATTCATCTACAATATGAGAAAATTTAGTAGAGCTTAGATATTAGTTGTAAATAAATTCTATTAAGTATATTTTTCCCCAATATCTGCGATGTTATCGCTAGCAACAATTGAATAATTTTATGATCTCTGCATAATTATCTCAAATCTCATAATTTCTGCGATACTATCGCAATCATTTGATCTTGTGGTCTTATTATGCCTTCCTACTTAAAGGTCTTATTTTGCCAAATTTTTCTTTCTGCGACAAAATCGCAAGACGTCGTTATATTTTCATGTATTGACCCATTTATCTTGCCTTATCTGTATGGACTTAATTTCTCTGCGACAATATGATAAGTCTAAACTCTCTTGTGAGAACAAGGCCTTATGACATTGCCGTCTTGCGATGAAATCGCAGGACGTCCTTACACTTTTTTGTAAAGACCCATTGATCTCATCTTAACTTTTTTTTATAGCTTGTTGCCTATGTATAATTTTTGTCACGCGATAATATGATAGGCCTAAATGTTCTTGCGATCATAAAGTCCCATGACATTGCCGTCTTAAGACACTTATTAGCTCCCTAATGGAGGGTGCCACCCTTATCTTCCCCCTGGTTTCCCCTTCAAGGAGGTCACATCGGCCATACTAGACTAGCTCCTCTCATCCAGATTTACCAACAACCAGCTGTTTTCGCAGCCTATTGTCATTTATTCCTATATGGCTTATAGTTACAAGACTGCACCCTAAATGGGGTTTTCTTCAGGCCGAGTGAATCATAGCCAAGACTTACCAAGAATGGCCAAGGTAGGTTCGTCCGTCCCGGGCACCCTTGGCTCAACTGTGTACCTCGGCGCCTTGGTCATACTTTGCACTCCTTAGGAGAGATCCTCGGTCGTCCAACCAGGGTATAACCTTATAAAGCTGGAAATCCAAGGTCTCTCTCCCGGATAGGTTTTCTTTAACCCCAACATCTTCATGACTCAGGTTCCAATTGCGGTATAACCTTATCTTTGAGTCAAGTAAAGAGATACCCCCTCATATGACGTACTTTAGGTCTTACATTTGCCTCTTGCGAGATTATACCCGCAAACTAGGGTGTATGCCATAAAGGTTCGTCCCATTCTATAAATCTCTGCGAAATTTTATTCGCGTTTCTCGCGGGTATTGTAACTCTGACGTAATTTCTTTATTTCGATCTTCTCTTTTCTTGTGCAACTTTTCAATTTCATATTTTTCATTGAAATGATTATTTTTTTTTGAAACATTATCTTCCGATAGTTCATTCATAAATTTCTTAAAATTCATCATTTTACCATTCTACTTACTACTTTATGTTTCTCCCCTTTTGTTGCGTTTTGTTATTTTCTCATTATCTGCGAGGCGCTCGCTATCTTCTTCCTCTAGTTGCTCTATCATATCAAACATCAACCTGTCATATCTCTGTCGTTGCTTGATATTGTACTTCCAATTGTTATTCTTTTCAGCTCTTTATTCACAAGATTTCACATCAATCTCATAACACTTCTTGCTTTCTCCCCAATATCCTTTAATGAGTCCAATACCATTAAGATGAGGAAATTTAATACATTGGTGAAAAGTGGATGCTACACCTAATATCCCATGTAGCCAGGGTCGACCAATCAGAACATTATAAGGTGATTCAATGTCAACAACACAAAATTGGACTTTAGAAGATATCCCCTTTAATGGAATTCACATTGTGATCTCCCCTTTGGATTAGCTAGCAGTACCATTAAAACCATAGATTTTATATGTTGATGGTATAAAATCCTCATCCTTTCCACCCATGGTTCTGTAGGTATGATAAAATAAGATATCGACAAAACTACCAGTATCTATTAGAATTCTATCAATGGCCCAGGAATCTTTTGCTTCATCATTATTTTCTTCATCTCCTTCTTCTATTTGCCTTGGATTTATTTCTAACCTTACTACCAGAGGATTATCGTGCAGCTCGCCAGGCTCTGGTACCTCTTGTGCAGTGAAAGAAATAGTCTGTTTCTGCCATTCTTCTAATGGCAAGACTCTCACAATATTCATTATTTTCTTGCCATCTGTGTATCTCGCGAAGACTCTGTTTAGAATGTTGTCGTGGAAATCCTCAATAGTTTTGTACGAATGTACATTGGAATTACAGAACAAATTCTTTGTTTTGGTTCCAACCTCTATCACAAATGTTTCTGCTCCTTTTACGGTATTCACTCTGCGAATGTCTGGTGCTGCTAGTAACTGCTGGGATTGTGGATGTCCTATTAGAAAATGATTTAATTTTCCTTGGTCGATCATCCTTAAAATTATCCTTTTCACATTCCTGCAATTATTTACTTAATGACCATGAAAGTGGTGGTAAGGACAAAATTCTTGACTTCGATTATTCGGATGTGGCTCTTTTCCCATATTCCATGGTGATGGTATATTTTCCATCAAAATAATAGCCTCCCAAAATTTTTCTATACTAGCATTTAGAGGTGGCATCTTAATTTCTTCCCATATTATCTTTTGATTATTTTGCCCTCTAAATTTATTCTGCCTCTGTCCACCATAGGTTTCTTGCGGTTGATAAAGCCTTTGAATCTTATTATTTCCACTGCGATTATAATAATTCTTCTCCCTTTCATACTCTTCTTGATCTCGACTGCCCATAGCTACCAATCTCTGCTGGTTATCAATTACCACTTTCTCTTGTTGTGCTTGCGAGGAACTCGCCACATTATTAATTATTTTAGGAAGTAAACTTCCATTTGTCGTTATTGAGCCTGTATTTGTGATTGGATATGATTCCATTTCATTTTGTTTCTCCTCCAAAGCAATGTATTCCTCTTGTAATTCTCGCATCTCTGTCATGGTGATTGTATTTTTGATTCTAAAAATTTGTATGTACATCAAATTGGTTGCGAACATTGCATTGATGAAAGAGAGAATAAGGTATCTCTCATCTACTCTTCCTGCCATCTCGCTGCACATTGTCTTCCATCTTATGGTTAGGTGTTTTAGGCTCTCGCCAACCCTCTGCTTTAACCCAAACACATCTTCAATACCTGGCCACGATGAATTGTTGCTTATATATGCTCCCAGAAATGTAGCTTGCAAATGATCAAAAGAAGTTATAGTATTTTTTGGCAATCCCTAAAACCATTTTAGCGCCTCGCCAGTTAAGATGGATGCAAAATATTTACATAATACAACATCATGGTTTTCCCACTGTAGTATGCATCTAACATAAGCCTTAACATGCTGAACAACACAAGTAGTTCCATCAAAGATACTGGTTAATGCTGGTAAATTGCATTTTGGGGGTATTCCTTTTAATTTTACTTCTTGATTAAATCGAGTCCTCGCAGCTTCGTCAAGTTGCCTTCTGCCTCCTTCTCTTCTGTTATTTAACATTCCTCTCATTTCTGCTAATTCTTTTAAAATTTGCTCACTCGCAGATGCATTTTGTTCCACTGGTCTTTTCAATGCAGCTTCTCTTCTCCTGCGCTCATGTCTTTCGAGATTTTGTGTATCCTCATTTGTATCGTTATTTTGCCTTCTTCTGCGATCTTCATCTCCATCTCCCCCTTGAATTCGTAATTGATTATGTCCTACAATTTCTTCTCTGCGAGTTTCTTCATTTTTCACCATTTCTATTTGCTGTCTTTCTAACCTCCTTTGTATCCTATCATACTCCTCCTGAATATTATTGTTATGATAATTTTGTGTTTGTCTCCTTTCTCGATTATCGTGATTATTCTGCCTTATTGCCTCTCGAAACTCTTGTTCTTCAATTTATGCTCTCAATCGTTCTCTTTCACAGGCTAAGCGTGCTTGTTCAGCATAATGTCTCTCAATTTCATTCTCAATAATTCTTTGATTTCTTTGAATTTCTCGCCCATGTAATATTCTTCTACCCTCTTATCGATTCTCTTCACCATCTTGGTTATTCTCACCTCCTTGATTTCTATTATTTCATCTACCATCCAAAGATTCACCGTGCGTATCATAACGATCATCAATCATCCTTTCTTCTTCATGACGTTGCTCTACATTTGGATTTTGCGTTTCTTCTCGGATATTTTCTCTAACATTTCTCATTGGGAATTTCGCCTTGGTTATTCTCTAAATGACCTTGAACTTGATCTAGCAGTACTTCTTGATCTTCTATTCTGTAACCTCAAATTCTCCATTCTCAACTCGTGATTTTGTCTTGTTAAATTCGCTCGTTCTTCCGCTTCCAGCCTTCTTTCTTCCTGTATTCTTTGTCTTAAATCATCTGTTGTTTCATTTTCACCTTCTCCATGAATTAATCCTTAAACCACTTCGTGATCTCTTTGTTCTCTTCTTTCATTTCTAAATTGTTGATTTTCTGCTTCTTCCGTTGAATCCGATCTCCAAGTATGCACACTCACTCTATCATAATCCATATTTCTATCCTGTGTTGGTGTTTCTTGATTCGGTTGTTGAATTTGATTTTCTCCTTCAATTCTTGTTCTATTTCTTCTTGTTCTTATCCTTGAAGATTCTCCCAATTCATTTGTTCCTCCACCTGCAAGACTTTTACTCCTCCTTACGGTTGTTGGTGGTTCTGACGTATTTCTTCTTCTTCTAGCCATTTCTTCAATCCTTGACAATTTCTTCGAATTCCCAAACTGTAACTATAGATTTCTTAACTCGATTATCCCTGTTTTTAGCGCCAAAATGTAGTTGCAGGAAATCCTACACTACACCCTTGATAAGAATCTATAGAAATTAAGTCATGTTTGAAGATCAAATACAACACTTTTATTATTTGATTCGCAGAAATGCTTATCAGAAATGTAAAAGATCAAGAATACAACTATTCTCTTGAACTTTCTCTCTTCTCAAGACTTT
Organism: Papaver bracteatum; assembly: GCA_023529315.1. Lineage (NCBI taxonomy): Eukaryota > Viridiplantae > Streptophyta > Magnoliopsida > Ranunculales > Papaveraceae > Papaver > Papaver bracteatum. The sequence continues at coordinate 107,711 of JAJJWX010003587.1, read as the reverse complement.
CTAAACTCTCAAAAAAATACATCCTCCTTTTCTGAATCTATTAGAACTCATTATATAGGAAATTACATAGTGGATGACAACTAAGTTTTCCTTTTATTTCGGATTTACTTTGAGATCTCATCGCAACAGCTATCATGCTCATTCTCGCAAGATTTATAACTATCGCAGATCAATCACGCTTTTCTCATGTTTCTTCAATTGTCAGCTATTACATCATTCTTTGGACTACTCTGTGACACTCGCAAAATGTTATTGGTGACGCTCGCAGAAACGTTGGTGATGCTCGCAAGAATATCGTTGTAGCGATATTCTGGTCCTACATAGTTCATGGATTGATTCAAGTGAATCACATCGGTTTTGCTTCAATTATGTCTTGTGTAGTACATAAGATCTCATAGCAATTGAACAACTCTCTAACTAGTTCATTTTAGTCATTTGGATTAGTTATGGTGAAGAAGAATATGGTTGATATGGAAGTTATCATTTGGCTAACCATTTGGTTGACTAATATTCAACCAACCATTGTACACGTTTGGGTACGGTTACACAAACCCAAAACGTCAAGTACATGTGTGTATGGAAAGTTGAGTTTTTGATCTAACGGTTGAAAGATATTAGCTTGTATCTAATCAGGTTTTCATCTAACAGTGAATATTAAATACTTTGTTACTAAGCTAACATTGATTGCAAACCCTGATTTGAAAGACTATATAAGGGAGAACTCTAGCAACTGGGAAAATTAATCCCCACACATTCTGTGTGATACTAGTTTGCTAATATAGAGTCGATTCTCCTTTAACCTTTGGTTTTCTTCTTCTAAAACCAGGTTAACGACTTAAAGACTTCATAGGGATTGTGAAGCCAGACCGATACTACTTTTCTTTTAGTTGTATGATCTGATCTTGTTGTTTCTATCATACGATTAAAATTGTAATAATTGGCTTGAAATTTCTATCTCCTATAGGAAAGATATAAAAGTAAACACAAACATCTTCGTCTCATCGTTTGTGATTCCACAATATATTTTTTCGCTGTGTCGATTAAGACTATTGTGAGGTGATTGATAAAACTAAGCTGTTATTCGGGAATATAAGTGTGGTTTTATTAATTGGTTCCTGTTCACCTTGATTTATCAAAAGACGGAACAAAGCTCATAGGTTTATTCGTGGGTGACGAATTTATAAAGTCTTCGACTTTGGGTCGTATCAACTCTTGGTTGTGGGTGAGATTAGCTAAGGGAATCAAGTGAGCAGTATCCTGCTGGGATCAGAGGCGTATGAGCATAACTGTACCTTGGATCCATGTGAGATTGATTGGGGTTCAACTACAGTCCAGACCGAAGTTAATTTGGAGTAGGCTAGTTTCTGTAGCGTCTTAATACAGTGTATGTTTTATCTGGACTAGGTCCCGGGATTTTTCTGCATTTGCGGTTTCCTCGTTAAAAAAATTCTGGTGTCTGTGTTATTTCTTTTCTGCATTATATTTTTATATAATTGAAACAATACAGGTTGTGCGTTGATCAATCAAATTAGAATATCCGACCTTATTGGTTGTTGATTTAAATTGATTAACTCTTGGATATTGGTCTTTGGTACCATCCAAGTTATCTCTCTTTGATTAGACTCGCGAATCACACTTGCTTGAGTAAATCAAATTGAGAGATTGAGATAATAACTCCTTGAGTATTTTCTATTGATTGAGTCTAGTTGATTCTCTAGAAAACAACTCGGAGTTGTCCATACAGATTTCTAATCGAAATACTAGGTGAGGTTGTTACACCCCCGTTTTTTCAGGTTTGCAGCTGGTATATGTGATCTCATCACTTTAGCGACATCAGTGCATATTCTGAAAATCGATTATTCTTTGTCACTTCACATTCCGCACTAAAAGTACAAATTGTGGTAGAGACATCCCGCACATGCCATTGGCACATGCCGCAACGCTTCACTAGAAACTTTGGAATTGCCACTTGCGCCCAACTCTCGAGACATCAATAAAAACTGGGGGATGCTTTCTTGGTGTTTTGGTTTGGCGGTCACAGCATGCAGTATACACTATGCTCGCAATAAAGCAAGGCATGCAAGGAATTAATACGGTCAATTAAATAAGGAAATTTATGGTGAAAGCGTTTTTCACCATAAATCCAACGGTTTCCACCTCCTCTGTTTTGATTGGCATATTTAATCAATTCCTTAATGAGGCCAGGGTACGTTCAATCTCACTTGTATAAATAGGTTTCACTTATTCTTCCAAAACGCACAAGTCTTGGTCAGGAAAAATACAACACTATCAGATAGCAACTTTGCAAGCTCTCTCAAAATCTTCCATCACTAGCAAGCTTTCGCAAGATTCTACACTTCTAATACAAGTCGAGATACTACCTAGACAGAACTCTCTGGTATCATCACCCTTCTTCGCTATCCTCCCCAAATCAACCATTCTCCTCCACTTTGTGACCGAAGAAAATCTGGAACGACCATCTTCTTGGTTTAGGCCAGAGTTGTACATATTGATATATCGAATCAAAAGTGCTCACGTGCAGCATATTTGTTTAAGGGTTTAAACCAGTAGCTTCACCATCGAATTTACCTAATTCGGCAAAGGCGATTTTCTCCCATAAATAATTGGCGACCACAGCGGGAGTTTCAATCTCTCGGTTACAATATCTGCTTTCAAAAATCGATCTCGCGCCTCGATACAAGCATCAAGATGGCAGAAGCTAGCACACGTTTTAGGGGATCTAAAACTCAACCCAGTTACCAGTGGTAAAAACTATAGGGAAAACTGGGGACTCGCTGAAGATGCTACCAGCAATTTGGGGACTTGCTAGCAGTCCTACCTGCAAATCTGCTGCTACCAACGATTGAAAACTTGCTGGCAACCCTACCAGCAAAGTCGCTGAAGATGCTATCAGCGATTGAAGACTTGCTGGCAATCCTATCAACAAAACCGCCTTTTACATGGAAAAGAGGATTGCTCACGGCAAAACCTATAAACACACACTTTCATAAAAACAATATTCCCTTCGCAAGGCATAATCAAAGTTATATATTAAAACCATTCATCCCATAAAATAATCCAACATTCCAAAAACATCAACCAACTACCAAAATCAGTCAGACTCCGAAATCAAGCACCCAAAGTGTTCCTCGAAATAATCAAAAAGGAATCTAAAGGAGAAACATTCAAGGGAAGTTGTCCATCAGCGGTTTACTCTTCTTAGAAATATGGTCTTTCGCATCTTCAATAGCTGCTCTCTTCATAGCTAACACATTGGACAACTCCTCATCTTCCGCTTCTTGCCGTGTGATCTCCTCCGCAGAAGGGATTTCGACTACTGTATCCTTCAATTTACGAATCTCAGCAAGATTTTTGATGAGACACGAAGCATTGAATTACTTCTCCACACACACATCGCGGTGATGTTCCCAGTTAGCAATGACGTATTCAGAAACGGTGTATCCAGTCACCCCGCACATATCCTCAATAGAGGATAAAGCTTCTTCCACACGTTTAACCAACGCAATACGACTAGTGACCTTCCTGGTCGTAGCCATGTGTCCATACTTCTTCCAGATTTTGGTATACAACGCCTCATATTTGTCCAGCATGCTGAAACCGCCGACCAACATGTGACCTGAGTAAGGAACCAAGTACGAAGGATCGAAAATTGCGGCTGTAACCAGATCCGCAATCTGCGAAGGATTCTCTTCCACATCTGCGATAGCAACCAGAGAATCATTTCCCGATCGAGCTGCATTCATGCTTTGCGATTGATCAACTTCCATCTCCAAGCCATCATCAGCGGTCACAGTCGATACATGAAGATTTTCAACTTCCATCTCCAGGTCATCACTGACGGTTGTTGTCACCAAGGGCAAGCCTTCATGTGACCCCACCTCAGATCCATCTCCTGAGTCAGATTCCTCCTGCAAGATTTGAGTTAGACATTTTTAAAGGGATGAGAAAGAAAAACAGGCGCGAAACCTACTGATCCAGTTTCCGGAAGAGATCCAGCGCTGCTATCGGAAGAATCACCTTCACTTTCCGAACTTTCTTCTTTCTCCGGTGCTTCACCGTTGTGAGAAGGCTCGATAATGCCAGAATTACTCAAAGGAGTTATCGTCTCCCGACAGCGAGCAAGAGTATTAAAATAATTAACACTACCAAAGCCCTGGAAGAAACGAGACACATACCTTCAGCAGAAATTCTCACATTTGGAAACAGTCCAGCAAAGAGGCGACACATACCTGGTTATTGGAAGAACTGAAAGACACAAGGGATGCAGGAGGATCCTTTGAAGCCATCTGAAACCCACCAGCATGGTTTTTTCATCCTTTTCTCTTTCACTTGGGGAATTTCAGAATTGCCAGACGATTTTCGCTTGAAATCTCTCAACATTGGGTTCTTATTCAAAACTTCTTGGGAAGGCTTACCACGAACATTCTCCACCGCGTCATCCAAAAACTTGAGAATCATAAGACGCTCCCGGCACCAGAACTCGTTATAACTAGAAGTCTTCGAGGGAGATCTTTCCGATTGGAAGAAAAGAAGACGGATACCTGACTGAAGGGCACTAGCATCGAAGGCAGCACACAACGAATCCTCAGGAAGCACCAGCTGGTGAGCAAGAGGCACCCCTTGATCGAAGCCCATGTGATGAGCGGCATGGTCAATATTGTAAGCAGCCATCCGAAAGACCCGCCCCCCCCCCCCTAAAGAAAGCCGGCATGTAACCCGTAATGCAGCTTTGAATAAACAAGTTTTCACCAACGCTCAAGTCGTCATCTGAAGATAAAATCACATCCAGAGCAGAAACAAAAGTATCAATTTGATTCACGGACCTATGAAATGGCTCCCACAGGCAAAAATTGATCTCGTATGATTTATCAAGAAGGCTAACCAATCTCACACCAACTCTTGGACGCTTATTCGCCCATCGAAGAATTCAAGAGCCACCCCAACTCGCAGGAATCGTAGGCAATGGCTTCAGAGCATACTTTTCAAAATGCTCCCATAGCCACGCTTGCATAAAAATGACGTGCACATACGAATCCACTTTCATGAAACCATTTGAAACTCGCATATTCGCGACTAAGTAATCCAGATGTGTATACAAGGAGCCAAGGAATAGCTTTCCAATGGGGAGAACTTCACCTTTCTCCAACTTCACAGCAATTGGTAGCATCTCTGACCTTATATCCGTCTTTCCGTAACCGTCGTCAAGGATGTCTCTAGACAACAGAGGGCCAAAAATGCTGCAATGTGGTGATCGCTTCTTTTATGTCTAGCCTCCAACTCTTCCGGAAACCACTGAGATATCCACCAGCTGTAAACGCACCTTTCATCCTCTTTTCGGACAGAATCCTTCGACTTCGCAGTAGAGTCTTTTCGGGCAAAATCTCCCAACTTAGCAGCTAGGTCATTTCGCATCTTCTTCTCATCACTTGATAATTGGATGTTAAGATTCCCGGTTACCGGAAGATTCAACAAGAGATCCACGCTCTCCAAGGTGAAATCTATTTCGCCCCATCTACCGATAATTGTGTGAGTGTCCGAACACCACCTAGAGAGGAAAACAACTAAGCACGGAACATTTTTCCTAATCTGGAGACTTGCTGAAGCTCTAACAACATCAATGATCTGTGCACGAGTCAAGTTGGAACTTATATGCTCCTTACTCACCATAAACTCAACCCACACATCAAAGGAACGCAATGAGCTTTGACACATCCTAAAATCGATATTGTAAGAGGCGTACAATCCTTTATGCAGACAAAGCCGTATAATGTGCTCCGGCCGGACTGAACGGGTTTTCTTTTTATCTTCACCACCAGTCAATAAAATTGGCACGAAATCTGGATGACTTCTCCGAGCAGGAGCGAGGGGTTTGGTAAATAACTCATCATCTATGTTAGGTTTCGAACTATCAACATCTTTCGACAAAACGGAGCCTTGTTCAGGTAACATCTTGTCGGTTTTTCTCACTTAGCAACAAGATATATGCACAAAACAAAATAGGGAAATTATGAAATGATCCCCCAAGCACATAACCATGCTCGACAAGAGAAAAATCCCTGACACATGGGAGAATAGTATTTTCTATGGTTTCAAAATACATATACATTATTCTCTCTGGGATTCTTATACAGTAATTCTTTCGGGTTCATATAAAGCACATATACAGTATTCTTATTCGGGATTCATATAAAGTAATTATTTCGGGTTTATATGAAGCAAATATACAGTATTCTTCTCCGGGATTCATATACAGTAATTCTTTCGGGTTCATATGAAGCACATATACAATATTCTTCTCCGGGATTCATATACAGTAATTCTTTCGGGTTCATATGAAGCACATATACAATATTCTTCTTCGGGATTCATATACAGTAATTCTTTCGAGTTCATATGAAGCACGTATGCAGTATTTTATTTCGGGATTCATGTGCAGTATATTTCTCAGGTTTAAATACATATACTGAATCTTTCTTCGGGTCCAAAATTATGCGCGCAACATCCTCTACGGGTTCGAAATCATATATGCAGTATTTTCTACGGAATCAAATCATATATATACAATATTCTCTACAAGAATCATGACAACCAATCATGCGCGCGATATCAACGCAAGATTTATAAAAGAAAAAGCACCTACTGGTAGGGTTTACACCTATAAAGGGAAACAAGAGAAGTATTAGAAAACACACCTGGATAGCCGGTTTCTCCTTTATTAGTTTACCGCTGGCAAGGAAGAAGGAAGGAACGAAGCACAAGATAAAAGAAAAGACTTCATGTATATATATGCGAGCGGTTTCCACAATAGGGAAGGATTCCTTTTCTCCCAAATCCGCGCGCGTAAATGAAGTTGGGGCTCACAAGGGCGCCCAACTTCCCAACGGCCGCTCAAGCCCCATCAACGGCGCCAATACCTCTCAAGCGTGCTCCTTTTGTGCCGGCCCCACCAATCGCGCCGACCTGTCAATGTCGCCCAAGTCGCACCAGCTATCACCACTATCTCCCACCGTCCCCACCAGCCAGCACGCTCAGTTTCTCAACTCGCGCCATAAGCTCAATGCTTCCCAACCGTCCATTTCCGCCAAATTGTGCCAACCTCCCGCTCCACGCAAAACTGCCAAAGACGAGGATTCCGAATCCAGTTTGCATCTCAGAAAAAAGGTCAGATAAATCTCCCGTTTCTCTTTCAGATCTTGTCTTGGCACCATCTTATGCTTAGTTCGCAACAAATCTCCTATTCCAAGCTAAGTAGGGGACTTAATGTCGATGGTGGATTTTAGATAAGGGGTAAAATTTTAAAACCACATGACCTAGTATTACCATCAACACATTAACTAAGAGCATTTAATTCAGGTGTCAATACTTAATGGGGGTATTTTTTCAAAATACCAGATTAGGGTTTTGACACAGAACCCTAATTCCAAAACCAAGCCGCATACTGCACACCATGGCAACGACACCAAAACCAAGCCGCAAACTGCGCACCATGGCAACGACGTCGAAACCAAGCCGCATACTGCGCACCCAGGAAACGATGCTAAAACCAAGCCGCATACTGCGCACCCGGGCAACGACGCCAAAACCAAGCTACATACTGCGCACCCTGGCAACGACGCCAAAACCAAGCTGCATACTGCGCACCCTGGTAACGACGCCAAAACCAAGACGCATACTGCACACCATGGCAACGACGCCAAAACCAAGCCGCATACTACGCACCATGGCAACGACTCCAAAACCAAGCCGCATGCTATGCACCATGGCAACGACGCCAAAACCAAGCCACATACTGCGCACCATGGAAACGATGCCAAAACCAAACCACATACTGCACCTACAGGCAACCATGCCAAACTAAGCCGCTATGCCATTTGGCACATGCCAAAAATAGCGCCCTAGGCTTGCAAATCGTGCAACTAGGTCAACTTGGACGTGCGTGCCATTGGCACATGCAAACACGCACCGATATCCAATTTCTAAGCCGCTATACCATTTGGCACATGCCAAAAATAGTTCCCTAGGCTTGAAAACCGTGCAACTAGGTCAACTTGGCCGTGCATGCCATTGGCACATGCCAACACGCACCACTAGCCAATTTCTAAGCTGCTATACCATTTGGCACATGCCAAAAATAGTGCCCTAGGCTTGCAAACCGTGCAACTAGGTCAACTTGGCCGTGCGTGCCATTGGCACATGCCAACACGCACCACTAACCAATTTCTTAGCCGCTATACCATTTGGCACATGCCAAAAATAGCGCCCTAGGCTTGCAAACCGTGCAACTAGGTCAACTTGGCCGTGCGTGCCATTGGCACATGCCAACATGCACCACTAGCCAATTTCTAAGTTGTTATACCATTTGGCACATGCCAAAAATAGCGCCCTAGGCTTGCAAACCGTGCAACTAGGTCAACTTGGCCGTGCGTACCATTGACACATGCCAACACGCACCACTAGCCAATTGCTAAGCTGTTATACCATTTGGTACATGCCAAAAATAGCTCCCTAGGCTTGCATATCGTGCAACTAGGTTAACTTGGCCGTGCGTGCCATTGGCACATGCCAACACGCACCACTAGCCAATTTCTAAGCCGATATACCATTTGGCACATGCCAAAATTAGCGCCGTAGGCTTCCAAACCGTGCAACTAAGTCAACTTGGCCGTGAGTGCCATTGGCACATGCCAACATGCACCACTAGCCAATTTCTAAGCCGCTATACCATTTGGCACATGCCAAAAATAGAGCCCTAGGCTTGCAAACCATGCAACTAGGTCAACTTGTCCATGCGTGCCATTGGCACATTCCAACACTCACCACTAGCCAATTTCTAAGTCGCTATACCATTTGGCACATGCCAAAAATAGCGCCCTAGGCTTGCAAACCGTGAAACTAGGTCAACTTGGCCATGCGTGCCATTGGCACATGCCAACATGCACCACTATCCAATTTCTAAGCCGCTATGCCATTTGGCACATGCCAAAAATAGCGCCCTAGGCTTGCAAACCGTGCAACTAGGTTAACTTGGCCGTGCGTGCCATTGGCACATGCCAACACGCACCACTAGCCAATTTCTAAGCCGATATACCATTTGGCACATGCCAAAATTAGCGCCGTAGGCTTCCAAACCGTGCAACTAAGTCAACTTGGCCAGAGTGCCATTGGCACATGCCAACATGCACCACTAGCCAATTTCTAAGCCGCTATACCATTTGGCACATGCCAAAAATAGAGCCCTAGGCTTGCAAACCATGCAACTAGGTCAACTAGGTCAACTTGTCCATGCGTGCCATTGGCACATTCCAACACTCACCACTAGCCAATTTCTAAGTCGCTATACCATTTGGCACATGCCAAAAATAGCGCCCTAGGCTTGCAAACCGTGAAACTAGGTCAACTTGGCCGTGCGTGCCATTGGCACATGCCAACATGCACCACTATCCAATTTCTAATCCGCTATGCCATTTGGCACATGCCAAAAATAGCGCCCTAGGATTGCAAACCGTGAAACTAGGTCAACTTGGCCGTGTGTGCCATTGGCACATGCCAACACGCACCACTAGCCAATTTCTAAGCCGCTATGCCATTTGACACATGCCAAAAATAGCGCCCTAGGCTTGCAAACCGTGCAACTAGGTCAACTTGGCCGTGCATGCCATTGTCACATGCCAACACGCATCACTAGCCAATTTTTATTTTCAAGCCGCTATACCATTGTAGCGCCCGCGACTTGGCCAAAGTGGTCGTGCATGCCATTGGCACATGCCAACACGCAACCACTAGCCAATTCCCATTCCAAAGCCGATATACCATTGTAGCGCCCGCGCGTGCCATTGGCATATGCCAACACGCAACCACTAGCCACTTTTATCCCCAACCTGCTAGCCAATTTCCAAGGCATTCCGCACATGCCATTGGCACATGCCAAATGCTCCACCAAGCGACTTTGGCATTACCATTCGCACTCAAAGTGCAACTCGCGGCCAAGGCATTCCGCACATGCCATTGGCATATGCCGCAACGCTTTACTAGCAACTTTGGGATTGCCACTTGCGCCCGACTCTCGAGACATCAACACAAACCGGGGGATGCTTTCTTGGGGTTTTGGTTTGGCGGTCACAGCGTGCAGCGTACACTACGCTCGCAATAAAGCAAGGCGTGCAAGGAATTAATACGATCAATTAAATAAAGAAATTTATGGTGAAAACGTTTTTCACCATAAATCCAACGGTTTCCACCTCCTTTGTTTTAATTAGCACATTTGATCAATTCCTTAATGAGGCCAGGGTATGTTCAATCTCACTTGTATAAATAGATTTCACTTATTCTGCCAGAACACACAAGTCTTGGTCAGGAAAAATACAACACTATCAGATAGCAACTTTGCAAGCTCTCTCAAAAGCTTCCATCACTAGCAAGCTTCCGCAAGATTCTACACTTCTGATACAAGTCGAGATACTACCTAGCCAGAACTCTCTGGTCTCATCACCCTTCTTCGCTATCCTCCCAAAATCAACCCTTCTCCTCCAATTTGTGATCGAAGCAAATCTGGAATGGCCATCTTCTTGGTTTAGGCCAGAGTTGTACAGATTGATATCTCGAATCAAAAGTGCTCACGTGCAGTACACTTGTTTAAGGGTTTAAACCAGTCTCTTCACCATCGAATTTACCAAATTCAGCAGAGGCGATTTTCTCCCATAAACACCAGCACCATCCAACTTCATATTGCATTGCTTAATAGCCCAAAACGCCTTATGCTCAATTTCAACGGGTAAGTGACAAGGTTTTCCGTAAACAAGCCTAAAGGTAGACATCCCAATAGGTGTCTTGTATGTGGTTCTATATGCCCACAAAGAATCATTGATTCGCGAACTCCAATCCTTCCTTTTTGGATTCACCGTCTTCTCTAGAATGGATTTCGCCTCTCGATTGGAAACCTCAGCTTGTCCATTTGTTTGTGGGTGGTAAGGTGTTGCAATCCTATGCGACACATTGTACTTCCTTAACAAGGTTTGCAAGAACCTGTTTTTGAAGTGTGAACCTCCATCACTAATTATAGCCTTTGGAATTCCAAACCTTGCAAATGTATTTGCTTGCACAAAATCTAAAACAACTTTACAATCATTAGCTGGGATGGCCTTAGCTTCCACCCATTTCGAGAAATAATCAACAACAAGCAAGATATAATAATTTCCACTAGAATTGACAAAAGGGCTCATAAAAATCAATTCCCCAAACATCAAAAACCTCAACAAATTGAATAATATCTGTGGCATTTGATTTCAAGCAACTAGATTTCCTGTTCTTTGGCACCTATCACATGTAATACAAAATGTATGTGTATCCTTAAATAAAGTGGGCCAAAAGAAACCACATTCTAGTACCTTGAGAGCGGTTATATTGCTCCCAAAGTGTCCTCCACAAGCATAAGAGTGGCAAAAAGACAAGATAGAGTTAAATTCGGATTCGGGAACACACCTTCGTATTACTTGGTCACTACAATGTTTCCATAAGTATGGATCATCCCATATGTATTGGTTTCCTAAGTTCTTAAGTTTGTCCCTCTCTGCACAATACAAGTTCTTTGGGATTCGTTTAGAAACTAAGTAATTAACAATATCAGCGTACCATGGTTCTCCAAAAGCAATTGAGAATAGTTGCTCATCCGGGAAACTTTCACGCAACAAGATAGTGTCCTTGTCCACAGCAAGACGACTCAAGTGATCCGAAACGGTGTTCTCAATTTCTTTCTTGTCTTTGATGTCAATGTCAAACTCTTGCAAGAGTAAAATCCATCGTATGATCCTCGGTTTCGCCTCTTTCTTTGTAATCAAGTACCTAAGTGATGCATGATCAGAAAAAACAACAACTTTTGTACCAGTTAGATAAGAGCGAAACTTTTCCAAAGCAAAAACAATAGCTAATAACTCTTTTTCAGTGGCTGTGTAGTTTTGTTGGGCCTCACTTAACGTTCTAGAATCATAATAAATAGCATGAGGTATCTTCCCCACACGCTGCCCAAGCACCACACCAACCACATAGTCACTTGCATCACACATGAGCTTAAAAGGCTTGCTCCAATCCGGTGGTTTAATGATAGGGGCTGAAATAAAAAGTTCTTTCAAACGATTGAATGCCACCATACACTTTTCATCAAAGTTAAAAACCACATCTTTTTGCAATAAGTTGCAAAGTTGTGATGCTATCTTGGAAAAATCCTTGATGAATCTACGATAAAAAACTGCATGACCAAGAAAAGAACGTATCTCCCTCACCGTAGTGGGAGGGTTTAGAGCACGAATAAGGTATATCTTAGATTTATCAACTTCCAAGCCTTTAGAAGATATTATATGGCCTAAAAAATATGCCATGAGTTACCATGAAATAACACTTCTACCAATTCAGCACAAGGTTTGTTTCGACACATCGTTCAAGGACTAGTGACAAATTGTTCAAACAAAAGTCAAATGAATCACCAAAGATACTAAAGTCGTCCATGAACACTTCGATTATGTTTTGAAAATATACTTATCATACACCTTTGAAAGGTAGCTGGAGCATTGCATAAGCCAAAAGGCATCCTTCTATAAGCAAAAGTACCGAAAGTACAAATGAAGGTGGTTTTCTCTTGATCCTCCGGTGATATCACAATCTGATTGTAGCCTGAATAGCCATCAAGAAAGCGATAATAAGAGTGTCCAGCTAAACGTTCAAGCAGTTGATCAATAAAAGGTAATGGAAAGTTATCTTTTCTAGTAGTGGCATTCAATTTCCTGTAATCAAAACAAACCCTCCAACTGGTTTGCACACAAGTTGGGACAAGTTCATTCTTATCATTCTCCACTATCGTCACACCAGATTTCTTTGGTATAACTTGTACCGGGCTCACACACTTGCTGTCGGATATGGGGTAGATAACACCCACTTTTAAATTCTTGTGTATCTCGTTTTTCACAACTTCCATCATGGGAGGGTTCAAACGACGTTGCGCTTCCCTTGTAGGATTTGCATCGTCCTCCAAACGGATCTTGTGCATACAAACGGTAGGGCTTATACCCTTGATATCGGCAATTGTCCATCCTATGGCCTTCTTGTTCTTCCTTAGCACCCTTAGAAGTTTTTTCTCCTGTAATTCACTAATCTCGTTAGAAACAATCATAGGTAACTCTTCATTATCACCTAAGTACAAGTACTTTAAGTGACTTGGAAGAGGTTTCCATTCTGGCTTTGGAGGTTTAACAATTGAAGGTACAAGCTTTTCCTCATTGCAGGGTAAAGAAACATATGAAATATTCTTAAGTGCATATTTTTCTGGTAATGAGTCAAGAGAACCAATGGTTTCCTTAATCTCATCACCGTACTCCAAACCATCATCAATATGTGTAGTGAGCACGTTTCCAAAGTATCAGCGCCATTCAACTCAAATATTTGTTACGCCAATGTATCCATAACATCAATAGAGAAACAAGAGTGGACATCACTAGGATATCTCATCGTCTCGAAAATGTTGAAACATATTATTTCTCCATCAAACTCCATAGTCAGCGTTCCCTTGTCAACATCAATAATGGTTTTCGCCATTTTCATGAAAGTACGCCCAAGTAACAATGGAAGAGACGAGTTCGGTGAACCTTCATCCATCTCTAAGACACAAAAATCTGCTGGAAATACAAGTTGATTAACCTTCATAAGAACATCCTCAACAATACCCATTGGGTAAACATTAGAGAGATCGGCTAATTGCAACACAATTCCATCCTTTTTTCGAGGACCGAGATCAAGTGAATTGTACATTGATGCAGGCATAACATTAACGGATGCACCTAAATCCAACATAGCTTTGTTAAATGTACTGTTACCAATTGTGACAGGAATGTCAAAGCTACCAGGGCCCTTGCATTTCAGTGGGAGTTTGTGTTGTAATATTTCCGAGGAATTCTCCCCCACACTTAGCACTTCATTACCTTTGAGCCTTTGCTTATTGGTATACAAATCTTTCAACACCTTTGCATACTTTGGAACTTGCTTTATATCATCTATGAGTGGTATGTTCACATGGATCTTCTTGAGAACGTCTAAAATCTCATTTTCTAGTGCCTCCTTCTTGGAATTTACAAATCTGCGAGGGAATGGAAAAGGAGGAACATAAGTAGAAACCGGAGTTTTAGAGTTAGGAATAGTTACCTCAGAAGTTTGGAGAGAATCCTCATTCTTCTCCTCCAAAACAGGTTCCTTTGGTGTTTCCACCTTGCCCGAATCAGTAACATCGGGTTGCACAAGTTGTGTACCACTTCTCAACTTAATTGCATTGACACCCTCTTTTGGGTTAATAGGTTGAGAAAGGAGTTTCCCATCATTTTGTGCCTTCACTTGGTTCAACTCAGTATCCATGGAACCGATTTCTATCTGCAAATCCTTTATCGCATTCTTAGTCTCTTGTTGGCTTTCTTTAAACATAGTAGAAATGCCTTGCATCATTGTTTGAAGCTTTGAATCGATATCGGAACCTTGATTTTGCATTGATTGTTGTGGTTGTTGAAATTGTTGTTGCGACTGGAATTGTTGTTGTTGAGGTTGAAATCCACTTGAATGGTTGAAGTTAGGTTGTTGAGCCACTCATTGCTTGTTGGCATAGCTAAATTTGGGGTGATCTCTCTATCTAGGATTGTAAATGTTTGAATAAAGATCATACCGTCTTTCCTGATTTGGAAAGATCATGTTAGCTTTCTCATTGACGTCTTCATACCCATGAGAACTTGGTATCACCGCGGATGCAACTTGTTGCATCATTTCTGACATGTTACCCATTTGTTGACGAAGTTCCTCGACCTTGCTCACTTTATTTACTTTCCTAATAAGCAAATCCGAACCGCGACTCAAGAATTGTTGGGAGTTTGCTGCTATGTTTTCAATCAACTCTCAAGATTGTGCCACCGTCTTGCTCACTAGTGCACCACCACCCGCAGCGCCAAGAAGATTCCTATCACTTGATTGGAGTCCTTCATAGAAGTATTGGATAATCATCGCATCACTGAATTGGTGATGGCGGCAGCTTGCCACCAATCTCTTGTATCGTTTCCAACAAATATTCTCCCACATTTTGCTTCATCCCACAAATATCCTTGCATATTTGAGTAGCCTTTGATGCAGGAAAATATCTCTCTAAAAAGAGTTTCTTCAACCCATTCCAAGTTGTGACACTTCCGGGAGGCAAATAATACAACCAATCCTTAGCACTATCCTCCAAAGATAATCGAAACACTTTCAACATAGCACCATCCGCCTCAACATCCGCTGGAAGCATGGCCGTGACAATGGTGTGGAAGTCCATCAGATGCTTGTTTGGATCTTCATTCACCATGCCATGGAACTTAGGTAATTCTCTAAGAAACCCCGGCTTGATCTCAAAAGTAGAGTTTGTTTGAATACAACCCTGATGTGTATCCATCTTGTGAGAAGCCAAGTCCTTGAGTGTACGATTTGCATCACACATTGCTTCTTCTTATTCTTCAAAAGGTGGTTCTTGTTTAACCAGAACCTCTTGTTCTATAACTTCTTCCTCTACTTCCAACTCTAGTTCTTACGTCTCGTCCATTCTTGGTTGGAGTATTGTTCCTTCACGAGTAGTTATCCCGCACCTTCGATAATTTCAATTCTTGGGAGCCAGGGATTAGTACCTGAAAAACAATTCTCACAAATTAAGTCTGAAAAACGAAACAAAAAATAGGAATCAAAGATAAAAGCAAAAATAATAATAAGAATCTAAAAAATCTATAACAAGTCGAATGCCTCCCCGGCAACGACGCCAAAATTTGATCGCTGTCATAGGCGTCAAAAATAAATACACTTTCTTACTACTCAAAATATTAATATAGAAAGGGGAAGAAAGGATCCTATCCATAGAGAGGCAATTGTTGTTATTATGTTTTCAATTTCCTAAGTAACTAAGTTGGGGGGGGGGGGGATTTCTGATTTTTATGCAAGTAATAAAAAATAAATTAAAAGCAAAGTAAATAATTGGAAGTAATCAATGAGAGAAAGATATTGGTCAAGGAATTCATCTTCAATCTTAAACATGTTCTTGCATACATGATTAGAATTACGAATCTCTTTTATTATCAAAAGCCTAGAATATCAAGAGAGCAATATAATCCAATAATTTCCTAAGTTCACCAACACACACATTAGAGCTGCGTGTGTGAATTCTACCTAAAGAATAACCTAACGCCTTGTGCTAATTAAGTTCAATTCCTAGGAGTACTAAGTTTGGGAAATAGGTTAATCAATGCAATTGTCATACATTGCATGCGCATGACAATTCGGATAATGGTCAAACTCTACATATGATTACAAGAGTGTATCACTACAAATTATAATCATATGATGCTACTTATATTTAGGGTTATTGCTCGATGAAAACTCTAAAATAGCTATGGACAAGATGCAAGTTTAATTAATTGGCCACTTAACTAACCAAACATCTAAGTCCTATCATAATACATCAATCATGTGATATTAAAAATAGTAGAGATATGAACGATAATCAAGAGAGAAAACTAATGCATAACTCAAGCAAAAGTTTTAGAAATAGGATTACATCCTTAACCAATAATACAGAATTTAGCTACTCATAGCTATGGAGTTCATCACAAATAATAACTGAATAAAGAAGATGAACATAAGAAAACCCTAGTAGAACAGCCGCTTTCCTCCTTAGCTCCAAGTAGAATACGTGATCTCAAAGTTGTAGAAATATTCCCTTTTATGCCTCTTCTTAGGTCAAGTCTTCAAAGATTCCAATATATAGAAGTTCATTAATCCATGTGTGAGAAAGCCCATATAAAAGTTCTGCCAAAAATGAATCGCCCGAAAACTGGTGTCATACCGGAAGTTAGCCGGAAAAGCAGTCGGGAAGAGTAGTTTAGGTGACCGGCAAAGTCCTCCCGGTCACCGGTCAAATCTCAGGTCAACTGAGTTAACTCGGGTCAAGTACCGAGTCAACTGAGTCAAGAATGAATTGGTTGGTTTGCATGGCCTAGACCATTTGCACATACCATATCCTCTGTTGCACTAAGATGGCGCTTCATGTCTTCAGTGTTGCACCACCATGGTGTAACATCCTTCTCAAGATCATTTGTATCTATAATTCTTTCAGTCATAAGCTCAACAGTTTCATTCATTCTCATCACCAGCAAACACCGAAAACCATTCAATCCTTACTCCTGCATCTCCACCAGCTCCATGTGCATTTCAGCTCATTGCAGTACCTACAATACAAGATCCACTTCCACTGCAATCACATGCTAACTCAACTTCCAAACACACAACTCCATCGCATATCTCCTGTATCTCCCAACAGTTTCAGACCACAAACCTAGTCATAAAATTTGACTGCAATACTTCTTCCAGCTCAAATAATTACTACCACTGAAGTTATTGGAAGCAACTCATCTCCCTTGGTCATCACCATTCAAGCCATAGCAAAATGCGGCTGCAATACCACCTGTGCCTCAGCTCATTCCACTTCAGATGCACCAGTTCTGAAATCCCATTTCATCTTGTATTCAAACTCCAAATCAGCTTCATCATGACTGCACAGTCACAGTCCATGGAAGCAACAACTAAATCCCTCATTTCAAGTCCCCAGGTCTATTCCTGGCTGCAATCCATCGGCTACAGCTTCAATCACCCATCTTTATATCCCAATAGCACCAGTTGATACTCCAGCTGCAACTCTACCAGCTATCGGCTCTTTGCAAACATTCTTCAACTTATTACTGCCATCCTGTATCTTTATCCCATGATATTTCTCAAATACCACCATCACTCCATCTCAAACTCAACCATCTACATCAGCTACACACCAGCTTCCATTCTCAGTATACTGCAGTTCCAATTTATTTATTCATTCAATTCAAGTACCTAATTATAGCTACAAATCAGTACCCAGTCCACTTCCACGATAACTCCACCAGAAATTTGTCTAACTGCATCACTGCAATAACCCATTAACATCCGCCTCCAATCTCAATAACTGAACCATCACCAATGGCACCAGCAATAACTGCACAAATATCACTTAAACATCCACCATCTTCACTGCCATACTCCTTTCCATATCTTCCATTGCAGCATCACCAGCTAAACTAATCCCTCCATCCATTCCAGGCTACCTACAATTCCCCATCTATGGTCCTAACATACATCTAACCTAACTCTACACATTGTTTCATCTGTATCGTCACAACCATTGTCGAATTCAACCTTTAATCATCATAGGAGCAACAACTCCACAACTCAACACACTTTCCCTGCCACCAGTTCCATTTCCAACTACAGCTTCTATGCATTTGCAGTTTCTCATACACAGTTGTAAGATCAAGGTCTTATCAGTGTATGAATCTGATCCAAACCCTAAACAACTCAATCACCATCTTCATTGCCCGCACTACCTAATAAATTAACTTTTAACCTCCAGTTCAAACTCAATTTCTGTTAAAACCCATCTCATGGAAATAAACCCTAAAATCAATTTCTATTAAAACCCCATACCACCATCTCAATCTTAGATCTGTAGCAGCAAAATTCTTCCGTGATTCCTAGTTTAAATCCTTTGTAAACACCACCGAGCTTCATCACCTTCTTTACTGCAACCGCACACTCAAAACCCATATCAATTTCTTCTCTACTTTCTGATTTTCCACTCTAAATTTGTGTCGCCGGTCTTTACAGGCAGAACAAAAGAAATAGAAGCTAAAGATGAGAGAAAATGAATTCTCTCTGAAATTTAGGCCTTGGTAATGAGTGAAAATGTTAAAGGCACCCGGATGTTTTAGATAGGAGCTGTTTGAAATGTTAGGTCTGTCAGTTTTAAAAAACTGACTGCCATGCCTCCTCCTTGGCTAGCTGCGCATGCCTGTGAATCGATCTTTTTGTTCCTTTTCTCTCCAAATAAATGCTTTCTTTCCTTCATTCGAGTGCTTCCACCAACAACATCCATCTCTTATTTCTCAGATTCACTTCTTCTCTTCAATGTCTCTTCATCACCAAAGTTGTCATGCTTTTCAGATAAATAATATGCATCACTAAAGCCGACATACTTTTCAGACAGAGATGAAGAAATAAAAGAAAATAATGAGAAATAATCCGCCTCCAACATGCATTGCACATGAGATGAGGATTTCGCGATGTTTCTTATTCTTTTGTTCCAAATGACTCCAAAGTACCTAAATACTCAAAAACAAAACATAAGATACATAATTTATAAGAAAACTTAGCAAAGAAAGCATAAAGAATAGATAAATATTAAGGTGTTTTAGACACCTATCATGCGGCTAGCATGGTTGGCATGCTTTGGCGCGGTCGGTGTGGATGGCATGATTTTCCATTGGCACAGAGGTGCGGCTAGCATGGTTGTCATGCTTTGGCATGGTCGGTGTGGCTGGCATGATTTTCCATTGGCACAGAGGTGAGGCTAACATGGTTGGAATGCTTTTGCGCGGTCGGTGTGGCTGGCATGATTTTCCATTGGCATAGAGGTACGACTAGCATGGTTGGCATGCTTTGGCACAGTCGGTGTGGCTGGCATGATTTTCCATTGACACATAGGTGCGGCAAGCATGGTTGGCATGCTTTGGCGCGGTCGGTGTGGCTGGCATGATTTTACATTGGCACAAAGGTGTGGCTAGCAGGATTTGTCATTGGCACATGTGAGAATTAGGGTTTGGCTTGTCGTAACCCTAATTTGAAAAAGGTACCCCGATAATTATTTAGGGACGCATTAAAGGTTTCAGTAAATGTGCCTAGTAAATGCTTGTTACTTTAAATGTTATGACATCACTGTCTGCTAGGGTTTAGTGTTTTACGATTTTAACCCTAAGCTAAAAACCACCATCAACATTAAGTCCCCTGTTTAGCTCGGAACATGTGCCTTGTTGCGAGGTAAGCATATGATAGTGACAGACAAGGACAGAATCGAAGTGTAAATCATTGCAAAGATGGTCAGGAAAATCCGACTAAACTTTTTCAGTGGTAAAGAGAGTTTTGGCTTCCCGCATTGGCGACCCTGCGTAAGTTGTACTGGGAATGCAGACCGTGGAGTGGTGAGGTGAAAGTTACCGGCTTGGTATGGTCGTACATATCCAAGGCAAAGGGGGCGTGGTCTTGGAATGCGACGCAAGTGGACGGCTTGGCTCAGGGGACAATAGGTGGCGTGGTCTTGGTAAGGTAAAAGGGTGTGGATGATAGGGTCGTTTATGTGGAGCAGGCGGCTTGGAAAGGCAAGCATGGCGTCGGCAATGGAAGTGCGGAAATGGGTAACACTGGTTGATGGCTAGGCTCTAACATGGTCCACTGGCAAGGCGTTGGCATGGAAAGCGCGAATCGTCCTGGGAGTGGCAAGGCTTGGTCTTGTGGGACCGATTGCCTTTATTCATGTTCAAAAATCTTTTTCGAGAGGTAGGTAGCATCTGCAATCCTTTCATATGGTAGTTTTACGCGAATCCCGATATGATTGGGTGTCTTCAGGGATAGGCTTTGGAACGCGAGGCGGAGCTGCTAGCATGAACTTGGGACGAAGGGGACCCATTAGCACTGACGGGCATGGAACGGGTGTATGAAACTCTGCAAAGCGCTTGGAAAGGGATGACGCTGGTAAGGGAAACATTTTGGAAGGGAAGCGCTTGCAAGGGAAGTGCTTGCGGTTTTAGGGTTTGACACACCGAAACCCTAATTAGCACCCTTTACTAGAATTGTTGTAGAATCCGCGTACGAACTCGGATTTTGATAGTACGCCCCTTTAATTGGACACAAAACAAAATTTTCTATCTCCCAGCGCGGGAATATTTAGGTTTCAAGCCCGCTTAAGAGGTAAAAACGTCCCGACAGTGGAAATCAGGAAGAAGTCAAGAGGGATGTTGCGGGCCCGGGGTGGCATAGTCGCGCGCCAGTCGCCTATTCCCGTTCATGGATCAAGAAGGAATATTCAATCTGTTCAAACTCTAAAAACTCTATCCGCATAAAAAGAGGTATCAACCCTCTTCTGTTCTTCTGTTGTTCGTCTGGATCCGTGTTTTCGTCTGCAGTGTCTCTCTAGTGGATTCCAAAAATTTACCAAAACTCCGTTGTATTCTTGGGACGAATGGATGAAATATATGCTCGAAAACGATCACGTCAGGGATAATCTTGGAGATTATGGTTGCGTCATCGGTCCATCCTCTATCTTAGGTTGTTTAGTGGACCTTCTGATCGTGATAATGATGTGTTGTGTATGCTTGCATGGTCGAAAACTTCTGGCGCCCCTAGATGAAATAGGGAGACGTTCCATTGATGATGTGCTTATATCAACTCTCCCGGGACTTTGTTCCAAGTTACATCCTTCGAACCATCTTTTGAATCTTGGACTATCGTACGGAATGGGATGCGGTGAGAAGTCTCCACACTTCAGTTTGATATGATGGCATGAATGAATATGTGAATGTAACCTTCTGGCGTGCTTTTGGAGTCTTCGGTGCACATGTATGGTTTCATGTTGAGAAATTCTCGCGGCTCGTAAAACCTAGACAGTGATGATGTTAAAATCAGTAATAACCTGGTTGAGGGGAGTGAAAGCGTCTCATGCTGGTAGTCACCATGCGTAACCTACTTTCATTACATCGCCTTGAATCCCCATCCACAGGATTTGATATAAGCCTATCGTACTCTTATGGATATGACACTGGGCTGCTTAGAAATTACATGATGAAATATTCTGGATAATGCAGGCTTAGGATCCTCCGCAGCCTCATAAAGTGTTGAATGTGTATTATAAATAGAGAGGTGATGATCTTCTTGCGCTGCACCCTTGAAGAGTAAATGACCTTATTGTGGGTACGACTTTTTGGTTGACTGAGTCTTCTGAGCTTTGACAGTGAAGGGATTCGTGCATACCCTCAGTCCCCAAGTATAGTTTACATGTTTCCATCTTGTATGGTCAGTGGGTTGACCATCATAAAGACGTCACCATCGTGCGTTCGTACTAGTGATTTTGTTACTTCTTCCACATGGAACTTAGAACATGGAGGAGTATGGGTTACCTTTGTAGTGATTGTTGTTATAATGAAGCTCTGACCAGTATCAACAAATGAGCGGCAACATCTATTGGTAGTGGATGTAATCAGAAGTGACTATATTGTCGCGGTAACGAAGTACGTTGGTTGGAATTGTATGGGAATCCATGAAAGTAAAAGGATTGGCTAGATGTGTAAGTGAGTAAGATGTCCGTGATCATGAGCTTTGGCAGGATGGATTAGAGCGTGGCAATGAATTCGAAGATTGGATGGCTGCGATCATGATCCTTGGCATGGGGAGCGTAGTGGCATGATCCTTTGCAGGAAGGAGTGGTGTTGAAGTGAACGTTGAATCGGAGCCGCTGCTGGAGAACGCTAAAGCGAAGCAACTTCTGGAGAGAACATTAAAACGATGGCTTGCAACTCTCAGAGCGTTGATGGTTATCATGTTGAAGCCGAAGGCTATATCACGTTCTACCAAAATCTACATACCTCAAGTGTACAGAGGTTAGGATCCCCCCGTTTCATCTATCGATTGTGCTTTCCAAGATAGATTGGGGTTTGGGAACAACTTCCCTAGATGGAAATGCCTGCTTTCCCTGATGCAGTGCAGCAGAGGGATAAAAATATGTCTTGATGTTATGCCTTGGAGAAACATAGAATCTCACATAATTGTTTCTTCATAGATTATACGACTTTGCGGGCCAAGTTCCCATCGTGCAGGTCCTGAAGGGAAGAGGGTCTCTGTGAACTTAGGAGGGTTGCTGATTTCATTTGTTTTCGATTTTGGAGAAGTCGTTCCTGATCTTTATGTGTGATGAAATTGGATCGCTTATCCCGTTCTACTGGGCGTTCAAGAGCAACGCGAGCCTCTTTAGTCCTGATAAAGTGTCTTTTATCATTAAATCAACAGTGGTAAAATGAGGTCGGCTTCTTTCGGCTCTTCCAGTATCTTGCCCCGATGGTGGAGTAGCATTTCTGGTGATGGTTGGAGCTTCCACGCTTGAAGAACCGTTGGGGTGGCGCAAGCGGCTCTGGTTCTGGTGATCGTAAGTGTATCGTGCAAGGATGGCACGGTTTTGATCATGAAGTGTTGGAGGCATGGCGTTGTTTCGAATGGTGAGGATGGCGCTGCTTTGTCCGGTTGTGGAGCGGGAAAGATGGCACTGGAAGGGCGCAGGATGTTAGCGCTGTAAGGATGCAAGTTGTTAGCACGGGGTGTAGTATTGTGGCTGGCATGCGCGTGTGGCATGTGTGCCTGGCAAGTGCACCTGGTAAGCACGTCTGGCAAGCGCACCTGGTAAGCACGTCTGGCAAGCGCGTCTGTGAGGCGCGTCTGGTAAGCACGTTTGGGAAGCGCATCTGGTAAGTGCGTCTGGCAAGCGCATATGGGAAGAGCACCTAGTAAGCGCGTCTGGGAAGCGCACCTGGTAAGTGCGTCTAGGAAGTGTGTCTAGCAAGCGCGTATGGTAAGCACGTCTAGCATGCGCGTATGGCAAGCGAGTCTGATAAGCGCTGGATCGTCTTGGAATGGGCGTTGGCTTGGCGTGGACGCTGGCTTGGTTTTTGGTACGGCGTGGACCATTGGCTCGGCACGGTGCTGCCTTGGTACGACGCTTGCTTGGGGTAACGCGGATTTTCTTTTGCGGGCCCAGTTGTCTCTTCCCATACGTAGCTCAAACAGGAAATCCTTTCCTAATTCGAATTACAAAAAGTGTTATGCTTATGAAATGGGTTGGCTCCCCTTTTTATATCATATCTTTGTTATCACGTCCTGGTGTTAGCGGTAGCATGGTAGTGATAAAGTGGGAAAGCATATCCCAGCTATGTACTCCAGCATTTCTCTTTTAATTTGTTTTCTTGTGTTGGTGCAAACCATAGCCATAAGTATGCCTTCCATAAGTCTGTAGAAACATTTTTCTTCTGAACTGGTGTAAACCCTAGCCATGGGTATGCCTTTTCATAAACTTGTGGAAATACTTCATCATAATCAATTATTCGAATGTCACCGTAGTAACGTCTGCTAATAGTGACAAGTAATCATTGTTGTGCAAAGTAGGCACGGGTAGGTGACTTTTTTTTTTTGAAAGGAAAACTAAACGCCTGGTTTATGGTTTTTGATTTCCTGGATTTCTTGGGTTGATAGATAAATGTTACCTTGACGGTTTTGGGTTATTCTTTTTGGAATGAATTATTTAGGAATTGATTATTTTGGTTATGATTGAAAGTGACACAGACATCCCAGGAAAAACCTTAAAACCGTGTGTTGGTATATGACATGGTGTAAACTATGTATCTTGTCTTGAAAACTTGAAATAGAAAACCATGTATCTTGTCTAGGTAAGACTTACTCGGTTTTTAGGCCTCTTGATGAAAAGTGAACCTTCCGGGTGTAAGACCGAGTTTTATGGGAAACACCGCCATGGAAAGTCCCCACTCATTACTGAGCCGTCTTATAAACGAGTTGTTGATCCTTGGGAGGATCGTCTGCTTCTATCCTCTGGGAAGTCCCCAATCATCATTACTCGGTTTTTAGGTCTCCTGATGAAAAGTGAACCTTTCGGGTGTAAGACCGAGTTTTAAGGGAAACACCGCCATGGAAAGTCCCCAGTCGTTACTGAGCCGTCTGATAACCGAGCCGTTGATCCTTGGGCGGATCGTCTGCTTTTATCCTCTGGGAAGTCCCCAGTCATCCCTTGTCGTGGAATGACTGATAATCGAGCCACATGGTAACTGAGTCGAAGTGGATCTCTTTCCTCTACCATCTTGACGTTTGGGTCGAATAATGAGATCGCTAGTTGAAAATTGACATTATAACCGAAAGATCGAACCTCCCGCTGTGGTCGCCAATTATTTGTAGGTGAAAATGGTTTCTGCTGATTTCGGTAACTACGGGTTTGCAGGTGAGAAACAATTTAAACCCTAAATAATGTACTGCAAGGGAGTACTTTAGATTCGAGAGATCAATCTGTACAAGTCCGGCCTAAACCAAGAAATGGCCATTCCATATTTTCTTCGGTCACAAAGTGTAGGAGAATGGGTTGGTTTTGGGGAGGGAAGCAAGGAAAGTGGTGAGACAAGAATAGTTGATTCTGGAAGAGTAGTTGGGTTACTACGACTTGTTATTAGAAAAGTGAGAGATCTCCCAAGGTGAGCTAGCAAGTAAGTATTTCTGAGTGTTGTATCTCCCGTATGAACTTGTTGTTTAATGGAAATATGTAAGACCTATTTATACAAGTCGGAATAAAAACGTACCCTGGCCTCATTAAGGAGTGGGGAAGTAAATGAGAGGAGGTGGTAACCGTATGCATGGAATTGATGTTCCATAAAGTGGTTAACGCATGAAACTGGTTTTTCATGAAACTGCTAACGTTATGGAATTGATGTCCCATAAAGTTGTTAACGCATGTGTTTTATGTCCCATGAACATTTCACACATAAGTTCCCGTATTTACTAACCGCCTCACCCTTATGACACTTCCTTATGACGGGCGTAGTGTACGCCGCACGCTGTAAACCGCCAAACCAATACCCAAAGAGGATCCCCCAGTTTGTGTTGATGTCTCGAATGTTTTTGGAAAATATGTAGCACGTTGTTGTGGCTTGGCAAGTCAAGCTAGGGAAACTTTCTAGCCTGGTGACCTTCGACGGTCAAGATTTTGCATCTCGAGAGGAGGGGCAACCGTTGATATTTGCACACCTTTGTTTTGGAAGCCACGTAGTGAGGGCCAATGTGGTGGCATGGCCAGGTTGGCATGCCGTTGATATGGCATGGTTTGGTGTGGCCAAACTTATGTTTTCGGGCTAAAGGTTACTAATGTGTCGTCTGGTAACCTTGGATGGCTAGGATTTTCTCCTGGGATTGAAGGGAAACCGTTGATTGTTGCACGCCTTCGTTTTGGTGGCCGCGTAGGGAAGGCCAGCATGGTGTTACGGCTAGGTGCGTTTGGCATGTGGGGACAAGGGCTTGGAAAGCCGTTGGCACATGGTATGGCTAGCATGGCTAGGGCCAAGGCGAGGTGCGGCTTGGCATGGGCGTGACCAAGCTATGGTTTTGGGTCAAAGGTTACCATGAATTATCAGGTAACCTTGGATGGCTAGGATTTTCTCCTAAGATGGAAGGGTAGCCGTTGATGGCCGCACGCCTTTGTTTTAGAAACCCTAATTAGCGCCCTTCACTAAAATCGTTGTAGAATTCTAATAATGACTCGGATTTTGTCGGTCCGCCCCTCAAATCAACCGGAAAATAATTTCCTATCTCCTTTCGCGAGGATAATTAGGTTTTGAACTCGCTCGGGAGGTGAAAACAGCCCGAATGTAAAACTCAGGAAGAATTTAGGAGGGATGGCGGCATGGCCAGGATAGCATGGCATGCCTTGGCGCAATTAGGTTGGCATGGCATGCCTTGGCGTGGTTTGGCATGTGGGGCCAAGGGTTTGCCATGGGCGCATGGGATGGATAGGGCCAAGCCAAGGGCATTTGGCTTGGCATGGTGTGACAAGCATAGTTAGGGCCAAGGCATAGTGCGTTTGGCATGGCGCGGCTAGCTTGGGATAGGTGCTGTTTTGGCTTGGCATGTGGGGCCAAGGGGTTTCCATAGGCGCATCACGTGACTAGCTTGGGCTAGGATTGGTTTTGGCTTGGCATGTGGGGCTAAGAGTTTTCCATAGGCGCATGGCGTACGTGACTAGCTTGGGCTAGGTGCGGTTTTGGCTTGGCATGTGGGGCCAAGGGTTTTCCATAGGCGCATGGCGTCACTAGATTGGGCTAGGTGCGGTTTTGGCTTGGCATGTGGGGCCAAGGGTTTTCCATAGGCGCATGGCGTGACTAGCTTGGGATAGGTGCACGACCAAGCTAGGGTTTTGGGGCAAAGGTCATTTTGGTAACCTTAGATGGCCAGGATTTTCTCCTGGGATTAAAGGGCAACCGTTGATTTTTGCAGGCCTTCGTTTTGGTATCCGCATAGTGAAGGCCAGTATGGTGGCGCGACATGGGGCCATGGCGAGGTATGTTTGGCATGGCGTGGTAGGTGTGGCTGGCATGATTTTCCATTGGCACGGAGGTGCGGCTAGCATGGTTGGCATGCTTTGGCGCGGTCGGTGTGGCTGGCATGATTTTCCATTGGCACATAGGTGCGGCTAGTATGGTTGGCATGCTTTAGCGCGGTCGGTGTGGCTGGTATGATTTTCCATTGGCACACGTGGAAATTAGGGTTTGGCTTGTCGTAACCCTAATTTGAAAAAGATACCCCGATGTTTATTTAGGGACACATTAAAGGTTTCAGTAAATATGCCTAATAAATGCTTGTTACTTTAAATGTTGTGACATCACTGTCTCCTAGGGTTTAATGTTTTACGATTTTAACCCTAAGCTAAAAACCACCATCAACAGCAGTATGTTGAGGTAGTCACACAAATGAACAAGCAGATGCCATTGGAGCAGATTCTACGATCCCAAGAATATGGTTCAAGGGTCATTATCTTATGTGGTTAAATAAGCAGCATGCTCGTCTAGGGAGGGATCTTCACTTCCTTTCATGAGATTTATATTTACGAGATTCTCATTTTCTTCTCGAGCGGGTGGGTGTTTATTGTTTTTATACAGATGTTTGTTTCATTATTGGCAATAGATACGCAGAAAGATGCATCACACAACTGTTCTGTTATCAGAGATTTATTTTGATGTAACTGATTTTCTTTGTAATTTAGGTTCAAAATGAACACGCTAATGTTTACCCTGAAAGCGTGTAACCTACTATTGTTTTCATTCTTCAATCTAGTGGCACTTTTGTGTAAATTAACGAACATGGATTTTCTGCTCAAAATATTAGAGCTCTTTGTGATGCCGGCAATTCAACAAAAGGATGGTCCATTGCTGGATATATAGGGAAGAAGGGCATAGGCTTCAAATCAGTTTTCATGGTAAGTAGAAAAGAGAATTTTTTCAAAATATGGGAGTTTATTAATTGGAACTCTATCACACATTTTATCCTGGAATTGAGAATCCTTTCTTCGGTTCTTTTTCTATATTTTCAGTGGTTGTTGTTTGTTTGCTTGAATGTTATAATGTTTTAGCTATCATAATTGCTGAGTGGAGAGTAAGTTAAGTTAAGATCATGGTTGCCGGACATATTATAAATCTAATAAAATAGTTTTGCAACAATGCTCTTAATGTTGCAACACTCAGTAAAATGTTAGCATCCATAGTTTTCCAGCAGAATTAGGTACATTGTAAATTATATTATCACATCATACTAGAAAAGATGCAAATTCTCAACTGCTTGCAAGCAGCATCCTATAAGTGCTCTTAGTGCAAAATTACTATATAAAAGAATATTTCTCAAATTTAATGAGTTTTAATCAATTATCCCTGTGACGCATGGGTACATTGTATATATACTGTAACCTGTGTTCTCACTGAAGTACCATGATACCAGAACTAGTGCAAATGTTCAACTTAAATAACTCGCTTTTCTTATTGTATTTGTTAACATAAAATGATATGTGATAGTACTTTATGTTAATTAGTGATGAAAAGGGTACTCAACACAGGAATCTTATACACTGGAAGGGTCAGGTATCTAAGTCCAAAATTTGGTGATATTGTTACTTGAGATATTTATATGTCGTCATTACCAGTAAACTAGGGTATCTCCGAATGCATTCTGCTCATGTGCATAAATGGTTAAGATTTAAAATTCATGTTGGCTTTATAATCTTATATAGACTTTTACTTGGTATTTGCAGGTAGCTAATGAATGGGATAGGCTGCTTATCAGGGTTGGATTCACGCCGTCCATCAATTCACTCGTACGCCCAGATGACGAATGCATGTTTTCCCATACAATAGATTATTAATCTTTGCTGGAGTTCACTTGATTTATTTTCTAATTTATCGGGATGCCTATATTTGTTTTTCTTTACTTGCTTCTGCATCCAGATGAAAAATAATTCAATCAACGTAACAATTTCACTGGACTACCTAGTCTTTCTATTTGGAGTTAACATCATACCTAGTTTATACGACCATCGAAATTAGTAGCAATTTAAATTTATACTGCAATGGAACATCATATCCAATTTATTTTATGCGACCTTCTTCAACATAGTAACCAGTTAATTTTATACGACCCTCTAAAATATAATACATAAGCGATTGTTCGGTACTGCAACCATTAACAACAGAAACCAAAAAGGAGGTTGAAGAATGCCCAAAAGGATACCAAATTGGTTCAAAAAAGGGATGGAGAATACAAAATGGAGTTATAGAAGAACTCCAAGACCAAAAATCACTCCTAAGTAACTCAGTTATAGAAGAAAACAAAATAAGATTTTCTGAAGCCTCTTCTGTCAACTATAACTTCCTTTGCCGATTTCAGTTTCCCCAATGTATTTCTCCACTGCAACATGACCAGTGTCCTCTTTCACAACATGCTACAAAATTAGAATCAGTTAATAGAAGTAAACTAAGGCTACTTATGAACCCAAACTTAAGTGAAGTGTCAAAACTATGACACAATGCTAGAAAAACCAAAATACTAGTTACATTGTACATATCACACCCCTTCAACATGTGGAGGTTCAACAGTTCCCTTGTAAATTCTTGCACTGCTGATGAATAAAAATTGTTTCACTCCAGCAC
Organism: Papaver bracteatum; assembly: GCA_023529315.1. Lineage (NCBI taxonomy): Eukaryota > Viridiplantae > Streptophyta > Magnoliopsida > Ranunculales > Papaveraceae > Papaver > Papaver bracteatum. The sequence continues at coordinate 78,003 of JAJJWX010003587.1, read as the reverse complement.
TCTTAGCCCAATCTACCACAGGCCTGTGATCAAAGGTTGACAAATATGGTTACAACTACAATATTGTAGTAATGCAGTATTTTTGTGCATTTATGCACATGGCAAAAAAAGGCTATTCTGCAGCGTTTCATGTGCAAAAAAAAAAAAAAACTGAACAATTTCATAATTTGTTGCCGTTGAAGTCATCAACACTGTCACAATATGACAGAATCAAGTTTGTAAAAGAATCACTTCCAACAAGATGCTCTAAGATTGACTAATTTTTTTCCCTAAACCAACATTGAAGGCAATGAACAAACCTAACTGTATCCAAATACTTGCGATTGTTGTCCAAGACCACATCAAATGCCTCTCCATCAATTATTTTCCCAACATCTGCCAGATTCCCCCACACAGTTTTACCACCAGTACTTATAATTTTCTGTATTTCATTAGTTAGAATCAGTAAAGAATCAATATACAAAACTTGGATGTGAAAATGTAAAGAAGGAAATGGGGAAAATATACGAAAAACTTACATAATTTCTGTTAATTGGAGGTTTCTTCATTTTATCAGAACCCTTATCACGAACAGTCAAAACTGTAACATCATGACCAGAATTTATATGACCGTAATTGTCAATTACCAATTTTAATTTATACTACCAACACACAAGCATGCCCAATTTATTTTATACAACATTATCAAAGGGATAACCAATTTATTTTGTATAACCTTCACAAAGGGGTACCCAACAAACATTCATTGGAAAACCAAACATCATCCCTTCAACAAGCGTGCTTCCTCTGTATGAGTTAACTCCACACGACCTCCTTGATACAATTTATGCCCTGTATGATGATCCAACATATCTTAACTTGGAAAAGGGAAAGACAAAAAATAACACACTACTTTTGTTCAAGAACTTCAAATCAACTCCTGCAACCAACATAGTTTCACCAATACACGCTTAACAATTACAACTAAGATAAAAAGTAATTGCAGCAAAACAAGATACATGAAAAAGAAACAACTACCTAGTGTAAAACTCACAATAACTCTATATTAGTGTGTACAAGAAATTCTCTCGAAGTATGCTCAATGCTTGCTATCGCTGCCATTTCCCCCCTCCAAAAACTGTATTGGTGGTTCTTCTACTTTCTTCACGTCCATGGTATCTTGTGTGATCAGAAAGCTCGGTTGGTTTTTCGAAGCTAGTTGGGCAAGTAAGTTTTGGTTCTGGAGTTTAGTTAGGACACAAACTGAAGTTGTATCTCACTCAACCTACATATTAATTTTTTTGTTTCTTTTCATTACTTTAATATCACAGACACTAAGGATAAAACCTTCACCATTAGAAACTGCCCGTCTTGGAGTTGATGGCATAAGCGGTGGATGCTTTCAAGATCAGCCTTGATGTACGGTTGGATAAAACCTGCACCATTTGAAAAAACAATTTGTTCTGGTTTGATGTACGGTTTGGTGTTTACTCTACCTGTTTCAGCTGTGGTTTAGTTAACCACTTAGAGGGCTAATACGTATTTTACATACGATTCAGTGTCGACCAGCCTTGACCGAGTTTACTCAGTCCGTCAATATTAGTTGACTGATACCTTGTCTGTCCATAAGGTTTGACTTAAACCTTGGGATTTCGGTGATGGTATGGCAATGGAGGTTGATGTGATAGTGAATTGCTGATATTTATGGTGGTGGAGGTAGTAGTAGTATGACATTGATATGTAAAACTCATAAGAATCGTTATATATAACAAAAAAATAAAATAAGTCAAGGTTACCAATTTTACAAGAGATTTACACGCATCATGTCATACGTAACATAAAAAGATGAAGAAATATGGGAGTTAGTGAAAAGTTTTAAGAAATTACCAGTCCAAAATGTCCAGGGTCTAAAGTACTGTCGTCCTGTTTCAGCTTCTTGAAGGGTTATATCCTTCTACAAACCAATAATGGTCAGGCCATCTCTCTCTAAATAATTAGAAGTAAACAACTCAAATTGATTAGAGGTTTATACACATTCAATGTTCTTTATTGAATAAAAAGATACCTCTTGCATAGTCTCAATTTTGGGGGTAGGGGAATCTGAATGTGATATTAATATTTGTTGACACTGCAATGATACATATAAGCAAAAGTAGTACTCAGTAAAAAGAAGTGAAATTTGATTATCAGGTGTTCATCCGCAATAGATTAAAGCAAAAATAGTATACGCCATAACTAATTATTTATGAGTGTCCCCTAAGAGTTCATATGCGATTACTTAAAACAAATACTTGAATATACACATGCATACATGGATAATACTTGAAGAGGTTGTTGTTTCTGCATCATCAGCTAGAACAATAAACGACGAAAGAATTTATGTGCTCTATTGAAGAGGTTACCCAAAGAATATGCTGAGGCCAATGACCAACTAACGCATAAGGAACTTCATGTCTAAAACTTAAGAATATCTTAAAATGCATCATGCGTTCTAATCAAAATATACCGACCATTGTAGACATTTCCTTTCAAGGTTGGTAATGAGAATGATGGATCTTACCTAAAAATTAAGAGAATCCAGCAAACCCACCTATATACAAACAACATCAAACATAAGACTAATCAATTGAATAAAAAAAATAAAAAAAATATCAAGAGAACAATGTTAACTTAAGCAACACAATGAGAATCATGAAACTAATACTAATCCAAGATGGGGTTAAATCCTTCTTTGTGAAATTGCAGCAAATGTTTTCCTCAACCTAAAAGACTCAAATAAAACAAACCAAAAAAACCAATTGTCAGTTAAGGATAAATACCAAAATAAAACTATACTTATGTTGCAAACCATATCTCAGATTTCAGGAAAATCAATGAAAGTTGAGTTGTATTGGAACCTTCAAATCAAAATTCCCAAATCAAGCAATAACAATAGATATATCCTTAGGACAGAGAAATTAGGGAAACTAACCTATAATAAATCAGAAAATACCTACCGATTTTCATGATCAAAATTGACATAACTGAAAATGAAATAATAGATCCATCGGTACGAAATCATTTTCTGCAAAACCCATTAAGCAACTAAACAAACATTAGATCACTAAGTCGCTAACAAAAGACTGTTTGAAAACCCTTAACCAATACTAATAACCTATAGCAAGAACCCCCAAATTCGAAAATTGAAATCTTAACAAAAATAAATAAATAAAATAAACTTCGATATGTTATACCTTATGAAGTTGATGCTCAAGATCGTAACGAGAATGATGATTTAAATAAGATAATGTTGAAATGAGTTAGGATACAACTTTGATTTGTAACAGTGGGTTTTATTCTGTGAAGTAGAAACAATCCATATTTTTATCCTAGGGTTCTTCGGGGTTCGATGATGAAGAAGAAGATGACGAAAGTGGTTGTGTGGTCTGTGGTGGTGATGGAAGTGGGCGGAGAAGAAGGAAATATAGTTGTAGTCTCTCTCTAGAAGCAGAAGACAAATAATGTTATGGAGAGATAATACAAAGATGAAAAGATAAAGTTTTATTTTTGCCTAGAAAATTGAATCATATTAAGATTGTGTTTCACTTTATAGGGGATCTTGATGTTGTTAAGAAACTGTTAATGAAGTTAATCTCTACTGATGACTAAATTGTAGATGCTCTTACAAATTTGTTATTTCTGCTAGATTTTTTTTCTTACTTGGAAATCTCAATGTCACTGCTTCTGTAGTGCTTCAGGACTTGCAGAGAAGTGAGTGTGGGGTGGGGGGTTAAAGTATGAATGTAATCATGGTATGATAAAATTCAATCGTTATCTTTTATTTGTTTTGTTTTCAATTGATTCAAAGTGAGTCAATTTGCTGATTAAACTATATATACTTCTCTTTTTCCTCGAATTCTCTTTGGGAAGAATCCAGAGTTTCCCCGACAATATCATATTCATTTGAACTCCATTTTGAACAAATAATATACCGTGAAAAAGGTCTTGAGAATAGAATCCTTACATATTATGCTTAATCAAAATAGATAAATATTTATACGTCAAATCAATCGAAGGTATTGAACCCGCATTCTTAGTTTCATGTGGCTCGAAGCAAGCATAAACATGATTCAAAAAAAAAAAAAGGCATACAAAACAACTTCGATTCCAACATAGCTATGTAAACGAATGCAAAAGCAGTTTACTTTTTTGTACTTTTTAATAGATTCAAAATCAAGATGACTTCGAACCAATGGTCATTTACATTTCACGTTATTTAATCTTTAATCCTCGTTATCTTTCTTAAACTTACAGGTACTTGCTGTTTTTATTAAGCCTTGATAAGATCAAAAAGATATAGGAAGATCTTCTAACCATGAAGAGGAAGCTACGAGATATATGAGAACAAACTTGAACTTTAAATGTTTATCTAATAGGAACTAGACTAGATAGGGAGATTTGTCGCAAGAGGACTTGCCCCCTTGACAAAGTCCCATTGCACACCTATTTTATGAGTAGGGACATGCACACACACGACCGTGCTTTTGGGACGATCCCTAATTTCTAGATCCGGATATCACAAGTGGGCCTGAAATTTGCGCATTTATTAAATGTGTTCATTTCAAGATCGTTTATTCATCTTCTTATTCACCGAAGGAACAAAGTTCAAGGTCTATAAATTCGGAACCATCTCAAAAGAGGGGAACTTCTAGGATTTTATCGGTGAAACTGGAAAATATTTCTCACAAGAAAGAAATAAATGACTTCCTGGGGTTAGTTTCATCAATACAGAATTATTGCTTGTATTTGAAACTTATTTCAGTTTGATTTTTGATTGTGATCACTTCTCTTGTAGGAGTTCCAATTATAGAACGAGAACCATATACTCATCAGTTTGAGTATCATGGAAGACAAAGGCTTCTTCTAAGCCAGGTTTGTAAAGCTTTTATGATTTTTTGTTTCTTCCCATGAAGGATTAGCTTAGTATGGATATTCTGAAATCTTACGATGTTTAGGATTTTTGTATGCCGTGAGACATTTTCAATTGAAGGAATCAAAATCATGCCCATGAGCTCTTCTTATCGTTTTGGGTTTGTTGATGCTCTGCTTCAGCATCTGTGTTTTATGTTATATGCTTTAACTTTAGGGTTGGGTAGCAATGTTTTCTTTTACCGCTCAAAAGGAAATAAAATTTACATGGGTTTACTCAATAAATACTTTTACAGATTTATAAAGATTTAAAAAGAGTCATGAAAATTAATAACTTTCTGAGAGTTCTATATGACAAAACCGTGCGAAGTTATCGAATGTCTTACAGAGATTTGTAGAATCCTGAAGAGTTGTAAAAACAAATTTTATATAGATATCTGCATGAGAAATAGAAATATGTATTGTAGTGGAATAATAGGGAAGGAGAAAGAGATGCAGAACACTATTGATAAGAGTTATATGGTTACATGGATATTATATCCTCTATATACATGGAGAAGGGAAAACAAAAGGACTCCCATTTTGGACCGTAACACCCCCCTTGTGCGGTTAAACAACAAAACTTTATACATAGTGCTTCACATATAGTACTTTGAATGTAGTTCTTCAAATGTCGCCCTTTCCTTGATGACTAGATAGCGTTGAAATCAGTTGCCTCATTAAAACTTTGACAAGGAAAAACCCAGTGGGACAAAATCTTGGTACAACTCTTCACATGTAGTACTTCACATGTTATCTCGTACTTTACATGTAGTTCATCACATGTAATAAGATCTTCAAAGATCGTCGAGTCTAAGTTAATTGTCTCGTTAAAACTTCGTCAGGCTAACCCAGAGGGACTAAAACTGAACTAAACAAAAAGAGTACAACATTAAGTAAACTTAGAACATAGTAGCATGCATATACGTTGCCTCATTAAAACCTTGACAAGGAAAACTCAGTGGGATAAAACCTTGACGAAGGGAAAAGAGTACAGCATGACAGATGCAAGTAAAGTTGATCTATTGCAGATGATCACAGTTGAAGTTGACTAGTTGCTTTACAACTACTAAGGATGAAATCCTCGTGGCAAAAACAATAGCCTTAGATGGGAAATTACATTCCCGGTGTTTGTTGTTGTCTCATTAAAAACCTTGCAAGTAATAAAACCCTGTGGGAAAAAGCAACCTCGGCGAAGGAAAATAGTTCAACACACCATTAGATCCACCCCCTCCCTCCCTTCCCTGATGTCAGACAACTTTCATTAGTCTAATGTAGTCAAAAGGAGTTTATCACACTTTACTTTGGTGACTTGAATATTTATAATACTTGTTGATTCTGGAAGTTACATTTCTTAATAGACTATCGCGTTTCATTTCTTTGATCCAGATATTTTCAGTAATATATATTAACGCGATCTTTATGTCTTCAATGTTCAACATACTTGATGTTTTTTAGTGTTGTCTCGCTAAAAACCTTGTCGAGTAACAAAACACTTTTGGGAAAAAATATTCTCGATCGAAGGGAAAAAGCGTACAACACAGCTTCAATTTCGAAGTAAAATATGTCGACATCATATCCTTGGGTCCTCCCCCTGATGTAGGCATATCCCCTTGATTATTTTCAGAGTTGTTCTAGACATTTCCTTTAGTAATTTACTTTTTGAAACTGAATATTTGTAGTGACTTAGAAAATAGTCTACCATATCTCCCCCCGATTACTTTCATTAGAGAATAGATTATTGTTCCTTCATATTCAACAACTTTTGGATTGCACTTTCATTAGCATTCCTTTTTATGTCCTAATAGGGATAAAACAAATTTATGTCAATGGTTACTTTTAAGTATATGATCACATTCACTACACCATTCTAATGACGTTGCATTAGAGCTGAGCTATATCTAGCTAACAAGTTCCCTGAGGATGTAAAATTTAATCGAGTACATCATTATACTAAGTACAAAAATGCGTCTATTTTACTTAGATATGGGAATTTCATCTCCCAACAAATCTTCATCATCTTCCTTTAGACGAAATGGTCTCTTACTTACATTTGAACCTCGACTAATCATGGGAGTGCTATCTGGATGCATATATTTTTAAATTTCCTGACAAATTTAGACATATGCAAACTGTTGGAATAATATACCATAAGCTCAGTATTCGGACGAGCTTTCCCCATATTTTTTCATCTCAATTTCGGATTTCAAATAGATTTTAAGGTCTCTTATTACATCAAGAGTACTCATCATGTTTGTACCATCAACATAGATAACTACAATCCAAATTAGGAACTTTCTTTTGAATATGCAAGGAAAAATAACTTACTAGTCTATCCCCTATAAATCAAATAGTAACTTAGACGGGTATACCACATCCGCCTGATTGCTTCAATTTATAAGTGAGTGTTCTATCTAATTGTAAACGCACTATGTGGTTTAGAGTTACTTGATTTGGGAAACAAAAGGCTATCAAGTACTTTTGTAAATATCTGTTATATCTTGATTCCTTCAGAGATACGTAACAACCACATACATATGATGCATTTCAAGTCCTTTTGAAATTACCAGGATAACTAAGTAGCGGAACTCTATAATGTTTATTACAAGAGAACAATTCGAGGGCTTTCTGATAAACCTCGCGCCACAAGGCGAATCTTTACACTTTAAGACTGATTTCTTCACATTATGACTTGTGACAAATCAATCGTGTATATCCAATAGGATTTACACTTAGTTGGTTAGCACTACCACACCAAATACCTGTATATTTGTCAAAGAAATAATTTATACCTGGATTGTGTAGGCAAAATATGCTATTCGTTGACATTAAGCAACAAGGAGTATGGTTCGATCTCATGTTTCTCTATTTACTTAAGAAAGTATATATGAAATTAATCATCAATATTCTCGCATGATCTTTCCATTGACTCGTGCGCATCCTCATAATCCACTTGGGATGTCATTGTTCTCTAGAATCATTAAATTTCGGAGCGTCCTCCAGTTTGATTCATGGACATATTCAAATACAATCTTATGAGATAATTTATGATGATATAAATAAACATTCCTTACTCACTTACTTCCTTTCTAGGTGAGGATTGATCGAACCAAGTGGTCTCTCCAACTTCCTTTATGGAGCCACGACCTCAACCACACTTCCACTAAGTGTAGTTGTAATACCTTAGTCTATGGTGTATATCCCTTGTTGAGAATTTGTAACTTTGTAGGTAAGATTTCAGCTGGTATGTGTGATCTCTTCACTTTAGCGACGTCAATGTATATTCTGAAAATCGATTATTGTTTGTCACTTTACATTTACATTTGTGGAGTACAAGAATCAATATGAGATATAGTGGGAATACACCACGACAATTCATGTCGTTCCCTTACAAAATAATTTTTCTTATCTCCCCTAACGACATGAAGAATTTCTCATTAAAGTGATAACCCGCAAATCTAGCGGTATAAGAGATCTCCTACCAAAAGGTTTAAATTGCGGATAATTGTTAGGAACACATTTCCAATATAACTACTTAACAGTTTTGAAGACCCATCATAGTACAATGTGGAATTGTAATGGTACATATATATATAGTGCAACCAAAAATGCGAAAGAACACGAATGTCAGGCTTAAATCCAATTACCAACTGGTACGCAGAAAAGGTTCACTAATATTGGGTTCTAAAACGAATTAAGTAAAGATGCGTGTAATAATATTGCATATCCCAAAGTAATAAAAGGTAGGTTGGTTAGCATAACCTATTCCTTAGACACCATTTGTAACCTTTGATAATAGCCTTTGCGAGATTATTGCGTATAAGATGCTCTACATTGACCATATTAAACATGCAATATTTAGCAAGTCATTTTGATGTAAATTCTCTAGCATTAACAAGGGTGGTGAGCCTTTGCACTTTTCATTGTATAATATGTGCTAGGATTTTTACAAAAATTAAATTCATCGTTTGTTGTGAGAAATAACTGATTCAATCCGTAGAATCATCCACCAGAGCCATAAATCACTTGAATGGTCTGTAATCTGTATGGATATATGTTCACTAACAACACTTTATTTCTTTGACGAATGAGTTATTTACCATTTGCATCCAAGTAAAACAGGGCGGTCTCAATCATGTTTTTCTAAAGAAAGACTTTGTAAGATGAGTGACGTGCTTTGTTACTCTAAAGCATAATGGGGAAAGGTAGTGCAAAACTAGTAACTTTAGAAATCACTTATTGTGATAGATACCGTAACTTCGCATTCTATTAGTTCATTGTCTTGTACACTCAAATAAAGCGATGCAAGTGTTAGTACTTCAAAACGGAACATCGTGTCACAACCAATGTTCCTTATGGTTATGTCAAAGTTTTTATGAATCAATCCCAATCTGTTCATTGTCAGGGTTAATATGAATTTAGTAACTCAAGTTCCAGTGATTTACATTTCACTAGATTAACACATTAAAATAAAATAAAATAATTCTATATACATGGAGAAGGGAAATCCTAAGGTCTCCCGTTTTGGACCGTAACAATATGTAATTTATCATATCTTATTTATTATATTAACTTCAACTAATTAAAATAATATAAAATTATTATTGTACATATAACATCCTCTTTTAGTTTAGCAAAATACAATAAATATTAAAGATAAATACATATATTTCACCTTTTTTTTTTAAGTTTTTGATTAACGAAATTTCGAAGATATTTCCAATTTTTACATAACCTCTAAAAACTAGTTGGGTAATAATCCCTTTTTGTATAACTATCCTTAATCTATGAAAGAAGTAGTTACATTTTTTAGCATTGACATAAACTCTAGATAAGTAATTAACACATAATAATTAAATTAAAACATATTTGAAAGAGATGTTTAATATATATAGATATTTCTAATCATATCATGGAGTAATTTATATACATTTATCGTATGATTTTTATAGATTGTATATTTATGGAATAAAATAAAAGAGAATAAAAAATGTTTTTAAGCTGAAAGTGTTACATATTTGGTTGGGATATAATCATTTTTTTTTTCTCAAATAGATATAGAAAACAAAGAATCATTGATCTGCAATTGAATCTTCATTAAAACTTGGTAAACCATGGTGATAACTATAAATGCTTTGTAGGACATTTTGAATCTTTCTCAGCCTTGCTTGCATCAAAGAAGTACACTGATTTACAAGGTTGTAAAACCTAATCTAATGCCTATTTTTGAGAGGAAAAATGATAGTGTTGTTGTTGCTGCTTAGAGATGCTTGATTGTGTGTATGGATCATTTCAACCACCCATTTCCATTTCCATTTTCCAAAACAGAGATTGAAAATAAAAATCAAAAATTCTACAGATCTGAAAACCAGAGAGACCAAGGCGGCCAAGTTTTTAGTTCAGTGAGATAATAAACAGACGCTTTCTTTACACAAAATTTGCATTTATACCTGCAATCCTGAACCCTAATGTGTGCCCTTATCACTATGTGGCTTGAACCCTAATCTGTGCCCTTATCACTAAGTGGTAAAATAGGTCATTTGACATGTACAATCAACACTTTGTCCAGGTTCTTTCAAAACTAAGATACACTGAACAAATGGTTTACTTTGAGTTGTCTAGAGTTGGGGGTAAATATTTTCTTTCATGAAATTTTCTCTCTTGTTAAGATCATCTGCTGTAAGCATCAAACTCATCATTTTCATCCTCAACCTGGATCGTCGAGAACCAACACACTTGTGAAAGATTAGAAAGCTTTATTGCTCTTTAGAAATCTATGGAGTAAAAAAAATAAAGCTACTGATAGTTTTTCAGTCTTGTTCAAGAATTTTTGGGAAAGTGGAGTTAGTGTCTTCTTCAAGAATTTTTGGAGAGTGAAAAAACTTTGAAGGAAGAAATCAATCAAGGAATGGAGTTAGGGTCTTCTTCAAGAATTTTTGGGAAAGTGGTAAGAAAAATTGTCGGCTTTGTTTTTTTATTTTTTTTTCATAAGTTCTACCTTTAGATCTACAAGATGAACAAATAATACAGTGAGGTTAGCTCATCACCGATCTGTTCCGATCTGTTTTTCTTTAGCAGCTAACACCTGAACATAATCATAAGAAAAAATTAATTTCAAAATGAAAGAGAGTATTGATTTTTCAAAAAATCTCTATATCGGCTGGGATGTATGCTGTTGTTAACTAGAAAAACATGAATCGTCTTTGACAGTTTTCTATCTGGGAAGACCCAATATCAAAATCAAACATGAATGGTCTTTGGGAAGTGAAGTTATTAATTCAGTGGCTTACTACTCATGTCCGGTAGTCATTGTAATAGTTCAATCCTCTCTTGGCAGTGAAGTAGGCTTGGAACTGTGAAATTATTGCTGCAGTGTTTTGCAAACTGATGCAGTCACTGTTTTCGATGATCTGCAATCCAAGTAGGTTATGAGATTGGCGTCTGCAACATATATAGAATCTATCTCTGCAGCACTAACTTGGTTTTGTTCTACCTGTAACTTGTATTGGGCTGGCCTTTTTTCTTTTTCAATAGAACGTTTCACTTTCAAAAAAAAAAAAAAAAAAAATAGAAAAATTAGAAAAACTACTAGGGTGTTCCCTTTCGAAAACTTACACCAAAATCAATCTTCAACCTGTATCAGTTGAAATAAGCTGAGGTAAGAATCATTTTTGAGAATCAGATCACCATTAGGACAGAGAGAGGTTTGGGTATTAGTAGAGAGCTGCTTGCAACTATCAATGCTTTACATTACAACTTCATTGATTTTAGAGAAACGGATATGACCTTATTTCAGTATTGGGTTGATTCCAAAATCTCTTTTGCAACTAGAAATATCTTCCCCTTTCAAGAAAAACCAACACAATCTTTATTATTATTTTCTCTCATTTTTTTGTTATTTTTATTGTGTCTTGATGAAATTTATTGTGTTTTCTTAAAAACTGTAGCAAGGGACAATAATCACTATGCTCAAACATCTCCATAAATAACATCAAAAGTATAATCAAATATAAAAAATTTAACATGGTATCGGAGCTTGTTCTCGGTCCATATGGACGTGAAGTTGCTTTCGACGCGATTCGAAAGAGATGAGAAGTTGCAACCCCCTAGTGAAGAAAACACACCCAATTCCAAGTAGCAAGAGAAAAGAAAAGAAAAAAGATGAAAATTGCTACAAAAGTTCTAAGTGAAGAGAAACCGAAGAAAAATAAATATATATAAAAAAAAGTTTGCTCGTGGGTAAATACTAATTGAAGTTGCAGAAGTGTTGAAGATAAGACTTCTCCATGAAAAAATTAAGAAAAAAAAAAAAAAAAAAAAGGAAGAAGAAAATGTCACTTTCTAATTAGTAATCAAAAGGTTTGAGGATAAGAGCAATAATCAGATTGCTTCCTCAAATAAATAAAAAAACAAAGAAGAAGAATTTGAGGGTAAGAGCAATAGTTAATTGTTTCCTCAAATTGAGAAAATGAAGAAGAAATTGAGGGTATGAGCAGTACAATTGCTTCCCCAAATATGAAAAAAAAGAAGATGGCAACAGAGCCGTGCTTGTCACGAGATTCTAACCTCTACTCGTGATATAAGAAATAAAAAGAGATACTAGCAGACACTAAGCTAGTAAGAACAAGAACCAAAAACAACAGAAGACTAATGAAGGTATGGAGATGATGTGTGTGACAGTAATTCGGACATGAAGAAACTATTGTGAGCAAGAAGACCAAAGAACAAATAAGAGATTGAGTAAAGATCAAAAATCAAGGCAATTACAAATTACGGGGGAGTGTTGGAATATTATAATTTTTAATGTCCAAATAAAGTCCAAAGAGTTCTTTAGTGTGAAAAAAGCTAGCAGAACAATCTAGTGAGTCGGGAAGATATTAGAAAATAAAAATCTAGACAATTAACAAAGTTGTGTAAGAATGTGAAGTTATTCAAGTAAGTCTGTACTCTGAAAACTCTAGATAAAACTAGAGTGTGTAGTAGTCGGTAATTGAAGCCTATAAATAGGCAGAAGTATATAACTTGTAAAACTTGAGCAAGAACATTAATAAATCAGAGAGTTTGAGAGTTAGTCTTGTTCCAGCAGGAGCTCTATATGAGCAACTAATCAATATGCTCATGCATCTCCAGAAATAACATCAAAAGTATCATCAAACAACAAAAATTTAACATGGTGTTGGAGCTTGTTCTCGGTCCATATGGGCATGAAGTTGCTTCCGACGTGATTCGAAAGAGATGAGAAGTTGCAACCCCTAGTGAAGAAAACACACCCAATTCCAAATAGAAAGAGAAAATAAAAGAAAAAAGATGAAAACTGCTACAAAAGTTCTAAGTGAAGATAAACCGAAGAAAAATAAATATATAAAAAAAAAAAGTTTACTCGTGGGTAAATACTAGTTGAAGTTGTAGAATTATTGAAGATAAGACGTCTCCATGAAAGAAAAATAAAAAAGGTAGAAGAAAAGGTCTTTCTAATTAGTGATCAGAAGGTTTGAGGATAAAACCAATAATCAGATAGATTCCTTCCTTAAACCAAAAAAAAAAAAAAAAAATTGAAGGTAAGAGCAATAGTTTATTGCTTCCTCAAATTGAGAAAATGAAGAAGAAATTGAGGGTAAGAGCAATACAATTGCTTCCTCAAATATTAGAAAAATAAGATGGAAACAGATCCATGCTTGTCACGAGATTTTAACCTCTATTCGTGATAGAAGAAAGATAAGGAGATGCTAGCAGACACTGAGCTAGTAAGAACAAGAACTAAAGACAGAAGAAGACTAATGAAGGTGTGGAGAGGATGTGCATGACAGCAAGTCGGGCACGAAGAAAATATTGCGAGCAAGAAGAGCAAATAATTATAAAACAGAGATTGAGTGAAGATCAAAAATCAAGACCATTACAAATTACGGGGGAGTGTTGGAATATCATAATTTTTAATTAATGTCCAAATAAAGTCCAAAGAGCTCCGTAGTGTGATCAAAGCTAGTAGAACAGTCTACTGAGTCGGTAAGAGATTATAAAAGAAAAATCTAGATAATCAACAAAGTTGTGTAAGAATGAGAAGTTAGTCAAGCAAGTATGTACTAAGAAAACTTTAGAGAAAACTAGAATGTGTAGTAGTCGGTAATTGAAGCCTATAAATAGGCAGAAGTTTATCCCTTAGAAAACTTGAGCAAGAACATTAATAAATCAGAGAGTTTGAGAGTTAGTCTTGTTCCAGCAGGAGCTCTATATGAGAAACTAATCACTATGCTCTTATATCTCCATAAATAACATCAAAATTAAGTACCATCAAACATCAAAAAGTTTGGAATTTGGGATTAGTCCCTGAAGAACCCTAGTTTGTCTGTTGCATATCACAAAGTTTGCTTGAAAAAATCACAAAGATGATGAGATTGGAACCTCAATTTATTTTTCCGGCTGTATGTATACTACAAACCATAATATTATAATTTCTAACATATTTTTGTTGTTGTTATAGTTGATAATTTATGGGATATTTTGACTTAGGTGCCCATAAAATGGTACGCCTTTGTGTTTTGGTGTCTAACTTTGTCCAACTTTGAGTTAGGTGCCCAATGGGTCCCAGTCAAACACAGTCAATACATTGACTGTGACCCACTGGGCACCTAACTCAAAGTTGGACAAAGTTAGGCACCAAACGCAAAGACGTACCATTTTATGGGCACCTAAGTCAAAATATCCCCACACGGGATTCAGTTACGATTATACCACACTTTGGGGTACCTCAACTTATCAGAAATTCATGATTTTTTTACTGTAAGTTGCTTACATATAGAGAAAAAACAAGTCCAAAATTCACTTGATTCTAACTGTTGATCAAAAAGATATACACACTTCAACATGGCTGCTTTCAGCATCTAACACGCATAATTAGGGCCAAGGCAAGGGGATTTGGCTTGGCATGGTGTGACTAGCATAGTTAGGGACAAGGCATAGTGCATTTGGCATGGCGCGGATAGCTTGGGATAGGTGTTATTTTGGCTTGGCATGTGGGGCCAAGGGGTTTCCATAGGCGCATGGCGTGACTAGCTTGGGCTAGGTGTGGTTTTGGCTTGGCATGTGGGGCCAAGAGTTTGCCATAGGCGCATGGCGTACGTGACTAACTTGGGCTAGGTGCGGTTTTGGCTTGGCATGTGGGGCCAAGGGTTTTCCATAGGCGCATGGCGTCACTAGATTGGTCTAGGTGCGGTTTTGGCTTGGCATGTGGGGCCAAGGGTTTTCCATAGGCGCATGGCGTGACTAGCTTGGGCTAGGTGCGTGACCAAGCTAGGGTTTTGGGGCAAAGGTTATTTTGGTACCCTTAGACGGCCAGGATTTTCTCCTGATATTAAAGGGCAACCGTTGATTATTGCACGCCTTCGTTTTGATAGCCGCGTAGTGAAGGCCAGTATGGTGGCGCGACATGGGGCCATGGCGAGGTGTTTTTGGCATGGCGCGGTAGGTGTGGCTGGCATGATTTTCTATTGGCATGGAGGTGCGGCTAGCATGGTTGGCATGCTTTGGCATGGTCAGTGTGGCTGGAATGATTTTCCATTGGTACAGAGGTGCGGCTAGAATGGTTGGCATGCTTTGGCGCGTTCGGTGTGGCTGGCATGATTTTCCATTGGCACATAGGTGCGTCTAGCATGGTTGGCATGCTTTGGCGCGGTCGGTGTGGATGGAATGATTTTCCATTGGCACAGAGGTGCGGCTAGCATGCTTTAGCGCGGTCGGTGTGGCTGGTATGATTTTCCATTGGCACACGTGGAAATTAGGGTTTGGCTTGTCGTAACCCTAATTTGAAAAAGATACCCCGATATTTATTTAGGGACACATTAAAGGTTTCAGTAAATGTGCCTAGTAAATGCTTGTTACTTTAAATGTTGTGACATCACTGTCTCCTAGGGTTTAGTGTTTTACGATTTTAACCCTAAGCTAAAAACCACCATCAACAGCAGTATGTTGAGGTAGTCACACAAATGAACAAGCAGAGGCCATTGGAGCAGATTCTACGATCCCAAGAATGTGGTTCAAGGGTCATTATCTTATGTGGTTAAAGAAGCAGCATGCTCGTCTAGAGAGGGATCTTCACTTCCTTTCATGAGATTTATATTCACGGGATTCTCATTTTCTTCTCGAGCGGGTGGGTGTATATTTTTTTTCTACAGATGTTTGTTTTCATTATTGGCAATAGATACGCAGAAAGATGCATCACACAACTGTTTTGTTATCAGAGATTTATTTTGATCTAACTGATTTTCTTTGTTATTTAGATTCAAAATGAACACGCTAATGTTTACCCTGAAAGCATGTAACCTACTACTGTTTTCATTCTTCAAGCTAGTGGCACTTCTGTGTAAATTAGAGCTCTTTGTAATGTCGGCAATTCAACAAAAGTAGGGTCCATTGCTGGATATATAGGGAAGAAGGGCATAGGCTTCAAATCAGTTTTCATGGAAAGTAGAAAAGAGCATTTTTTCAAAATATGGGAGTTTATTAATTGGAACTCTATCACACATTTTATCCTGGAATTGAGAATCCTTTCTTCGGTTATTTTTCTATATTTTCAGTGGTTGTTGTTTGTTTGCTTGAATGTTATAATGTTTTAGCTATCATAATTGCTGAGTGGGGAGTAAGTTCAGTTAAGATCATGGTTGCCGGACATCTTGTAAATCTAATAAAATAGTTTTGCAACATTGCTCTTAATGTTGCAACACTCAGTAAAATGTTAGCATCCATAGTTTTTCAGCAGAATTAGGTACATTGTAAATTATATTATCATATCATACTAGAAAAGATGCAAATTCTCAACTGCTTGCAAGCAGCATCCTATAAGTGCTCTTAGTGCAAAATTACTATATAAAAGAATATTTCTCAAATTTAATGAGTTTTAATCAATTATCCCTGTGACGCATGGGTACATTGTATATATACTGTAACCTGTGTTCTCACTGAAGTACCATGATACCAGAACTAGTGCAAATGTTCAACTTAAATAACTCGCTTTTCTTATTGTATTTGTTAACATAAAATGATATGTGATAGTACTTTATGTTAATTAGTGATGAAAAGGGTACTCAACACAGGAATCTTATACACTGGAAGGGTCAGGTAGCTAAGTCCAAAATTTGGTGATATTGTTACTTGAGATATTTATATGTCATCATTACTAATAAACTAGGGTATCTCCGAGTTTTTTTATTCTTAGTTTGTAATGCATTCTGCTCAGGTGCATAAATGGTTAAGATTTAAAAATCATGTTGGCTTTATAATCTTAAATAGACTTTTACTTGGTATTTGCAGGTAGCTAATGAAGGGGATAGGCTGCTTATCAGGGTTGGATTCATGTCGTCCTTCAATTCACTCATACGCCCAGATGACGAATGCATGTTTTCCCATACGATAGATTATTAATCTTTGCTGGAGTTCACTTGATTTATTTTCTCATTTATTGGGATGCCTATATTTGTTTTTCTTTACTTGCTTCTGCATCCACATGAACAATAATTCAATCAATGTAACAATTTCACTGGACTACCTAGTCTTTCTCTTTGGAGTTAACATCATACCTAGTTTATACGACCATCGAAATTAGTAGCAATTTAAATTTATACTGCAATGGAACATCATATCTAATTTATTTTATGCGACCTTCTTGAACATAGTAACCAGTTAATTTTATACGACCCTCTGAAATATAATACATAAGCGATTGTTCGGTACTGCAACCATTAAAAACAGAAACCAAAAAGGAGGTTGAAGAATGCCTAAAAGGATACCAAATTGGTTCAACAAAGGGATGGAGAATACAAAATCGAGTTATAAAAGAACTCCAAGACCAAACATCACTTCTAAGTAACTCAGTTATAGAAGAACCCAAAATAAGATCTTCTGAAGCCTCTTCTGTTAACTATAACTTCCTCTGCCGATTTCAGTTTCCCCAATGTATTTTTCCACTGCAACATGACCAGTGTCCGCTTTCACAACATGCTACATAATTAGAATCAGTTAATAGAAGTAAACTAAGGCTATTTATGAACCCAACCTTAAGTGAAGTGTTAAAACTATGACACAATGCTAGAAAAACCGAAATACTAGTTACATTGTACATATCACACCCCTTCAACAAGTGGAGGTTCAACAGTTCCTTTGTAAATTCTTGCACTGCTGATGAATAAAAATTATTTCACTCCAGCACTCTTAGCCCAATCTACCACAGGCCTGTGATCAAAGGTTGACAAATATGGTTACAACTACAATATTGTGGTAATGCAGTACTTTTGTGCATTTATGCACATGGCAATAAAAGGCTATTCTGCATTGTTTTATGTGCAAAAAAAAAAAAAAACCGGAACAATTTCATAATTTGTTGCCGTTGAAGTCATCAGCACTGTCACAATATGACAGAATCACGTTTGTAAAAAAATCACTTCCAACAAGATGCTCTAAGATTGACTAATTTTATCCCTAAACCAACATTGAAGGCAATGAAAAAACCTAACTGTATCCAAATACTTGCGATTGTTGTCCAAGACCACATCAAATGCCTCCCCATCAATTATTTTCCCAACATCTGCCAGATTCCCCCACACAGTTTTACCACCAGTACTTATAATTTTCTATATTTCATTAGTTAGAATCAGTAAAGAATCAATATACAAAACTTGGATGTGAAAATGTAAAGAAGGAAACGGGAAAAATATACGAAAAACTTAAAGAATTTCTGTTAATTGGAGGTTTCTTCATTTTATCAGAACCCTTATCACCAACAGTCAAAACTGTAACATCATGACCAGAATTTATATGACCGTAATTGTCAATTACCAATTTTAATTTATACTACCAACACACAAGCATGCCCAATTTATTTTATACAACATTATCAAAAGGATAACCAATTTATTTTGTACAACCTTCACAAAGGGGTACCCAACAAACATTCATTGGAAAACCAAACATCATCCCTTCAACAAGCGTGCTTCCTCTGTATGAGTTAACTCCACACGACCTCCTTGGTACAATTTATGCCCTGTATGATGATCCAACATATCTTAACTTGGAAAAGGGAAAGACAAAAGAAAACACACTACTTTTGTTCAAGAACTTCAAATCAAATCCTGCAACCAACATAGTTGCGCCAATACACGCTTAGCAATTACAACTAAGATAAAAAGTAACTGCAGCAGAACAAGATACATGAAAAAGAAACAAATACCTAGTGTAAAACTCACAATAACTCTATATTAGTGTGTACAAGAAATTCTCTCGAAGTCTGCTCAATGCTTGCTATCGCTGCAATTTCCCCCCTCCAAAAACTGTATTGGTGGTTCTTCTACTTTCTTCACGTCCATGGTATCTTGTGTGATCAGAAAGCTCGGTTGGTTTTTCGAAGCTAGTTAGGCAAGTAAGTTTTGGTTCTGGAGTTTAGGTAGGACACAAACTGAAGTTGTATCTCACTTAACCTACATATTAATTTATTTGTTTCTTTTCATTACTTTAATATCACAGACACTAAGGATAAAACCTGCACCATTAGAAACTGCCCGTCTTGGAGTTGATGGCATAAGCTGTGGATGCTTTCCAGATCCACGGGCAGAAACTATTGCCATAAAATTAAATAGAATCTTCCGATATTAGCAAAAGTAATGTATGAAAACCCGATTATAGATAATGGAGTTGGAAACTTGACTAAGGTGCATTAGGGGGCTTAATTTCTTCCCCCGCTGTATATTTACCCATGATACCGCCATATCTGATGAAACATAAAATTATCAAGATGCTTATTTGAGAATAACATATACACCCTGACACTCTTCACATCATTCCCAAACTACAAAGTAAACTAAAGAGAAGGTGAACAAATAAATTAGTATATTAACACTGTCCAACGGGCTTTTCCAAACTGCATCTACACTATTCTTATTATGCTAATGTTGAGACTAAAAAAGTAAATGTAATATTCATAACTTAATTCAAGTGGAACCAGCCACGCGGTATGAGTAAAATTGTAGAAGAACATATTTACTAACCAGCGAAAGTAGTCACTTCAAATACCTAATGGTTCTGCAAGAAACAAATCTGTAATCCAAGGAGACAAAGGATGTAAAGGTTTTCTCTCCTGCTTGTCCAAGGTAGATGGAAAGCTTCTTCTTCACTTGAGATACTTATTATAGCATGTCTAACACTGTTGTGAACTGGACAAACAATGATATACTATCTCATTGGAACGTTACCCAATTATTTTTATACTACATACGTAATGGTACTGGTACCTAGTTAAATTTATACAACTTTGAATGATATACTATGCCATTGGAAATTTACCCAATTCTTTTTATACTACAGACTGCACAAACGTTGTTGTTATATCCTCACTACCTAATCATAATCAATACATAACAATCAAAAATTGGGTTTTTATCCAATCAGAAATTAAGGTTTGAAAAAGATTATCAAATCATAGAAAACAATCCACACATTAAAATTAGAAAAGAATCAGAAATAGAACTATCAACATAACTAAAATCAAGGATATGCATCTTCGAATTTTATACAGTAGGGTTAGTTGTAGATTCACTAGTAGGTTCAGTTGGTGTTGCTGGTGTCATTTACCACTATCTCATTGAAAACCCAAATTAGGGTTCACCGACAGTAAACCATATGCACACTTAATAGAAACATAATCAAAGTGAAAGAAGAAAAATAATTTTAGATCACCTGAAGGATTCCCGTCCATCTCCTCTATTATATTCACCCACCAGAGAAGAATAAAGGCAAAGAGTGAAGTGAGAGGGAGAACCTGGTATAACAGAGGGATATCGAAATATAAAAGAAGAGGAAAAAAACAATTTGTTCTGGTTTGATGTACGGTTTGGTGTTTACTCTAACTATTTCAGCTGTGGTTTAGTTAACCACTTAGAGGGCTAATACGTATTTTACATACGATTCAGTGTCGACCAGCCTTGACCGAGTTTACTTAGTCTGTCAATATTAGTTGACTGATACCTTGTATGTCCATAAGGTTTGACTTAAACCTTGGGATTTTGGTGATGGTATGGCAATGGAGGTTGATGTGATAGTGAATTGCTGATAGTTATGGTGGTGGAGGTAGTAGTAGTATGACATTGATATGGAAAACTCATAAGAATCGTTATATATAACAAAAAAATAAAATAATTCTAGGTTACCAATTTTACAAGAGCTTTACATGCATCATGTCATACGTAACATAAAAAGATGAAGAAATATGGGAGTTAGTGAAAAGTTTTAAGAAATTACCAGTCCAAAATGTCCAGGGTCTAAAGTACTATCGTCCTGTTTCAGCTTCTTGAAGGGTTATATCCTGCTACAAACCAATAATGGTCAGGCCATATCTCTCTAAATAATTAGAAGTAAACAACTCAAATTGATTAGAGGTTTATACACATTCAATGTTCTTTATTGAATAAAAAGATACCTCTTGCATAGTCTCAATTATGGGGGTAGGGGAATCCGAATGTGATATTAATATTTGTTGACACTGCAATGATACATATAAGCAAAAGTAGTACTTAGTAAAAAGAAGTGAAATTTGATTATCAGGTGTTCATCCGCAATAAATTAAAGCGAAAACAGTATACGCCATAACTAATTATTTATGAGTGTACCCTAAGCGTTCATATGTGATTACTTAAAACAAATACTTGAATATACACATGCATACATGGATAATACTTGAAGAGGTTGTTGTTTCTGCATCATCAGCTAGAACAATAAACGACGAAAGAATTTATGTGCTCTATTGAAGAGGTTACCCAAAGAATATGCCGAGGCCAATGACCAACTAACGCATAAGGAACTTCGTGTCTAAAACTTAAGAATATCTTAAAATGCATCATGCGTTCTAATCAAAATATACCGACCGTTGTAGACATTTCCTTTCAAGGTTGGTAATGAGAATGATGGATCTTACCTAAAAATTAAGAGAATCCAGCAAACCCACCTATATACAAACAACATCAAACATAAGACTAATCAATTGAATAAAAAAAAAACACAAAAAAATACCAAGAGAACAATGTTAACTTAAGCAACACAATGAGAATCATGAAACAAATACTAATCCAAGATGGGGTTAAATCCTTATTTGTGAAATTGCAACAAATGTTTTCCTCAACCTAAAAGACTCAAATAAAATAAACCAAAAAAACCAATTGTCAGTTAAGGATAAATACCAAAATAAAACTATACTTATGTTGCAAACCATATCTCAGATTTCAGGAAAATCAATGAAAGTTGAGTTGTATTGGAACCTTCAAATCAAAATTCCCAAATCAAGCAATAACAATTGATATATCCTTAGGACAGAGAAATTAGGGAAACTAACCTATAATAAATCAGAAAATACCTACTGATTTTCTTGATCAAAATTGACAGAACTGAAAATGAAACAATAGATCCATCGGTACGAAATCAATTTCTGCGAAACCCATTAAGGAACTAAACAAACATTAGATCACTAAGTCGCTAACAAAAGACTATTTGAAAACCCTTAACCAATTCTAATAACCTATAGCAAGAACCCCCAAATTCGAAAATTGAAATCTTAACAAAAATAAATAAATAAAATAAACTTCGATATGTTATACCTGATGAAGTTGATGCTCAATATCGTAACGAGAATGATGATTTAAAGAAGAAAATGTTGAAATGAGTTAGGATACATCATTGATTTGTAACAGTGGGTTTTAATCTGTGAAGCAGAAACAATCCATATTTTTATCCTAGGGTTCTTCGGGGTTCGAAGATGAAGAAGGAGATGACGAAAGTGGTTGTGTCGTCTGTGGTGGTGATAGAAGTGGGCGGAGAAGAAGGAAATATAGTTGTAGTCTCTCTCTAGAAGCAGAAGACAAATAATGTTATGGAGAGATAATACAGAGATGAAAAGATAAAGTTTTATTTTTGCCTAGAAAATTGAATTAGAGCAAAAATTGGGTTCATCGGTCACAGTGTGGGTCTTTGAACGAGGAATAAAATAATAGTAAAAGTTTTTATTCAACGACCAACTTTGGTACTCCAGGCTCTGCTCCGGGAATCTTTTTAATTCTATGACCGGTTCATGGTCGATTGACCGACAGTGAGAGTCGTGGAAGTGAGTCGATAAAACCCCACTTTCCACTAATGAAATATTATATTTTATTATTTAAACGCATTCCTTAATACTCAAAGCGATATCCCAAACAGAAATGTTTGCGAATTTTTTTGTTAAGATTTTATGATTTATATGTTTTTTATTTCCAGCAAGAAATGTTTCAGTCAAGTATACTTATATACCATCTAATATTGAGTTGTCATCCTAGAGATATTTTGGTATTACATTTGGATACTGGTTGGAATTAAATAAAACCAAAAATGATAATATATTGCATTTTTTTTCGGTTATGGAAATTTTTCGGTGTCCAAACTACCTTGCTATATAAATAGCAAAGTTTGTTCTTTTTACAAACTTATTCTAAGATAGGAACTTCATTTTTTGGACATTATTGTAGCCGACATATAATACTACTTGTAATACTATCTTAGAGAGGAGATTAACCTAATCATGCTTGTCAGCAAATGCAAGCTCCAATGAATGATAACAAGTGACAAATCAAGAGGATATAATGATATCTAGGTGGGACTTTGGCACCTACTATTCTACTAGTAGACTTGCTATCTTTCTAGATCCAAATATTGTCTTACTGTGTTCTAAAAAACAAACTAAAGTGTCTAGGTCAAGTACAGAAGCTTAATTCTGGGCAATTGTTGATGTTAATTTTGAGGTTCTTTGGGTTCAATCTTTGCTTAATGAACTTAATTTCTATTTTACTACTCTTCCAATTATGTAGTCTGATAACTTATGTACTACTTATCTGTAAAAGAATCTTATTTTCTTTTACCGCTCAAAATAAATACTTTTACAGATTTATAAAGATTCAAAATGTTTTCTTTTACCACTCAAAAGGAAATAAAATTTACATGGGTTTACTCAATAAATACTTTTACAGATTTATAAAGATTTATAAAGAGTCATGAAAATTAATAACTTTCTAATAGTTCTATATGACAAAACCGTGCGAAGTTATCGAATGTCTTACAGAGATTTGTAGAATCCTGAAGAGTTGTAAAAACAAATTTTATATAGAGATCTGCATGAGAAATACAAATATGTATTGCAGTGGAATAATAGGGAAGGAGAAAGAGAGGCAGAACACTATTGATAAGAGTTATATGGTTACATGGATATTATATCCTCTATATACATGGAGAAGGGAAAACCAAAGGACTCCCATTTTGGACCGTAACACCCCCCTTGTGCGGTTAAACAACAAAACTTTATACATAGTGCTTCACATATAGTACTTTGAATGTAATTCTTCAAATGTCGTCCTCTCTTTGATGACTAGCTAGCGTTGAAATCAATTGCCTCATTAAAACTTTGACAAGGAAAAACCCAGTGGGACAAAATCTTGGTACAACTCTTCACATGTTATCTCGTACTTTACATGTAGTTCATCACATGTTATACGATCTTCAAAGAATGTCGAGTCTAAGTTAATTGTCTCGTTAAAACTTCGTCAGGCTAACCCAGAGGGACTAAAACTGAACTAAACAAAAAGAGTACAACATTAAGTAAACCTAGAACATAGTTGCTTGCATATACGTTGCCTCATTAAAACCTTGACAAGGAAAACTCAGTGGGATAAAATCTTGACGAATGGAAAAGAGTACAACATGACAGATGCAAGTAAAGTTGATATGTTGCAGATGATCACAGTTGAAGTTGACTAGTTGCTTTACAACTACTAAGGATGAAATCCTCGTGGCAAAAACAATAGCCTTAGATGGGAAATTACATTCCCGGTGTTTGTTGTTGTCTCATTAAAAACCTTGCGAGTAATAAAACCCTATGGGAAAAAGCAACCTCGGTGAAGGAAAATAGTTCAACACACCATTAGATCTACCCCCTCCCCCCCTTCCCTGATGTCAGACACCTTTCATTAGTCTAATGTAGTCAAAAGGAGTTTATCACACTTTACTTTGGTGACTTAAATATTTATAAGACTTGTTGATTCTGGAAGTTACATTTCTTAATAGACTATCGCGTTTCATTTCTTTGATCCAGATATTTTCATTAATATATATTAACGCGATCTTTATGTCTTCAATGTTCAACATACTTGATGTTTTTTAGTGTTGTCTCGCTAAAAACCTTGTCGAGTAACAAAACCCTTTTGGGAAAAAATATTCTCGATCGAAGGGAAAAAGAGTACAACACAACTTCAATTTCGAAGTAAAATATGTCGACATCATATCCTTGGGTCCTCCCCCTGATGTCGGCATATCCCCTTGATTATTTTCAGAGTTGTTCTAGACATTTCCTTTAGTAATGTACTTTTTGAAACTGAATATCGGTAGTGACTTAGAAAATAGTCTACCATATCTCCCCCTTATTACTTTCATTAGAGAAGAGATTATTGTTCCTTCATATTCAACAACTTTTGGATTGCACTTTCATTAGCATTCCTTTTTATGTCCTTGTAGGGATAAAACAAATTTATGTCAATGGTTACTTTTAAGCAAATGATCACATTCACTACACCATTCTAATGACGTTGCATTGGCGCTGAGCTATATCTAGCTAACAAGTTCCCTGAGGATGTAAAATTTAATTGAGTACATCATTATACTAAGTAAAAAAATGCGTCTATTGTACTTAGATATGGGAATTTCATCTCCCAACAAATCTTCATCATCTTCCTTTAGACGAAATGGTCTCTTACTTACATTTGAACCTCGGCTAATCATGGGAGTGCTATCTGGATGCATATATTTTTAAATTTCCTGAAAAATTTAGACATATGAAAACTGTTGGAATAATATACCATAAGCTCAGTATTCAGACGAGCTTTCCCCATATTTTTCATCTCAATTTCGTATTTCAAATAGATTTTAAAGTCTCTTATTACATCAAGAGTACTCATCATGTTTGTACCATCAACATAGATAACTACAATCCAAATTAGGAACTTTCTTTTGAATACGCAAGGAAAAATAACTTACTTGTCTATCCCCTATAAATCAAATAGTAACTTAGACGGGTATACCACATCCGCCTGATTGCTTCAATTTATAAGTGAGTGTTCTATCTAATTGTAAATGCACTATGTGGTTTAGAGTTACTTGATTTTGGAAACAAAAGGCTAACAAGTACTTTTGTAAATATCTGTTATATCTTGATTCCTTCATAGATACGTAACAACCACATACATATGATGCATTTCAAGTCCTTTTGAAATTACCAAGATAACTAAGTAGCGGAACGCTATAATGTTTATTACTATAGAACAATTCGAGGGCTTTCTGATAAACCTCGCGCCACAAGGCGAGTCTTTATACTTTAAGACTGATTTCTTCACATTATGACTTGTGACAAATCAATCGTGTATGTCCAATAGGATTTACACTTAGTTGCTTAGCACTACCACACCAAATACCTGTATATTTTTCAAAGAAATAATTTATACCTGGATTGTGTAGAATCCACTTAGACGCTCCATTGACTCATGCGCATTCTCATAATCCACTTGGGATGTCATTTTTCTCTAGAATCATTAAATTTCGGAGCATCCTCCAATTTGATTCATGGACATATTCAAAGACAATCTTATGAGATAATTTATGATGATATAAATAAACGTTCCTTACTCACTTACTTCCTTTCTAGGTGAGGATTGATCGAACCAAGTGGTCTCTCCAACTTCCTTTATGGAGACACGACCTCAACCACACTTCCACTAAGTGTAGTTGAAATACCTTAGTCTATGGTGTATATCCCTTGTTGAGGATTTGTAACTTTGTAGGTAAGATTGCAGCTGGTATGTGTGATCTCTTCACTTTAGCGACATCAATGTATATTCTGAAAATCGATTATTGTTTGTCACTTTACATTTACATTTGTGGAGTACAAGAATCAATATGAGACATAGTGGGAATACACCACGACAATTCATGTCGTTCCCTTACAAAATACTTTTTCTTATCTCCCCTAACGACACGAAGACTTTCTCATTAAAGTGATAACCCGCAAATCTAGCGGTATAAGAGATCTCCTGCCAAAAGGTTTAAATTTCGGATAATTGTTAGGAACACATTTCCAATATAAATACTTAACAGTTTTGAAGACCCATCATAGTACAATGTGGAATCGTAATGGTACATATATATATAGTGTAACCAAAAATGTGAAAGAACACGAATGTCAGGCTTAAATCCAGTTACCAACTGGTACGCAGAAAAGGTTCACTAATATTGGGTTCTAAAACGAATTAAGTAAAGATGCGTGTAATAATATTGCATATCCCAAAGTAATAAAAGGTAGGTTGGTTCGCATAACCTATTCCTTAGACACCATTTGTAACCTTTGATAATAGCCTTTGCGAGATTATTGGGTATAAGATGCTCTACATTGACCATATTAAACATGCAATATTTATCAAGTCATTTTGATGTAAATTCTCTAGCATTAACAAGGGTGGTGAGCCTTTGCACTTTTCATTGTATAATATGTGCTAGGATTTTTACAAAAATTAAATTCATCGTTTGTTGTGAGAAATAAATGATTCAATCCGTCGAATCATCCACCAGAGCCATAAATCACTTGAATGGTCCGCATTCTGTATGGATATATGTTCACTAACAACACTTTATTTCTTTGAAGAATGAGTTATTTACCATTTGCATCTAAGTAAAACAGGGCGGTCTCAATCATGTTTTCCTAAAGAAAGACTTTGTAAGATGAGTGACGTGCTTTGTTACTCTAAAGCATAATGGGGAGAGGTAGTGCAAATCTAGTAACTTTAGAAATCACTTATTGTGATAGATGTCGTAACTTCGCATTCTATTAGTTCATTGTCTTGTAGACTCAAATAAAGTGATTCCCGTGTTAGTACTTCAAAACGGAACATCGTGTCACAACCAATGTTCCTTATGGTTATGTCAAAGTTTTTATGAATCAATCCCAATAAGTTCATTGTTAGGGTTAATATGAATTTAGTAACTCAAGTTCCAGTGATTTACAATTCACTAGATTAACACATTAAAATAAAATAAAATAATTCTATATACATGGAGAAGGGAAATCCTAACGTCTCCCGTTTTGGACGGTAACAATATGTAATTTATCATATCTTATTTATTATATTAACTTCAACTAATTAAAATAATATAAAATTATTATTGTATATATAACATCCTCTTTTAGTTTAGCAAAATACAATAAATATTAAAGATAAGTATATATATTTCACCTTTTTTTTTTTAAGTTTTTGATAGACGAAATTTAGAAGATATTTCCAATTTTTACATAACCTCTAAAAACTAGTTGGGTAATAATCCCTTTTTGTATAACTATCCTTAATCTATGAAAGGAGTAGTTACATTTCTTAGCATTGACATCAACTCTAGATAAGTAATTAACACATAATAATTAAATTAAAACATATTTGAAAGAGATGTTTAATGTATATAGATATTTCTAATCATATCATGGAGTAATTTATATACATTTATCATATGATTTTTATAGATTGTACATTTATGGAATAAAATAAAAGAGAATAAAAAATGTTTTTAAGCTGAAAGTGTTACATATTTGGTTGGGATATAATCAATTTTTTTTTTTCTCAAATAGATATAGAAAACAAAGAATCATTGATCGGCAATTGAATCTTCACTAAAACTTGGTAAACCATGGTGATAACTAGAAATGCTTTGTAGGACATTTTGAATCTTTCTCATCCTTGCTTGCATCGAAGAAGTACACTGATCTACAAGGTTGTAAAACCTAATCTAATGCCTATTTTTGAGAGGAAAAATGATAGTGCTGTTGTTGCTGCTTAGAGATGCTTGATTGTGTGTATGGATCATTTCAACCACCCATTTCCATTTCCATTTTCCTAAACAGAGATTGAAAATAAAAATCAAAAATTCAACAGATCTGAAAACCAGAGAGACCAAGGCGGCCAAGTTTTTAGTTCAGTAAGATAATAAACAGACGCTTTATTTACACAAAAGTTGCATTTATACTTGCAATCCTGAACCCTAATGTGTTCCCTTATCACTATGTGGCTTCAACCCTAACGTGTGCCCTTATCACTAAGTGGTCAAATAGGTCATTTGACATGTACAATCAACACTTTGTCCAGGTTCTGTCAAAACTAAGACACACTGAACAAATGGTTTACTTTGAGTTGTTTAGAGTTGGGGGTAAATATTTTCTTTCATGAAATTTTCTCTCTTGTTAAGATCATCTGCTGTAAGCTTCAAACTCATCATTTTCATCCTCAACCTGGATCGTCGAGAACCAACACACTTGTGAAAGATTAGAAAGCTTTATTTCTCTTTAGAAATCTATGGAGTAAAAAAAAAAAGCTACTGATAGTTTTTCAGTCTTTTTCAAGAATTTTTGGGAAAGTGGAGTTAGTGCCTTCTTCAAGAATTTTTGGAGAGCGAAAAAACTTTGAAAGAAGAAATCAATCAAGGAATGGAGTTAGGGTCTTCTTCAAGAATTTTTGGGAAAGTGGTAAGAAAAATTGTCGGTTTTTTTTTTTTTTCTTTTTTTTTTTGATAAGTTCTACCCTTAGATCTACAAGATGAACAAATAATACAGTGAGGTTAGCTCATCACCGATCTGTTCCGATCTGTTTTTCTTTAGCAGCTAACACCTGAACATAATCATTAGAAAAAGTTAATTTCAAAATGAAAGAGAGTATTGATTTTTCAAAAAATCGTTATATTGGCTGGGCTGTATGATGTTGTTAACTAGAAAAACATGAATCGTCTTTGACAATTTTCTATCCAGGAAGACCTTATATCAAAATCAAACATGAATCATCTTTGGGAAGTGAAGTTATTAATTCAGTGGCTTACTACTCATGTCCGATAGTCATTGTAATAGTTCAATCCTCTCTTGGAAGTGAAGTAGGCTTGGAACTGTGAAATCATTGCTGCAGTGTTTTGCAAACTAATGCAGTCGCTGTTTTCGATGATCTTCAATCCAAGTAGGTTATGAGATCGGCGTCTGCAACATATATAGAATCTATCTCTGGAGCACTGAATTGGTTTTGTTCTACCTGTAACTTGTATTGGGCTGGCCTTTTTTCCTTTTCAATAGAACATTTCACTTTCAAAAAAAAAAAAAAAACAAATAGAAAAATTAGAAAAACTACTAGGGTGTTCCCTTTCGAAAACTTACACCAAAATCAATCTTCAACCTGTGTCACTTGAAATAAGCTGAGATAAGAATCATTTTTGAGAATCAGATCACCATTAGGACCGAGAGAGGTTTGGGTAATAGTGGAGAGATGCTTGCAACTATCAATGCTTTACATAACAACTTCATTGATTTCAGAGAAACAGATATGACCTTATTTCAGTATTGGGTTGATTCCAAAATCCCTTTTGCAACTAGAAATATCTTCCCCTTTCAAGAAAAACCAACACAATCTTTATTATTATTTTCTCTCGTTTTTTTGTTATTTTTATTGTGTCTTGATGAAATTTATTGTGTTTTCTTAAAAACTGTAGCAAGGGACAATAATCACTATGCTCAAACATCTCCATAAATAACATCAAAAGTATAATCAAATATCAAAAATTTAACATGGTATCGAAGCTTGTTCTCGGTCCATATGGACGTGAAGTGGCTTTCGACGCGATTCGAAAGAGATGAGAAGTTGCAACCCCCTAGTGAAGAAAACACACCCAATTCCAAGTAGCAAGAGAAAAGAAAAGAAAAAAGATGAAAATTGCTACAAAAGTTCTAAGTGAAGAGAAACCGAAGAAAAATAAATATATATATAAAAAAGTTTGCTCGTGGGTAAATACTAATTGAAGTTGCAGAAGTGTTGAAGATAAGACTTCTCCATGAAAAAATTAAGAAAAAAAAAAAGGAAGAAGAAAATGTCACTTTCTAATTAGTAATCAAAAGGTTTGAGGATAAGAGCAATAATCAGATTGCTTCCTCAAATAAATAAAAAAACAAAGAAGAAGAATTTGAGGGTAAGAGCAATAGTTTATTGTTTCCTCAAATTGAGAAAATGAAGAAGAAATTGAGGGTATAAGCAGTACAATTGCTTCCTCAAATTTGAAAAAAAAGAAGATGGCAACAGAGCCGTGCTTGTCACGAGTTTCTAACAACAGAAGACTAATGAAGAGATGCTAGACACTAAGCTAGTAAGAACAAGAACCAAAAACAATAGAAGACTAATGAAGGTATGAAGACGATGTGTGTGACAGTAATTCAGACATGAAGAAACTATTGTGAGCAAGAAGAGCAAAGAACATATAAGTGATTGAGTAAAGATCAAATATCAAGGCCATTACAAATTACGGGGGAGTGTTGGAATATCATAATTTTTAATGTCCAAATAAAGTCCAAAGAGTTCTTTAGTGTGAACAAAGCTAGCAGAACAATCTAGTGAGTCGGGAAGATATTAGAAAATAAAAATCTAGACAGTTAACAAAGTTGTGTAAGAATGTGAAGTTAGTCAAGTAAGTCTGTACTCAGAAAACTCTAGATAAAACTAGAGTGTGTAGTAGTCGGTAATTGAAGCCTATAAATAGGCAGAAGTATATACCTTGTAAAACTTGAGAAAAAACATTAATAAATCAGAAAGTTTGAGAGTTAGTCTTGTTCCAGCAGGAGCTCTATATGAGAAACTAATCACTATGCTCTTATATCTCCAGAAATAACATCAAAATTAAGTATCATCAAACATCAAAAAGTTTGGAATTAGGGATTAGTCCCTGAAGAACCCTAGTTTGTCTGTTGCATATCACAAAGTTTGCTTGAAAAAATCACAAAGATGATGAGATTGGAACCTCAATTTATTTTTCCGGCTGTATGTATACTACAAACCATAATATTATAATTTCTAACATATTTTTGTTGTTGTTATGGTTGATAATTTATGGGATATTTTGACTTAGGTGCCCATAAAATGGTACGCCTTTGCGTTTGGTGTCTAACTTTGTCCAACTTTGAGTTAGGTGCCAAATGGGTCCTAGTCAAACACAGTCAATACGTTGACTGTGACCCACTGGGCACCTAACTCAAAGTTGGACAAAGTTAGGCACCAAATGCAAAGACGTACCATTTTATGGGCACCTAAGTCAAAATATCCCCACACGGGATTCAGTTACGATTATACCACACTTTGGGGTACCTCAATTTATCAGAAATTCATGAAATTTTTACTGTAAGTTGCTTACATATAGAGAAACAACAAGTCCAAAATTCACTTGATTCTAAATGTTCATCAAAAATATATACACACTTCAACATGGCTGCTTTCAGCATCTAACACACATAATTCAGTTACGATTATACCACACTTTGGGGTACCTCAACTTATCATAAATTCATGAAATTTTTACAGTAAGTTTCGTACATATAGAGAAACAACAAGTCCAAAATTTACTTGATTCTAACGGTTCATCAAAAAGATATAAACACTTCAACATGAATTCTTTCAGCATCCCACACACGGAATATTTTGACTTTGGTGACCATAAAATGGTACGCCTTTGCGTTTGGTGCCTAACTTTGTCCAACTTTATTGCGATCAAGAAGAGCAAAGAACAAAGCAAATATTGGGTGAAAATCAAAAATCAAGGCCATTATAAATTACAGGAGAGTGTTGGAATATCATGTTTGTAATGTCCAAATAAAGTCCAAAGAGTTATGTAGTGTGAACATAGCTATTAGAACAGTCTAGTGATTCAGTAAGAGATTAGAAAAGAAAAATATAGACAGTCAACAAAGTTGTGTAAGAATGTAAAGTTAGTCTAGTAAGTCTGTACGAAGAAAACTCTAGAGAAAACTAGAGTGTGTAGTAGTCTGTAAATAAAGCCTATAAATAGGCAGAAGTGTATCCCTTGTAAAATTTGAGAAAGAACATTAATAAATCAGAGAGTTTGAGAGTTAGTCTTGTTCCAGCAGGAGCTATATATGATCAACTAATCACTATGCTCATATATCTCTAGAAATAACATCAAAAGTATCATCAAACATCAAAATTTAACATGGTGTCAGAGCTTGTTCTCGATCCATATGGGCGTGAAATTTCTTCCGACGCGATTCAAAAGAGATGATAAGTTGCAACCCCCAAGTGAAGAAAACACACCCAATTCCAAGTATAAAGAGAAAATAAATAAATAATTAAAAAATAAATAATTAAAAGTTTGCTCGTGGGTAAATACTAATTGAAGTTGCAGAAGT
Source organism: Papaver bracteatum (assembly GCA_023529315.1). Taxonomy (NCBI): domain Eukaryota; kingdom Viridiplantae; phylum Streptophyta; class Magnoliopsida; order Ranunculales; family Papaveraceae; genus Papaver; species Papaver bracteatum. The sequence goes on along the minus strand of JAJJWX010003587.1, from coordinate 44,777 downwards.
GTTGAAGATAAAATGTCACCATGAAAGTATAAAAAAAAAAAAAAAGGAAGAAGAAAAGGTCACTTTCTAATTAGTGATACGTTAAGTTTACAATTTCATTTTTGTCAAACTTTTTGGAAATAATGCCGGCCTTATGAACTCTTTGTTGAATATTAAAAGGTCTGTGTTGATTTTTCATGCTCCTTGCTTCTTTTACAATCGAGTCCGCTGCTGCATTATGATCTCTACTTATGTATCTGACTTGCGCTTGAGAAATCTCTGATAAAGTGGTAATGATTTCTTCGATCGTATTCTCTGCTAGCCAAGAAGTATCCTTGTGTTTGTTGTTTATAGAATCTACTAATATTTTACAATCTGTTACAAGAGATAAAATGATGTTTCATAACCATCTTATCGCCTTTAAAAGAGCTTGCACTTCCGCATGAAGAGCTGACGAAGATAATCCCGAACCCACCGTAAAGTGTAAAAGGATTCTTGATCCATTGAATACATGATGTAAGAATAACCCATAGATTTATTTTTTTGAAGAGGCATATGTGAATATTATCGAATCCGTCTTTAAATTTGACCATGAATACCTGGTATTCTTCATTTTTTTGAATTCCATGAGTTGTGTTTTTGTCTTTAATATTCGAAGAGATGTTGGAATTCTTGATTTGTTCAATTAGGATTGTTAGTTTGGGATTATATTTCCAAAAACCATTTCGCATCTATATTTCCATATGAACCATAAGATTGTCACACTTCTTTCACTAAATTGCGATAACTTTGCATCTGTAATCCACTTTTTTATCAATAAGATTATTGAATCCGTTGAAATCTGAGAATTTACTATGTCTAAAGAGCAGCCAAACCATATGCCGAATTCATATCTCTAAAATGAATTATACACGTACGTAAGCCGTTTGAAATCACTACTGAATCACGAATCGTTGACAAAATTTTTGACCGAATTTGACTTCCGTAAATCCGATTAATACATGTACTATGCCGTTCCGTATGTACACCGAGTCACCTGCCTCCACAGTACCACCACATGTTAATTTTTACAAATTTAATACCTAAATACCATCTCCATCTCCATATGCACATTGTGAAAGAAAAGCACCTCAATAGACTAAACTAAAATGCTCTTTCAATTTCTTCATCTTTCTCATCCCAAGCTCATTTTCTTTTCAAATTTCCCCCAAAACCTTAGCACCAAAATTAAAATCATTTCCTCATTAATTTCGCTCATCACTGTTGCATTTTAATTTGAGAGTTAAGCTTTTCCCAATTCCCAATCCCACAATTCATCAACTAGAATCTGTTCGGCATTCCTGCTGGGAAAACATGCATATTCAGATTCCGTCAATGCCCCTAATTGAATAAAGGAATTCTATCAACTACTCCCTCCGTTCCTTTTTAATAGGCTGGTTTCTATAAATAAATTTTTCAAAAAAATAGGCTGGTTTCCTAATTGGGAAAGTCAAATGTTACTTTAATTTTCTGGGACTACTTTTCTCTTAACTTCTTTTGATGACAAGTGTTATGTGGACCATTTCACTTTACTTCCTTTGCTGACAAGTGTCATCACTTTCAATGATTAGTTCTCTTAATTTCCTTAAATTTCTCTAAAAACAAAACCAGCCTATTAAACAGGAACGGAGGGAGTACTTGTTTCTCAGGTTTGTCGAATTTTCATGTTACTCCAGACTTTTAATTTGTTTAATTTTTTGCGTTAATTAGTGTTTGGGTCGTAGGTTTTGGTATGTCTTTGAGTTTGGGTCGTAAGTTTGTCCGTTTTTGAGTTTGGGTCGTTGACCCCGTTAGTCAATGAAGTCAACTGGTCAAACTATTAGTTTAACAGACGTCCGTCAACTTCCGTCAATCAAGTAATTTACGCAGTTTGCCATTAGGAATTTATAGCAAAATGTGAGACCTGTATTGTTCAGGTCAACACCCGTGTGAGTAAAAAAAGTAAAAGTTAATTAAATATTCGTTTGGAATGAACGGTTAGATATCAATCTAGAAAGTTAGGGTCTATAAAGAAAACTATGCGGCAGCAGTTGGAATATATTGTCTCGATAGAAATTAGGGTTGGCCGCAGCCGGAGGAAGAAATCGATCTAGTTCATACAATCTGTTCGAATTAAGGGAATCATGTTTCATTTTATTGTTGCTGCTATTGTAACAAAAAATCATTAATATGAAGGAAAAAAAAACCAACGTAAGTGATTATTTTTTTTTCTTTAATTAGGGTAATCAATTTTCTTTTTCTATTTTGGTTTGATTATTACTGTTTTTTGATTGTATCATTATCATTTCAGTGTAATTTTGGTTTGATTAATTTGGTATCATGATCGAAGAAATTTGGCATCTCAAAAAATAGCCCTCTATTAGTAGCGTGCGTATAAGGCAGAGAACGAAGTTGAATCTGAACACGTAATTGAAATCGGGATTTGTAATTGAAGGAAGGCTGGTTTGTAATGGTTGTTTCGCTGGTTATTTGCGGTAAAGGATTTTGTTTTGAGAAAACAGCAAATATCTATTTGCCCATCGAGTTCACCAAATCTACTAAAATCTAACGGATAGGCAGGCAGAAGAGAGAAAACACAGAGGGGCATTTATCTGAAGAGAAAAAGTAACGAAAATTTCCGGGATATCAAATTATACCACTGTATCCTATACGAATTTGAAGAATTAATTTTTACCAAGCGGTGGCGGAGCTGATGGTGGTGTACTACCTGGTGTTAGCGGTGGTGGTGGCGGAATTTGGTGCTAATTTTGGTGTTGACGGCGGTGGCGGAATTTGGTGTTGACTGCGGTGGTCCGTTGGTTGTACTAATCTATTTCTCTAATGTAGGTGGTGGTGGTGCAGTGGGAGTAGTAATCTATTTCTTATGTGGTGGGGGTGGTGATGGCGTTGTGGTAATGATTACTACTGTTTACACAAAATCATTAATATTCGCTGTTTGATTATTATTGTTTTTTTATTGTATCATGATCATATCAGTGTAATTTGGACGGTGGATGGTTTCAGTGGTGGGTGTGAAACATTTAACCGAGTGGCAAACTGCGTAAATAAATTACTAACTGAAGTTAACTTGACTTTATTGACTAACAGGGTCAACGACCCAAACTCAAAAATGGACAAACTTACAACCCAAACTCAAAGATATTCCAAAACTTACGACCCAAACACTAATTAACCCTAATTTTTTTGTTAATTCAGTTTAGTGTAAGGGTTTCAAGTTAGTACTTAGAATTCAAGTTACACTGATAAGGAAATAAGTTTCTTTCGATTTTCCGCAATATTGATGCTACCTGTGAGTTGTTTGAAGAAATTCCTGACATAAACCGTCTCTTTTGAACATATTACTGCTTATAAGTTAGTATATCTCATTGGTAGATGGCTTTACAAATCCGAGTACATTATATCTCATTATATCTATGTGCATATTCCATCCACTTTGGGCAAATTCATCTGCAATAAACCGTTGGTACATATATAAGCAAACACTGATAAACCAATGAGATAACTTATAAGCAGGTCCATCTTCAACTGTCTTCCAACAAATCTTCCATTCTAAGGTTAGCAATTTAAACTTAACTTTTTTTCTTTGTTTTGAAGTTCTTTCGATTATATTTTACAGGAGCAAGAATATGGCAAAGACATCATGTTTCATCACTGTGAGCAAGATTCATATCCGAATATCCACTATACAGATTCTACTTAAAGTATGACTCAGTAATCTTCTAAGTGGGAACAGACAGATTAATGCATGATTTGCTGGTAGAATACCTATAGTCGAAATTCCAGTCTCTACTTAAAGTATGACAGAATGATCTTCTAGGTGGGTATAGACTGGGTAATGCACATTATGAAACAATTTCATTCTCAGTATTTGCTGGTATATGCTAGTCAGTAATTAAAAAGCATCCATATCTAGATTTGTTGGCTAACTAACGTAGAAGCTTCAACAATTTTCAGTTTTTATTTTATTTTTCTAACCTCGTTTATGAACTAAGGTATTATCTTTTTGTGCGGGTGTTCTTATCATTAGTCCAGAACGATTTATTGTTAATTGGGCCAATCAAGATCAAGAAAACATAACCTAATGTTATTCCAAAGGAAACCATATCAACAAACTATAGAGGTAAGAATAAATGATATAAAATATCACTAAAGATTCTTCGATGTTGTGAGAATCGTTTTCTAACCTGTGGAATGAAGTAACTGTATCATTTAACTTTTGAAAGAATCACTCAAAGACGTTTTTTCACTTTGAACATCTATGAGGTTTCTATATTTGACACATCTACCAGATTTCTATATTTGACAGGCAGAATATAAATTAGTCTGAACACAGGGAAAAACACAATTACATCTGAAATGGAGTTAGGATTTGGAAAGGCAGTTAAGTTTGGAAATATAGTTTAGGTTAGGATTAGGGATGATAGTTAAGTTAGGAAATCTAGTTTAACTCAGTTCGTTCTTTAATCATAAGAAAACCCCGTCGTCTTCTTTAGAATATTGATTGGAGCGGGCTTAGTATAAAATATCATGAAAAAAGAGAAATAGGGTTTGGGTTTGGAATCATTGTACTTTCTCGGGTAAATATCTATGTCTCCTCTCGGCAATTTTTCTGAATTTTCTTCATTGATTCATTTTGTTATGATATTCCTTTAAGGCTCTGCACTTACTTGTACAGGAGGAAATGCTAAGGCCATGTATTTTGATTGTATCAATCTGGTGTGTTTGTAGGTGCTCATTAGAATACCCTATTCCTAGGTTCAGGGTAGAATAGTGAATTACTCTCCAAGTAATTCTAGAAGTAGACTTCTATTCTTAGAAGGAACAGTAGGAGTCCTATTCCTAGAAGGTTACCAAAAATAAAGGGGTTGCCTAATCTGAGTATGACTGGTTTTAGCATAGACTTCATACAAATAGTTACTTAGTGCTTGTAGAGGGGTACAGGCATAGGACTAAAGAGACTAGCAGAAAACAAATTCAGAGGAAGGAGAAACGACACCTAGGCAGAAAATCCTAAAAGGTAAACGTTACTCTAAAGCCATAAAATTGATGTTTTCTTATTCTACTTTTGTGGCTATTCTATATCTATCAAATCAGGGTCCAGAATTGATCACAATCAGTCTTCTTATATGAAAACCTTGTTATTAAACTCTCTTAGAGGGCATGTAAGAGAGTTTATTTTACACTTACTGTAGAATTGAAGATGGGTCAATTCTACAGTAGTAACTCATGTTTTATGAACCAAGTCATGTTAGCATAGCTGCTGCTTTCTATATCTTTCTTGATGGTCTCGCTTTTCTTCTTGATTTTCAGTATTCTTGTTAATTGATGGTTCCATTTTTTTTATTAATTTACAATATGTACAAGGATGAAGATACGTCTGGAAGAGAAATACTTCTGATGACGAAGGAGGATATGACTCCTCTGACAGTTATCTTGATTTAGATGAAGGTTGGGCTTCCCCTGTCGACTATTGTTACTCATAAGAAGAGAACTATGTCTCTGAAAATGATGATACTGTCAGGAAACCGAGGTTACGTTCATATCGAACCGGCATGTTTCCATAGAAAATTCCACGAAACATCCTACTTTAGATAACTTAGCTCGAATCCGTCTCTTACATCTTTAGATTAGCATGACCGGATAATACTAGCACGAATATATAATCAATACGATATGGAAAATCACACACGACACAAAGATTACGTGGTTCACCTATGTAGGCTACATCCACGGACAAAACCACCCCGAGAAGCTTCATTATCATAACAAGTTATTACATGCCACACATCATATAATCAACTAGTTATATAACCCACTAGCGCTAAACGTTAGAAACAACAAGACATATTACGAAGAGTTTACCTCTTCCTTTGTTCTTCTTCTTCCATAAACTTCCACCTCCATGGTTGCTTCGACTTTAGACAAGAACACAAAGAACATCATGAATTCTAGCTTCTCCCACATGAACCCTAGAAATCCTAGATTTCTCCCATACCCGTTCTCACTACAAGTCTCTCTTCTCACATATTTTTTACCCCATCACCAACCATTGTAGGACACAACGGTTGTGACCCTATCACTCTCATAAAGAGAGGATTCTCCAAGAGAATTAACCAAGAGAATGGATTTCTACTCACAATATAAGCCCTCTTATATAGTAGACAAATCCATGCTCCCCAAGTCTTAGAGAACTCCTAAAAATAGACTCACACCTTAATTAGGAAACCCTAAACTTGGAAAATAATCTTCCAAACCGTCATACAAGTTTCCTAATCCTAATAAACCTTGTAGACATTCCAAACCCGAAACTGCCCTTTAGCCACGGTTTTGACAGCATTAGATCACTGTTTTCTGCTGCAAAACTGTTACCTAAAGTCTGTTTTCAGCCATATAGTTTTGTATTCGGAACAAAACCTCAACAATCACCACCTTTTGTGACGTGAACAAAACCTTCATCTTCACTCCAACAAAGCATGAATGTTTACCACCTAATACAAGGTCATCCTCGCGGACATCATCACTAACACGAATCAAAATTGTCTTGTCCTTTGAGCTTGAACCACCACCTAAGCCGAATTCCTTCTTTGCACTTGCACTACCGGAATCGCTATCCGTCAATATTCTAGCCTCATCACAAACAACTTCTTTAAATAATTTATACAAGTTTCTGCATGACTTGTATCAAACTACTTCGTCGCCATCACCACTCACTATTCCACCTTCGTAGAATACTTCTTCTTTGACAAATGTCTAACACTTGACATTATTTGATCTGAGCCATCAAATAATTCCAGACGGACTTAACCAACTCAAAGAACCAAAAATCTCGAGTCATCCTCCATGTAGAAAAAACATGCTACAATCTTCATATGATGTGTATGAACGATCGTTACTTAGCACCACCATGATTCAAAACATTCTCCTGACAATATTTGCAAACGCCAGTTGAACCGACGAACGATCTTCTCTTGTAAAGGAAAAACCTTCAACACGAATCATAGTCACATCAAGCAAAGTTGTCGAATCTTTCTTGATATCGTCCCATTCTTTGTTCAATCTTGATTTACTCATCATCTTCATGATTTATATCATTCTTCTACGAACCAAGACTTTCGTTTCTTTGAAACCTCTTGTTCAATTACCGAATACTGCCACCTTTATCCACCCTCACCGCACCACTTGTCGGGAAACCGAGGTTACGTTCATCTCGAACCGGCATGTTTCCATAGAAAATTCCACGAAACATCCTACTTTAGATAACTTAGCTCGAATCCGTCTCTTACATCTTTAGATTAGCATGACCGGATAATACTAGCACGAATATATAATCAATACGATATGGACAATCACACACGACACAAAGATTACGTGGTTCACCTATGTAGGCTACATCCACGGACAAAACCACCCCGAGAAGCTTCATTATCATAACAAGTTATTACATCCCACACATCATATAATCAAATAGTTATATAACCCACTAGCGCTAAACGTTAGAAACAACAAGACATATTACGAAGAGTTTACCTCTTCCTTTGTTCTTCTTCTTCCATAAAATTCCACCGCCATGGTTGCTTCGACTTTAGACAAGAACACAAAGAATATCATGAATTCTAGCTTCTCCCACATGAACCCTAGAAATCCTAGATTTCTCCCATACCCGTTCTCACTACAAGTCTCTCTTCTCACATAGTTTTTACCCCATCACCAACCATTGTAGGACACAACGGTTGTGACCCTATCACTCTCATAAAGAGAGGATTCTCCAAGAAAATTAACCAAGAGAATGGATTTATACTCACAATATAAGCCCTCTTATATAGTAGACAAATCCTTGCTCCCCAAATCTTAGAGAACTCCTAAAAATAGACTCACACCTTAATTAGGAAACCCTAAACTTGGAAAATAATCTTCCAAACCGTCATACAAGTTTCCTAATCCTAGTAAACCTTGTAGACATTCCAAACCCGAAACTGCCCTTTACCCACGGTTTTGACAATATTAGATCACTGTTTTCTGCTGCAAAACTGTTACCTAAAGTCTGTTTTCAGCCATATAGTTTTGTATTCGGAACAAAACCTCAACAGATACATGTGATGAAGATAAGACTAAACGCCTAAATGAAGATATCTCTGCAGCTATCAGTGAACGAGGAGTACCAGATTCAGAAATGGTGAGTAATAAATATTTATACTCGGCATTTTTCAGTTTACTTATATGGTACAATATTTACCTATACTATCATGTGAGGTAGTTTTACTAGAGGGTTGTAGTAATTGGTGAAGTTTTATACCGGGCAAGGTATTCATGACAAAATTTGAAAGTAAATTACGAATATGGAAACAGAACGACATCTGAAGTTTTATTTTTCTTCACACTCCTTTGCCTTCAAACACTGTGGTATGTATTGAGAATTTGATATCCATTTCTCAAAATGTCCCAGTTTCTCAATTAGGCAAAGTGTTGGGTGCATATATTGTGAGTGCAACATATAATGCGTGTTATATTAGATTATAACACTAGGCGCCACACCTCCCCTGCCTCGGGAGAGATTATCAATGTGTGTATCTCTTGTTCCTTCAGCACAATCGATATACACATTAATCTCGTGTTAAAACGTTTTCACACTAGGACATCATTGCTGTAACTTTTTGCCATACACATCATTAATCTACTTTTTTTATATCGGAAATCGAAGTTTAAGTTTGGTCTTCAACTTCACATGAATAACACTGTATTTGACTTCAAAATTCATTGAACACAATCCTTACAAGAGTCTCTAATCCAAATAGGAAATTAGACATTTAGATAACATATTAAACTCATGAATATTTTGCTGTGTCAAATGTTAAGCACAACATTCACCATGAAGTTATTATGTTTTCCAGTTTTGTTATTCGGGTTAAATGGGACTATATATGCATCTGCAGTGCCTTATGCTACAGTTCTATTTACTTAATATGCCTTTGCATGCAAACATAAGGACACTTGCATTGATTTTTGTTCGTGTTTCGTACTAAGTGGTCTTGCTTGTTACCTGTGCTCTTTCCTTGCAGGTGTATGGTTGGGGAAGAGAAGAACATGGGATGCTTGGGTTTGGAGATGATAATAGCAATAAAATGGTGCCCCAGAGGGTTCAATTTCTTGTCGGGGAGCACACAGTCGAGGTTCATGATACTAAAATAGTTCTCATATGAAATATCCATCCGTTAGATCAATTTACTTAGTTTATTTGGAGTAAATCATGTTCTGCGTTTTGAACTATATTATATATCTTTCCAGGTTTCCTGTGGTGGGCCAGTGGCACCCACTCTGTTGCATTTAACTCGCAACGAGCGAAAGTTGACGGTATGTAGCCTACACAAAAGTTTTGAGTACCCTACTTTTCTACTGCTTTTGGGACCCCCATGTCACTTACGAGCTGGAAACAAAAAATCACCTGTAAATAGAATGAAACCTGTGAAAGCTAAACATTATCTAACAACAAGGATGTTTTGCAGGATGACAAGTGTGACTCTGGACCTAAGGATATTTGGAAGACGACTTGGCCAAAAAAAGCGACAAGATTTTGGTCAATGTGTATGGTTACTATAAGAAAGAAAAACGTTTTGGAGGACACGCAGTTATTGTACGCGACATGTTTCCAGTGTACAATAGTCGCTTCACCAACTTCACACGGTATGGAATTTCTTATCTTCATCATGTGTTGGAGGGATTAGAGGATGGTCTTGATCTTGCTTCGAAACATGGCTGTTCTAGTCCTACTGTGCTGTGCAATTCCAGATTAGTTGTTCAGCTTCTCCGAAAGGTTGCCTCTGACGGTTGCCGTTGCAATAGCAAAACGGTCAGTACTATTTGCGTGAAATGCATGTTGAAAAATTTCCCTCATTTGAAAGAGGCGTACTTGGAAAATTTGGTGCCTTTCATCGAAACAGTCCAAACAATGCGAGGTTCCTCTACTTTTGAATGGGATTCAGGGAAGAATGAAGCTGTGCATTATCTGGCAAAACTGGTAAAAACGAGCTCACTGTGGCATGGCTATTGTTTTGAAAGGTTAGAAATGGAAGAACCAAAAGATTATACAGATGAACTAGTAGACATTCTGTTGAAGGACGCCTGCAACTTGGATGAAAGGGTTGGGATTGCAGTTTCCAAGGCTTCAACTGGAAATACCTCAAAGGATGGAGACAGGGCAGGGAAAAGTATTTCAGGGGATATAACCGATGGAAATGCAAATGTAGTGACAGAAAATGGAAGCAACTCCAACATAACTTCAAATGCAGGGACTGAAATTGTTTTATCTAATAGGGAAGAAGGGGTTATGACTAGTGCAAAGGGAGTAAAATCAATGGCAGAAAAAGGTCAAGGTGGTGATGATGTAGTCAACTCTAGTGTAGGAGATAAGAATAAAGCAACTAGTGCTGGCAACTCTATTGCAACTCTAGCGGTTTCAGCTAAAGGGCAAACGTCAAAATGAGGAAATGAAAGATGGGAAAGCTGTTAAAGACTCCAACAACACCGTTGAAGCAAGTGAGGACAGTTGTGGAACTAAGGAGGGTTGGGTCAAAGTAGAAAGCAAGAAGAAATGGAATAAGAAACCCCTCGAAGCGAGCCAGAGATACACCGTAAGGGGGAAGAAGAAATACTCCGTAAGGAATACAAATGCGAAAGGTGTTGAACGACGCGTATGACAACGGTAACTACAAAGGGATAGCCCGGAAGTTTTTCAAGGCTTCAAAATTGATAGTTGTGTTGAATGGTTCTATGTGTATTCGTTGTATAGCTTATATTTAACAGAGAACGGGAAGCTCATTGTGGCTTGATTTAGAGTTTGACCTGGTGAATAGAGTTTGGCTTATTTTAATTACTTTGGTCAAATGTCATTTTTTTTACCGGTTAATTACAATACATTTCAGCCATTGGATCAAACAATAAAGTTGCAATCAACGATATTAAGTTAACCCCAAACATTATAGGTAGCAGTTTTCTTCTGTCTAGACTCTAGGGCATTCCAAACTGGGCCTCCTCTCTGGAGAAGGAAGAAACCCTAAAGACAAACACAAAACAGGTTCCCTCATCTATATGTGATTATCACCCACGGCAACAATAAAATCACGGCAGAAGTAAGTGCAGGTTCAACTACGACAACAAACATGATGATTTCTCCTCTAGAATGTAAATTTTTGGCTTCTTGTTCCCTCATCTAAAACTTCTTGGTCCCTCATCTAAAACTTCCTGTCATTTGAGCATCCCAGCTTCACTGGATCCTGCAGCTGGATTATATCATAACCCATGTCTATTTCTCAACCAGATCCGATGATCACATCAATCAAATACAGAAGAGAAGATGTAATAAATTATGAAAATATCCAAGGGTAAATGAAATCTTTAAGATCCATGCATGAAGCTATTTTGTATGTAGAATAGATGTATGTGAACTAATTAATTACAAAAAAAAAAAAAAAAAAATCTTCAAATTTTATTTTATTTACTATTATTATTTTTTGATGTAATGTACAAGAGATGCAAATATAAAGCATATTTAAAGAGAGATGATTTACCACCCAAGATTTCCCTGCGGCTTCAATTGCAGAATTTCTGTTTGCTTCTTAGAGCAAATTTTGCGAAAGAAAGTTATGATTTACTTTTAAGTCCGAGTTCAAGAAGAGATTACTGTCAATCAACAACATAGTAATATTTACTTTCAAGGCCAAAATGCACCAAACTGATGAATGGCCACAACAAGTACTAGAAATGCATGCTAATCCAAATTTTTCCACAACAAGATTGCAGTCATATATGCAATAATGCATATGTTGACCGGGTATTGAAAAATGTATGCGCCAGATCTAAATACTAGCCACCAGATCCATAAAGCTAATACCCAGTGCTTATAAGTGAACACTGAATACCTCCCAATATGTCCCAAAATGAATCATTTTATTTAGGCTGCATCAAAATATCCAAAATTCATATCCTACCATGTAGGTCAGTTGTTCGTCTCAGAGATGAAGCATGTCTTGCATGCCAACAAATCAGTATGGATGCAATGTAAACAACGAAAATTGGAAAAAAAAAAGGAGGTTCATTGAGGCTAATGAGGAGTAGTTTTGCTTCCCTTTCACTCTTACCAAACCTTCGTAATTTTTCTCCCTCAAAAAGCAAAACACACTGCCGTGTTCACTTGGGTTAACTGATGATTTTGTGATCGTGATACAATTAGCGCGTAACCGATCTCTATACCCTATATGACTTGCCCCTCTGGAAGGGACAGAGCCAGAAACTTAGGGGTAGAAAAGACGCATAAATGGACTTAAAAGCCCACTCTTAAAATTTAGGCTTGGAAGCTGGTGTGTGTTCTCAATTGGCTCCCTCACTGACTCACTGCCCTCTAGGCCAACAACATAACCATTCGAAATGAGTGGTTAGTTATAGTACTTTTTAGCCGTTAGATTAAAAAATCAACGATATTAAGTTAACCCAAAACTTTATAAACAAGATATATAGTTTGCTTCAGTCTAGGGCATCCCAAACTGTGCCTCCTTTTTATCAGTGTAGAGAAGGAAAGAAACCCTAATCTATCTATGATGGCAGCAACACAAAGGCAAGGGGAGGAGGTTCAACTACAACTTCACCACCAACTAGCATAATGATTTCTCCTCGCAATATGTTACTTTCACCCTTTTTGTTCAATGGAATTCTCATCTAAAACTCATTTTGTGGATTGAATCGTTTCAGCATTGTCATGAGCTGCATCTAATGGTTTGAGAATCTCCGATAAGATTGAGTCAACTAGGACTTACAATATTGAAGACTTTGGAGTGATTCTTTTTTTGGTTGTTTAAGCTGATTTGATTATTTTTTACCCCTAGGCGCTGGGCTTGGCGCCTCGCCCAGACACCTTTTACAACATAGCTATGAGCTGATGGATATCATCTCAGCCTTTAAATATGATTGGTTCTGGTGCCTTGCTAACTTTGATAGTTTAATTGCAATATCGCAGGCTTCATCAGGAGGAGGCATCACCTCTTGCCCCACGCCAGACGGGAATTTGGATTACAGGAATATCTTAGAATCAAGTGATATGTTTCTTTTATAGTCTCCTCAGCCATTGAACAATGCTTCCATTTTGTATTCTTAATTTTTGGCTTTTGTCTTCTTTGTATTTGCAGGCTTGGGCACTTGCCCGAGTTACTAACAAGATGATGCAGCCAAGAAGAAAAAACAATATGAGTGGAGGTTAGTTACAGAAATAAATCAATATTTAGATCTTAGTTACAGGTTTAGAAGTATCAATTAATGGAATTTGTTGGATTTTTTTTTCTTTTTAAGTTTAAAATTCAATACAGAAGGATGGATCGTTTAAAATTTAAATAATCAATATCATCTGCTTGGATAATTTATCTAAATTTCTCAGACAATGTAATCGGTGAGACATAGCTGCAAGACTTGGGATATCTGACTTATTGAAAATTTCATCCAACAGAAAAGAAGATTCTCAGACAGTAACATAAGAAGATTCAACCATGTCTATTCAATGCAACACCAACGCAGTCCATGGTACATCCCACTGGACAAGAACCTACACTAGCCAGAGCACAATAACCCCAAACAGACCTTAATTACATTACACAGCAAATTACTTGATACTAATAACTAATTATTAAGGATGATTAAGATCTCTTCTTCTTCTTCTTCAATCTTCAAAACAGATCGCAGATGTCTTCACGATCATTTTCTCCACCTCAGGACCGGGATGGATCCTCTCCTCTCCACCGGAGGAGGATTAAGCCCGATAATCGGGGGAATCGGCTCATGCCCCTGTGCGGTCAACTGCTCACTACGCTCCTTCAGCTTTCTCTCCCAAGCCTTACGTGGATGCTCTTGCTCCCAGTACCTTGTTTCGATCCCCATCCTCCTCTCTTCACGCACCTTGTCGAGCCTATCCTGGACCCGCTTGTGAAACTCTTCCCTCCTCTTCTTCGCCGCCTCTATTTCCCTCTTACGCCGCTCAACCCTTCTTGCTTCAGCTTCTCTCAATCGATTCTCCCTCTCTTCCGGTGTCTCGTACTGGAACAGTATATCCTCCCTCTATGTATTCAACAAAATAGCTAATCAATAAATCGTTGTACAACGAGAAATACCTAAAACACCAACCAATCCTCCAAAACATCCCTCCTTCTCCCTCGTCCACAAGCCCACTATGGAGGAATCTGGCTACCCTCATACCAACCATGAAAAAACATATTTTTTACCAGATAGGAAACGGATCCACCACGCCAATCCAATCAAACTGGATCCCTCAATTAGAAAATAACATAAACCCAACACTTTGCTACCCCATAAAATCAGTAGCTGATATCATTGACCCATTAACCCGGTCTTGGAACCACGACAAGCTGAGCATCCTCCCTCCAAACACAGTGCAAAGAATCGTAAACATCCACCTTCCACTGGAGAACCAGCCAGATAGAATAATATGGCCCTTCACAAAATCAGGAAAATACACGACAGCTTCAGGATATAAATGCCTAACAGACAGTTCAGATCAATTGCAAAACAATCCACCACCACATCAAACCAACTTCATATGGACGCTCCCATGTCCACCAAAAGTACAGCTTTTCTTGTGGAAAGCACTTAACGAGGGCCTACCAACCCTCCAACTACTCAATCACATCCACCTAGCCAACTCCAATATTTGCCCCCAATGCAATTCTGACCCTGAAACTGCAAACCATATCCTGCTACATTGTCCGATCGCTATGGATTCGTGGAACCTACTGCTTCCCAGGATATCCACTCAACTGAGCACCCAACAAGGAATATCTGCCTCAATAAACCCACAGACATCTATGTCTCTACTTCTTCAGGCTAAAATCGGCAACCAGACCACCACTACATTCTGCTTCCTCTTCTGGTCACTATGGATAGCTAGGAATAACGTCGTATTCAACCAAAAACAATCAAACCCAACAAACATACTCCAAATGGCTATCCTCCTACAACAGGAATACACATGGGCTCAACAAAACCTTCCACCGGTACTACCAGGAATGCAATCTTCTACAAACATTATGCATCAAACTCCTAAGTCAACCACAATTTTAGTAGGATGGAGTAAAACACTCCCAGACTGGATCAAAATCAACACAGATGGAGCGGCTAGAGGACATCCGGGACTGGCAGGAGCGGGAATTATTTGCCGAAACGAAAATGCTTTCACAATCCTAGCAATTGCACAACCATTAGGGATAACAACAGCGCTCATTACCGAAACTTGGGCCATGCTCATAGCGTCAAGAACAGCTACAGATCGAAAATGGCCAAAGGTGCAATTCGAAACGGACTCGAAAAATCTTCTAACTTTTTTAACCTCAACAGCTGTACCACCGTGGTACTTAAACAATATGATAACAGAAATTAAGATGAGGTTGGCCCAAATTCCGCATTGCACCATAAACCATATTTACAGAGAAGGAAATCAGGCGGCGGACGGGTTAGCAAACAAAGCGGCAGATGATAGCACAACGATGAATCTATCCACAACAATCTGGGACCACACAACTCCATCGTGTATTGGTCATATTATAATGGCAGACTCTATGGGTACAATGTAGCCTTGTGTTATTTCGTCCTAATTTTTAAAATTTCATGCTTCAAAAAAAAAAAAAAATTGCTTCAAAAAAAAAAAAAAAAAAAACTAATCAATAAAATTTTCTGCTTCTGCCATGTCTCAAATGGTAGGTTCTTCATCACTAGATGCAATTCCTTTCCCTTACAGTTTCTTTTATGTACATGGCTTAAAATATTATCGTGAAAATCAGCCATGCTCCTTGAGGAATGGATAATCGAGTTTATTCGCATTGCACCTTATCCTATCTCAATGCAATGTATCCTGGATAATTGGGAATATGCCCCAAAATCCAGTGTCATCTTGGGGATATGTCCCAGAATTCCAATCCTTGGTAATATGCCCCAATGTAACGGTTTCCATCCCTCAAGTTAAATGGTCAATTTATCGAGCATTGGAACAGTCAAAATCTCGGAATAGGAGGTATCTTGAGTTTTGGAAATGTCAAGTGTAACCTTTTCCATTTGAACGGCTAAGGATCTAACCCAATTAAATCGAACAAACCAAACGTGTTACCTTCTTATTCTCTCCACGTATCAGCTTCTTCTCTATTAGAACGAAAAAAAGAAAAGAAAAACGAGAGATATCGAAAAAAAAAACCAGACACCGAAAATTTCAAGGAAGAAACACAGTTGCAATCACAAATTGGACGACTCGAGATCGAAATTTTGAACATATAATGTGGAAATATAACCCTGCGACTGATTCATTACTTAGGATAGTTAAATTTTGTCAAAGAATGAACAATGAAACTCTCACAACATCAAGTGTAAGAGAAGTTACCATCATGATTCAAGGAGATTTTTTTTGAATTTATAATGATTTCTGTTTAAATCGATGAATGGGTACTTGTTAATGAGATCAATTTGTAGTTTTATCAATTTTATTTCATTTTTCAGATGCAATTAGGGTTGACATTGAAATTGGGGATTATGATTTGATCCTGGTGGTATTGCTAAAGGAGGAGGAGATAATAATCTTGTTGAATATTCCATGGGTCATTTGGAATTGATTTCCGGAGATAATAATCTGTTCGTCATAATCTTCTATCTACTTCAAGAATAAAGATTAAGGATTAATTTTCAATTGACATGATGGTAAATCATGGAGATTTTTACTAAAGAGGAGAAGAAAAAGGAAAAAATGGAAGCAAAATTACTAATCGATTGCAACGGGGTTAGGACTTTTTTTTATTGCTAACTATTGGTTGGTAATCAAACGTGAGATTGAAGATCTGGATGACAGATGAAGAACATAAGATTTGTTACAGGGACCTGCTTTCTAAAACGAAATTATTTTGAAGGAGCCATTTATAATTAGATATTTAGTCTAAAATTGTCCACTGGGTTCAAAACCAAATCTAGAGATAGATAATTTAATCCAACGGTATGAAACTTGCTAGCTCATAAATCCATTGTGCCCGACCGATGCAAGGAGAGCACAGCCCAGAATTAATGAGGAAGACGATGAAAGGATGGTTATCCGTGTGATTTACACATGTGATAAAAGGGTGTATATGTCATGTTATCACACGTGCCATCTCACATGTGTGGTCATATTAACTATTTAACAATTTTGCATGGAAAATTAAACGGCTGGGGCATATTACCAAGGATTGGAATTCTGGGACATATCCCCAAGATGACACTGGATTTTGGGGCATATTCCCAATTATCCCATAAATTATTATCAAATTATAATATTTGGGTTTGCAGTATACATACAGTCGGCGGCAACATAAAAAAAAGGGTCCGATCTCATCATCTTTGTGATTTCTTCAACCAAACTCTGTGAATTCCAACATACAGACAAACTAGGGTTCTTCTGAGACTATTCCCAAATTGCGGCCAGGAGAATGAGATAAGGGTGCAATTTATACTAGAAACCGAAACCCTAACAAAGTTGTCGAATCTTTCTTGATATCGTCCCATTCTTTGTTCAATCTTGATTTACTCATCATCTTCATGATCTATATCATTCTTCTACGAACCAAGACTTTCGTTTCTTTGAAACCTCTTGTTCAATTACCGAATACTGCCACCTTTATCCACCCTCACCGCACCACTTGTCGGGAAACCGAGGTTACGTTCATCTCGAACCGGCATGTTTCCATAGAAAATTCCACGAAACATCCTACTTTAGATAACTTAGCTCGAATCCGTCTCTTACATCTTTAGATTAGCATGACCGGATAATACTAGCACGAATATATAATCAATACGATATGGACAATCACACACGACACAAAGATTACGTGGTTCACCTATGTAGGCTACATCCACGGACAAAACCACCCCGAGAAGCTTCATTATCATAACAAGTTATTACATCCCACACATCATATAATCAAATAGTTATATAACCCACTAGCGCTAAACGTTAGAAACAACAAGACATATTACGAAGAGTTTACCTCTTCCTTTGTTCTTCTTCTTCCATAAAATTCCACCGCCATGGTTGCTTCGACTTTAGACAAGAACACAAAGAACATCATGAATTCTAGCTTCTCCCACATGAACCCTAGAAATCCTAGATTTCTCCCATACCCGTTCTCACTACAAGTCTCTCTTCTCACATAGTTTTTACCCCATCACCAACCATTGTAGGACACAACGGTTGTGACCCTATCACTCTCATAAAGAGAGGATTCTCCAAGAAAATTAACCAAGAGAATGGATTTCTACTCACAATATAAGCCCTCTTATATAGTAGACAAATCCTTGCTCCCCAAGTCTTAGAGAACTCCTAAAAATAGACTCACACCTTAATTAGGAAACCCTAAACTTGGAAAATAATCTTCCAAACCGTCATACAAGTTTCCTAATCCTAGTAAACCTTGTAGACATTCCAAACCCGAAACTGCCCTTTACCCACGGTTTTGACAATATTAGATCACTGTTTTCTGCTGCAAAACTGTTACCTAAAGTCTGTTTTCAGCCATATAGTTTTGTATTCGGAACAAAACCTCAACAGATACATGTGATGAAGATAAGACTAAACGCCTAAATGAAGATATCTCTGCAGCTATCAGTGAACGAGGAGTACCAGATTCAGAAATGGTGAGTAATAAATATTTATACTCGGCATTTTTCAGTTTACTTATATGGTACAATATTTACCTATACTATCATGTGAGGTAGTTTTACTAGAGGGTTGTAGTAATTGGTGAAGTTTTATACCGGGCAAGGTATTCATGACAAAATTTGAAAGTAAATTACGAATATGGAAACAGAACGACATCTGAAGTTTTATTTTTCTTCACACTCCTTTGCCTTCAAACACTGTGGTATGTATTGAGAATTTGATATCCATTTCTCAAAATGTCCCAGTTTCTCAATTAGGCAAAGTGTTGGGTGCATATATTGTGAGTGCAACATATAATGCGTGTTATATTAGATTATAACACTAGGCGCCACACCTCCCCTACCTCGGGAGAGATTATCAATGTGTGTATCTCTTGTTCCTTCAGCACAATCGATATACACATTAATCTCGTGTTAAAACGTTTTCTGTTACTAGGACATCATTGCTGTAACTTTTTGCCATACACATCATTAATCTACTTTTTTTATATCGGAAATCGAAGTTTAAGTTTGGTCTTCAACTTCACATGAATAACACTGTATTTGACTTCAAAATTCATTGAACACAATCCTTACAAGAGTCTCTAATCCAAATAGGAAATTAGACATTTAGATAACATATTAAACTCATGAATATTTTGCTGTGTCAAATGTTAAGCACAACATTCACCATGAAGTTATTATGTTTTCCAGTTTTGTTATTCGGGTTAAATGGGACTATATATGCATCTGCAGTGCCTTATGCTACAGTTCTATTTACTTAATATGCCTTTGCATGCAAACATAAGGACACTTGCATTGATTTTTGTTCGTGTTTCGTACTAAGTGGTCTTGCTTGTTACCTGTGCTCTTTCCTTGCAGGTGTATGGTTGGGGAAGAGAAGAACATGGGATGCTTGGGTTTGGAGATGATAATAGCAATAAAATGGTGCCCCAGAGGGTTCAATTTCTTGTCGGGGAGAACACAGTCGAGGTTCATGATACTAAAATAGTTCTCATATGAATTATCCCTCCGTTAGATCAATTTACTTAGTTTATTTGGAGTAAATCATGTTCTGCATTTTGAACTATATTATATATCTTTCCAGGTTTCCTGTGGTGGGCCAGTGGCACCCACTCTGTTGCATTTAACTCGCAACGAGCGAAAGTTGACGGTATGTAGCCTACACAAAAGTTTTGAGTACCCTACTTTTCTACTGCTTTTGGGACCCCCATGTCACTTACGAGCTGGAAACAAAAAATCACCTGTAAATAGAATGAAACCTGTGAAAGCTAAACATTATCTAACAACAAGGATGTTTTGCAGGATGACAAGTGTGACTCTGGACCTAAGGATATTTGGAAGACGACTTGGCCAAAAAAAAGCGACAAGATTTTGGTCAATGTGTATGGTTACTATAAGAAAGAAAAACGTTTTGGAGGACACGCAGTTATTGTACGCGACATGTCTGCAGTGCCAATAGCTGCTTCAGCCAACTTCACACGGTATGGAATTTCTTATCTTCATCATGTGTTGGAGGGATTAGAGGATGGTCTTGATCTTGCTTCGAAACATGGCTGTTCTAGTCCTACTGTGTCTTTGTGCAATTCCAGATTAGTTGTTCAGCTTCTCCGAAAGGTTGCCTCTGACGGTTGCCGTTGCAATAGCAAAACGGTCAGTACTATTTGCGTGAAATGCATGTTGAAAAATTTCCCTCATTTGAAAGAGGCGTACTTGGAAAATTTGGTGCCTTTCATCGAAACAGTCCAAACAATGCGAGGTTCCTCTACTTTTGAATGGGATTCAGGGAAGAATGAAGCTGTGCATTATCTGGCAAAACTGGTAAAAACGAGCTCACTGTGGCATGGCTATTGTTTTGAAAGGTTAGAAATGGAAGAACCAAAAGATTATACAGATGAACTAGTAGACATTCTGTTGAAGGACGCCTGCAACTTGGATGAAAGGGTTGGGATTGCAGTTTCAAGGCTTCAACTGAAATACCTCAAAGGATGGAGACAGGGCAGGGAAAAGTATTTCAGGGGATATAACCGATGGAAATGCAAATGTAGTGACAGCAAATGGAAGCAACTCCAACATAACTTCAAATGCAGGGACTAAAATTGTTTTATCTAATAGGGAAGAAGGGGTTATGACTAGTGCAAAGGGAGTAAAATCAATGGCAGAAAAAGGTCAAGGTGGTGATGATGTAGTCAACTCTAGTGTAGGAGATAAGAATAAAGCAACTAGTGCTGGCAACTCTATTGCAACTCTAGCGGTTTCAGCTAAAGGGCAAACGTCAGTGGAGGAAATGAAAGATGGGAAAGCTGTTAAAGACTCCAACAACACCGTTGAAGCAAGTGAGGACAGTTGTGGAACTAAGGAGGGTTGGGTCAAAGTAGAAAGCAAGAAGAAATGGAATAAGAAACCCCTCGAAGCGAGCCAGAGATACACCGTAAGGGGGAAGAAGAAATACTCCGTAAGGAATACAAATGCGAAAGGTGTTGAACGACGCGTATGACAACGGTAACTACAAAGGGATAGCCCGGAAGTTTTTCAAGGCTTCAAAATTGATAGTTGTGTTGAATGGTTCTATGTGTATTCGTTGTATAGCTTATATTTAACAGAGAACAGGGAAGCCTGCTGTGGCTTGATTTAGAGTTTGACCTGGTGAATAGAGTTTGGCTTATTTTAATTACTTTGGTCAAATGTCATTTTTTTTACCGGTTAATTACAATACATTTCAGCCATTGGATCAAACAATAAAGTTGCAATCAACGATATTAAGTTAACCCCAAACATTATAGGTAGCAGTTTTCTTCTGTCTAGACTCTAGGGCATTCCAAACTGGGCCTCCTCTCTGGAGAAGGAAGAAACCCTAAAGACAAACACAAAACAGGTTCCCTCATCTATATGTGATTATCACCCACGGCAACAATAAAATCACGGCAAAAGTAAGTGCAGGTTCAACTACGACAACAAACATGATGATTTCTCCTCTAGAATGTAAATTTTTGGCTTCTTGTTCCCTCATCTAAAACTTCTTGGTCCCTCATCTAAAACTTCCTGTCATTTGAGCATCCCAGCTTCACTGGATCCTGCAGCTGGATTATATCATAACCCATGTCTATTTCTCAACCAGATCCGATGATCACATCAATCAAATACAGAAGAGAAGATGTAATAAATTATGAAAATATCCAAGGGTAAATGAAATCTTTAAGATCCATGCATGAAGCTATTTTGTATGTAGAATAGATGTATGTGAACTAATTAATTACAAAAAAAAAAAAAAAAATCTTCAAATTTTATTTTATTTACTATTATTATTTTTTGATGTAATGTACAAGAGATGCAAATATAAAGCATATTTAAAGAGAGATGATTTACCACCCAGCATTTCCCTGCGGCTTCAATTGCAGAATTTCTGTTGCTTCTTAGAGCAAATTTTGCGAAAGAAAGTTATGATTTACTTTTAAGTCCGAGTTCAAGAAGAGATTACTGTCAATCAACAACATAGTAATATTTACTTTCAAGGCCAAAATGCACCAAACTGATGAATGGCCACAACAAGTACTAGAAATGCATGCTAATCCAAATTTTTCCACAACAAGATTGCAGTCATATATGCAATAATGCATATGTTGACCGGGTATTGAAAAATGTATGCGCCAGATCTAAATACTAGCCACCAGATCCATAAAGCTAATACCCAGTGCTTATAAGTGAACACTGAATACCTCCCAATATGTCCCAAAATGAATCATTTTATTTAGGCTGCATCAAAATATCCAAAATTCATATCCTACCATGTAGGTCAGTTGTTCGTCTCAGAGATGAAGCATGTCTTGCATGCCAACAAATCAGTATGGATGCAATGTAAACAACGAAAATTGGAAAAAAAAAGGAGGTTCATTGAGGCTAATGAGGAGTAGTTTTGCTTCCCTTTCACTCTTACCAAACCTTCGTAATTTTTCTCCCTCAAAAAGCAAAACACACTGCCGTGTTCACTTGGGTTAACTGATGATTTTGTGATCGTGATACAATTAGCGCGTAACCGATCTCTATACCCTATATGACTTGCCCCTCTGGAAGGGACAGAGCCAGAAACTTAGGGGTAGAAAAGATGCATAAATGGACTTATAAGCCCACTCTTAAAATTTAGGCTTGGAAGCTGGTGTGTGTTCTCAATTGGCTCCCTCACTGACTCACTGCCCTCTAGGCCAACAACATAACCATTCGAAATGAGTGGTTAGTTATAGTACTTTTTTAGCCGTTAGATTAAAAAATCAACGATATTAAGTTAACCCAAAACTTTATAAACAGTATATATAGTTTGCTTCAGTCTAGGGCATCCCAAACTGTGCCTCCTTTTTATCAGTGTAGAGAAGGAAAGAAACCCTAATCTATCTATGATGGCAGCAACACAAAGGCAAGGGGAGGAGGTTCAACTACAACTTCACCACCAACTAGCATAATGATTTCTCCTCGCAATATGTTACTTTCACCCTTTTTGTTCAATGGAATTCTCATCTAAAACTCATTTTGTGGATTGAATCGTTTCAGCATTGTCATGAGCTGCATCTAATGGTTTGAGAATCTCCGATAAGATTGAGTCAACTAGGACTTACAATATTGAAGACTTTGGAGTGATTCTTTTTTTGGTTGTTTAAGCTGATTTGATTATTTTTTACCCCTAGGCGCTGGGCTTGGCGCCTCGCCCAGCACCTTTTACAACATAGCTATGAGCTGATGGATATCATCTCAGCCTTTAAATATGATTGGTTCTGGTGCCTTGCTAACTTTGATAGTTTAATTGCAATATCGCAGGCTTCATCAGGAGGAGGCATCACCTCTTGCCCCACGCCAGACGGGAATTTGGATTACAGGAATATCTTAGAATCAAGTGATATGTTTCTTTTATAGTCTCCTCAGCCATTGAACAATGCTTCCATTTTGTATTCTTAATTTTTGGCTTTTGTCTTCTTTGTATTTGCAGGCTTGGGCACTTGCCCGAGTTACTAACAAGATGATGCAGCCAAGAAGAAAAAACAATATGAGTGGAGGTTAGTTACAGGAAATAAATCAATATTTAGATCTTAGTTACAGGTTTAGAAGTATCAATTAATGGAATTTGTTGGATTTTTTTTTTTTTAAGTTTAAAATTCAATACAGAAGGATGGATCGTTTAAAATTTAAATAATCAATATCATCTGCTTGGATAATTTATCTAAATTTCTCAGACAATGTAATCGGTGAGACATAGCTGCAAGACTTGGGATATCTGACTTATTGAAAATTTCATCCAACAGAAAAGAAGATTCTCAGACAGTAACATAAGAAGATTCAACCATGTCTATTCAATGCAACACCAACGCAGGTCCATGGTACATCCCACTGGACAAGAACCTACACTAGCCAGAGCACAATAACCCCAAACAGACCTTAATTACATTACACAGCAAATTACTTGATACTAATAACTAATTATTAAGGATGATTAAGATCTCTTCTTCTTCTTCTTCTTCAATCTTCAAAACAGATCGCAGATGTCTTCACGATCATTTTCTCCACCTCAGGACCGGGATGGATCCTCTCCTCTCCACCGGAGGAGGATTAAGCCCGATAATCGGGGGAATCGGCTCATGCCCCTGTGCGGTCAACTGCTCACTACGCTCCTTCAGCTTTCTCTCCCAAGCCTTACGTGGATGCTCTTGCTCCCAGTACCTTGTTTCGATCCCCATCCTCCTCTCTTCACGCACCTTGTCGAGCCTATCCTGGACCCGCTTGTGAAACTCTTCCCTCCTCTTCTTCGCCGCCTCTATTTCCCTCTTACGCCGCTCAACCCTTCTTGCTTCAGCTTCTCTCAATCGATTCTCCCTCTCTTCCGGTGTCTCGTACTGGAACAGTATATCCTCCCTCTATGTATTCAACAAAACAGCTAATCAATAAATCGCTGTACAACGAGAAATACCTAAAACACCAACCAATCCTCCAAAACATCCCTCCTTCTCCCTCGTCCACAAGCCCACTATGGAGGAATCTGGCTACCCTCATACCAACCATGAAAAAACATATTTTTTACCAGATAGGAAACGGATCCACCACGCCAATCCAAGCAAACTGGATCCCTCAATTAGAAAATAACATAAACCCAACACTTTGCTACCCCATAAAATCAGTAGCTGATATCATTGACCCATTAACCCGGTCTTGGAACCACGACAAGCTGAGCATCCTCCCTCCAAACACAGTGCAAAGAATCGTAAACATCCACCTTCCACTGGAGAACCAGCCAGATAGAATAATATGGCCCTTCACAAAATCAGGAAAATACACGACAGCTTCAGGATATAAATGCCTAACAGACAGTTCAGATCAATTGCAAAACAATCCACCACCACATCAAACCAACTTCATATGGACGCTCCCATGTCCACCAAAAGTACAGCTTTTCTTGTGGAAAGCACTTAACGAGGGCCTACCAACCCTCCAACTACTCAATCACATCCACCTAGCCAACTCCAATATTTGCCCCCAATGCAATTCTCGACCCTGAAACTGCAAACCATATCCTCGCTACATTGTCCGATCGCTATGGATTCGTGGAACCTACTTCTTCCCAGGATATCCACTCAACTGAGCACCCAACAAGGAATATCTGCGCTCAATAAACCCACAGACATCTATGTCTCTACTTCTTCAGCTAAAATCGGTAACTGCACCACCACTACATTCTCGCTTCCTCTTCGGTCACTATGAATAGCTAGGAATAACGTCGTATTCAACCAAAAACAATCAAACCCAACAAACATACTCCAAATGGCTATCCGCCTACAACAGGAATACACATGGGCTCAACAAAACCTTCCACCGGTACTACCAGGAATGCAATCTTCTACAAACATTATGCATCAAACTCCTAAGTCAACCACAATTTTAGTAGGATGGAGTAAAACACTCCCAGACTGGATCAAAATCAACACAGATGGAGCGGCTAGAGGACATCCGGGACTGGCAGGAGCGGGAATTATTTGCCGAAACGAAAATTCTTTCACAATCCTAGCAATTGCACAACCATTAGGGATAACAACAGCGCTCATTACCGAAACTTGGGCCATGCTCATAGCGTCAAGAACAAATACAGATCGAAAATGGCCAAAGGTGCAATTCAAACGGACTCGAAAAATCTTCTAACTTTTTTAACCTCAACAGCTGTACCACCGTGGTACTTAAACAATATGATAACAGAAATTAAGATGAGGTTGGCCCAAATTCCGCATTGCACCATAAACCATATTTACAGAGAAGGAAATCAAAGCGGCGGACGGGTTAGCAAACAAAGCGGCAGATGATAGCACAACGATGAATCTATCCACAACAATCTGGGACCACACAACTCCATCGTGTATTGGTCATATTATAATGGCAGACTCTATGGGTACAATGTACCCTCGTGTTATTTCGTCCTAATTTTTAAAATTTCATGCTTAAAAAAAAAAAAAAAAAATTGCTTCAAAAAAAAAAAAAAAAAAAAACTAATCAATAAAATTTTCTGCTTCTGCCATGTCTCAAATGGTAGGTTCTTCATCACTAGATGCAATTCCTTTCCCTTACAGTTTCTTTTATGTACATGGCTTAAAATATTATCGTGAAAATCAGCCATGCTCCTTGAGGAATGGATAATCGAGTTTATTCGCATTGCACCTTATCCTATCTCAATGCAATGTATCCTGGATAATTGGGAATATGCCCCAAAATCCAGTGTCATCTTGGGGATATGTCCCAGAATTCCAATCCTTGGTAATATGCCCCAATGTAACGGTTTCCATCCCTCAAGTTAAATGGTCAATTTATCGAGCATTGGAACAGTCAAAATCTCGGAATAGGAGGTATCTTGAGTTTTGGAAATGTCAAGTGTAACCTTTTCCATTTGAACGGCTAAGGATCTAACCCAATTAAATCGAACAAACCAAACGTGTTACCTTCTTATTCTCTCCACGTATCAGCTTCTTCTCTATTAGAACGAAAAAAGAAAAGAAAAAACGAGAGATATCGAAAAAAAAACCAGACACCGAAAATTTCAAGGAAGAAACACAGTTGCAATCACAAATTGGACGACTCGAGATCGAAATTTTGAACATATAATGTGGAAATATAACCCTGCGACTGATTCATTACTTAGGATAGTTAAATTTTGTCAAAGAATGAACAATGAAACTCTCACAACATCAAGTGTAAGAGAAGTTACCATCATGATTCAAGGAGATTTTTTTTGAATTTATAATGATTTCTGTTTAAATCGATGAATGGGTACTTGTTAATGAGATCAATTTGTAGTTTTATCAATTTTATTTCATTTTTCAGATGCAATTAGGGTTGACATTGAAATTGGGGATTATGATTTGATCCTGGTGGTATTGCTAAAGGAGGAGGAGATAATAATCTTGTTGAATATTCCATGGGTCATTTGGAATTGATTTAGAGATAATAATCTGTCGTCATAATCTTCTATCTACTTCAAGAATAAAGATTAAGGATTAATTTTCAATTGACATGATGGTAAATCATGGAGATTTTTACTAAAGAGGAGAAGAAAAAGGAAAAAATGGAAGCAAAATTACTAATCGATTGCAACGGGGTTAGGACTTTTTTTTATTGCTAACTATTGGTTGGTAATCAAACGTGAGATTGAAGATCTGGATGACAGATGAAGAACAGAAGATTTGTTACAGGGACCTGCTTTCTAAAACGAAATTATTTTGAAGGAGCCATTTATAATTAGATATTTAGTCTAAAATTGTCCACTGGGTTCAAAACCAAATCTAGAGATAGATAATTTAATCCAACGGTATGAAACTTGCTAGCTCATAAATCCATTGTGCCCGACCGTGCGGGAGAGCACAGCCCAGGAATTAATGAGGAAGACGATGAAAGGATGGTTATCCGTGTGATTTACACATGTGATAAAAGGGTGTATATGTCATGTTATCACACGTGCCATCTCACATGTGTGGTCATATTAACTATTTAACAATTTTGCATGGAAAATTAAACGGCTGGGGCATATTACCAAGGATTGGAATTCTGGGACATATCCCCAAGATGACACTGGATTTTGGGGCATATTCCCAATTATCCCATAAATTATTATCAAATTATAATATTTGGGTTTGCAGTATACATACAGTCGGCGGCAACATAAAAAAAGGGTCCGATCTCATCATCTTTGTGATTTCTTCAACCAAACTCTGTGAATTCCAACATACAGACAAACTAGGGTTCTTCTGAGACTATTCCCAAATTGCGGCCAGGAGAATGAGATAAGGGTGCAATTTATACTAGAAACCGAAACCCTAACAAAGTTGTCGAATCTTTCTTGATATCGTCCCATTCTTTGTTCAATCTTGATTTACTCATCATCTTCATGATCTATATCATTCTTCTACGAACCAAGACTTTCGTTTCTTTGAAACCTCTTGTTCAATTACCGAATACTGCCACCTTTATCCACCCTCACCGCACCACTTGTCGGGAAACCGAGGTTACGTTCATCTCGAACCGGCATGTTTCCATAGAAAATTCCACGAAACATCCTACTTTAGATAACTTAGCTCGAATCCGTCTCTTACATCTTTAGATTAGCATGACCGGATAATACTAGCACGAATATATAATCAATACGATATGGACAATCACACACGACACAAAGATTACGTGGTTCACCTATGTAGGCTACATCCACGGACAAAACCACCCCGAGAAGCTTCATTATCATAACAAGTTATTACATCCCACACATCATATAATCAAATAGTTATATAACCCACTAGCGCTAAACGTTAGAAACAACAAGACATATTACGAAGAGTTTACCTCTTCCTTTGTTCTTCTTCTTCCAAAAAATTCCACCGCCATGGTTGCTTCGACTTTAGACAAGAACACAAAGAACATCATGAATTCTAGCTTCTCCCACATGAACCCTAGAAATCCTAGATTTCTCCCATACCCGTTCTCACTACAAGTCTCTCTTCTCACATAGTTTTTACCCCATCACCAACCATTGTAGGACACAACGGTTGTGACCCTATCACTCTCATAAAGAGAGGATTCTCCAAGAAAATTAACCAAGAGAATGGATTTCTACTCACAATATAAGCCCTCTTATATAGTAGACAAATCCTTGCTCCCCAAGTCTTAGAGAACTCCTAAAAATAGACTCACACCTTAATTAGGAAACCCTAAACTTGGAAAATAATCTTCCAAACCGTCATACAAGTTTCCTAATCCTAGTAAACCTTGTAGACATTCCAAACCCGAAACTGCCCTTTACCCACGGTTTTGACAATATTAGATCATCTGTTTTCTGCTGCAAAACTGTTACCTAAAGTCTGTTTTCAGCCATATAGTTTTGTATTCGGAACAAAACCTCAACAGATACATGTGATGAAGATAAGACTAAACGCCTAAATGAAGATATCTCTGCAGCTATCAGTGAACGAGGAGTACCAGATTCAGAAATGGTGAGTAATAAATATTTATACTCGGCATTTTTCAGTTTACTTATATGGTACAATATTTACCTATACTATCATGTGAGGTAGTTTTACTAGAGGGTTGTAGTAATTGGTGAAGTTTTATACCGGGCAAGGTATTCATGACAAAATTTGAAAGTAAATTACGAATATGGAAACAGAACGACATCTGAAGTTTTATTTTTCTTCACACTCCTTTGCCTTCAAACACTGTGGTATGTATTGAGAATTTGATATCCATTTCTCAAAATGTCCCGTTTCTCAATTAGGCAAAGTGTTGGGTGCATATATTGTGAGTGCAACATATAATGCGTGTTATATTAGATTATAACACTAGGCGCACCTCCCCCCGCCTCGGAGAGATTATCAATGTGTGTATCTCTTGTTCCTTCAAAGACAATCGATATACACATTAATCTCGTGTTAAAACGTTTTCTGTTACTAGGACATCATTGCTGTAACTTTTTGCCATACACATCATTAATCTACTTTTTTTATATCGGAAATCGAAGTTTAAGTTTGGTCTTCAACTTCACATGAATAACACTGTATTTGACTTCAAAATTCATTGAACACAATCCTTACAAGAGTCTCTAATCCAAATAGGAAATTAGACATTTAGATAACATATTAAACTCATGAATATTTTGCTGTGTCAAATGTTAAGCACAACATTCACCATGAAGTTATTATGTTTTCCAGTTTTGTTATTCGGGTTAAATGGGACTATATATGCATCTGCAGTGCCTTATGCTACAGTTCTATTTACTTAATATGCCTTTGCATGCAAACATAAGGACACTTGCATTGATTTTTGTTCGTGTTTCGTACTAAGTGGTCTTGCTTGTTACCTGTGCTCTTTCCTTGCAGGTGTATGGTTGGGGAAGAGAAGAACATGGGATGCTTGGGTTTGGAGATGATAATAGCAATAAAATGGTGCCCCAGAGGGTTCAATTTCTTGTCGGGGAGCACACAGTCGAGGTTCATGATACTAAAATAGTTCTCATATGAATTATCCCTCCGTTAGATCAATTTACTTAGTTTATTTGGAGTAAATCATGTTCTGCATTTTGAACTATATTATATATCTTTCCAGGTTTCCTGTGGTGGGCCAGTGGCACCCACTCTGTTGCATTTAACTCATGACGAGCGAAAGTTGACGGTATGTAGCCTACACAAAAGTTTTGAGTACCCTACTTTTCTACTGCTTTTGGGACCCCCATGTCACTTACGAGCTGGAAACAAAAAATCACCTGTAAATAGAATGAAACCTGTGAAAGCTAAACATTATCTAACAACAAGGATGTTTTGCAGGATGACAAGTGTGACTCTGGACCTAAGGATATTTGGAAGACGACTTGGCCAAAAAAAAGCGACAAGATTTTGGTCAATGTGTATGGTTACTATAAGAAAGAAAAACGTTTTGGAGGACACGCAGTTATTGTACGCGACATGTCTGCAGTGCCAATAGCTGCTTCAGCCAACTTCACACGGTATGGAATTTCTTATCTTCATCATGTGTTGGAGGGATTAGAGGATGGTCTTGATCTTGCTTCGAAACATGGCTGTTCTAGTCCTACTGTGCTGTGCAATTCCAGATTAGTTGTTCAGCTTCTCCGAAAGGTTGCCTCTGACGGTTGCCGTTGCAATAGCAAAACGGTCAGTACTATTTGCGTGAAATGCATGTTGAAAAATTTCCCTCATTTGAAAGAGGCGTACTTGGAAAATTTGGTGCCTTTCATCGAAACAGTCCAAACAATGCGAGGTTCCTCTACTTTTGAATGGGATTCAGGGAAGAATGAAGCTGTGCATTATCTGGCAAAACTGGTAAAAACGAGCTCACCATGGGCATGGCTATTGTTTTGAAAGGTTAGAAATGGAAGAACCAAAAGATTATACAGATGAACTAGTAGACATTCTGTTGAAGGACGCCTGCAACTTGGATGAAAGGGTTGGGATTGCAGTTTCCAAGGCTTCAACTGGAAATACCTCAAAGGATGGAGACAGGGCAGGGAAAAGTATTTCAGGGGATATAACCGATGGAAATGCAAATGTAGTGACAGCAAATGGAAGCAACTCCAACATAACTTCAAATGCAGGGACTAAAATTGTTTTATCTAATAGGGAAGAAGGGGTTATGACTAGTGCAAAGGGAGTAAAATCAATGGCAGAAAAAGGTCAGGGTGGTGATGATGTAGTCAACTCTAGTGTAGGAGATAAGAATAAAGCAACTAGTGCTGGCAACTCTATTGCAACTCTAGCGGTTTCAGCTAAAGGGAAAACGTCAGTGGAGGAAATGAAAGATGGGAAAGCTGTTAAAGACTCCAACAACACCGTTGAAGCAAGTGAGGACAGTTGTGGAACTAAGGAGGGTTGGGTCAAAGTAGAAAGCAAGAAGAAATGGAATAAGAAACCCCTCGAAGCGAGCCAGAGATACACCGTAAGGGGAAGAAGAAATACTCCGTAAGGAATACAAATGCGAAAGGTGTTGAACGACGCGTATGACAACGGTAACTACAAAGGGATAGCCCGGAAGTTTTTCAAGGCTTCAAAATTGATAGTTGTGTTGAATGGTTCTATGTGTATTCGTTGTATAGCTTATATTTAACAGAGAATAGGGAAGCCTGCTGTGGCTTGATTTAGAGTTTGACCTGGTGAATAGAGTTTGGCTTATTTTAATTACTTTGGTCAAATGTCATTTTTTTACCGGTTAATTACAATACATTTCAGCCATTGGATCAAACAATAAAGTTGCAATCAACGATATTAAGTTAACCCCAAACATTATAGGTAGCAGTTTTCTTCTGTCTAGACTCTAGGGCATTCCAAACTGGGCCTCCTCTCTGGAGAAGGAAGAAACCCTAAAGACAAACACAAAACAGGTTCCCTCATCTATATGTGATTATCACCCACGGCAACAATAAAATCACGGCAGAAGTAAGTGCAGGTTCAACTACGACAACAAACATGATGATTTCTCCTCTAGAATGTAAATTTTTGGCTTCTTGTTCCCTCATCTAAAACTTCTTGGTCCCTCATCTAAAACTTCCTGTCATTTGAGCATCCCAGCTTCACTGGATCCTGCAGCTGGATTATATCATAACCCATGTCTATTTCTCAACCAGATCCGATGATCACATCAATCAAATACAGAAGAGAAGATGTAATAAATTATGAAAATATCCAAGGGTAAATGAAATCTTTAAGATCCATGCATGAAGCTATTTTGTATGTAGAATAGATGTATGTGAACTAATTAATTACAAAAAAAAAAAAAAAAAAATCTTCAAATTTTATTTTATTTACTATTATTATTTTTTGATGTAATGTACAAGAGATGCAAATATAAAGCATATTTAAAGAGAGATGATTTACCACCCAGCATTTCCCTGCGGCTTCAATTGCAGAATTTCTATTGCTTCTTAGAGCAAATTTTGCGAAAGAAAGTTATGATTTACTTTTAAGTCCGAGTTCAAGAAGAGATTACTGTCAATCAACAACATAGTAATATTTACTTTCAAGGCCAAAATGCACCAAACTGATGAATGGCCACAACAAGTACTAGAAATGCATGCTAATCCAAATTTTCCACAACAAGATTGCAGTCATATATGCAATAATGCATATGTTGACCGGGTATTGAAAAATGTATGCGCCAGATCTAAATACTAGCCACCAGATCCATAAAGCTAATACCCAGTGCTTATAAGTGAACACTGAATACCTCCCAATATGTCCCAAAATGAATCATTTTATTTAGGCTGCATCAAAATATCCAAAATTCATATCCTACCATGTAGGTCAGTTGTTCGTCTCAGAGATGAAGCATGTCTTGCATGCCAACAAATCAGTATGGATGCAATGTAAACAACGAAAATTGGAAAAAAAGGAGGTTCATTGAGGCTAATGAGGAGTAGTTTTGCTTCCCTTTCACTCTTACCAAACCTTCGTAATTTTTCTCCCTCAAAAGCAAAACACACTGCCGTGTTCACTTGGGTTAACTGATGATTTTGTGATCGTGATACAATTAGCGCGTAACCGATCTCTATACCCTATATGACTTGCCCCTCTGGAAGGGACAGAGCCAGAAACTTAGGGGTAGAAAAGACGCATAAATGGACTTAAAAGCCCACTCTTAAAATTTAGGCTTGGAAGCTGGTGTGTGTTCTCAATTGGCTCCCTCACTGACTCACTGCCCTCTAGGCCAACAACATAACCATTCGAAATGAGTGGTTAGTTATAGTACTTTTTTAGCCGTTAGATTAAAAAATCAACGATATTAAGTTAACCCAAAACTTTATAAACAGTATATATAGTTTGCTTCAGTCTAGGGCATCCCAAACTGTGCCTCCTTTTTTATCAGTGTAGAGAAGGAAAGAAACCCTAATCTATCTATGATGGCAGCAACACAAAGGCAAGGGGAGGAGGTTCAACTACAACTTCACCACCAACTAGCATAATGATTTCTCCTCGCAATATGTTACTTTCACCCTTTTTGTTCAATGGAATTCTCATCTAAAACTCATTTTGTGGATTGAATCGTTTCAGCATTGTCATGAGCTGCATCTAATGGTTTGAGAATCTCCGATAAGATTGAGTCAACTAGGACTTACAATATTGAAGACTTTGGAGTGATTCTTTTTTTGGTTGTTTAAGCTGATTTGATTATTTTTTACCCCTAGGCGCTGGGCTTGGCGCCTCGCCCAGCACCTTTTACAACATAGCTATGAGCTGATGGATATCATCTCAGCCTTTAAATATGATTGGTTCTGGTGCCTTGCTAACTTTGATAGTTTAATTGCAATATCGCAGGCTTCATCAGGAGGAGGCATCACCTCTTGCCCCACGCCAGACGGGAATTTGGATTACAGGAATATCTTAGAATCAAGTGATATGTTTCTTTTATAGTCTCCTCAGCCATTGAACAATGCTTCCATTTTGTATTCTTAATTTTTGGCTTTTGTCTTCTTTGTATTTGCAGGCTTGGGCACTTGCCCGAGTTACTAACAAGATGATGCAGCCAAGAAGAAAAAACAATATGAGTGGAGGTTAGTTACAGGAAATAAATCAATATTTAGATCTTAGTTACAGGTTTAGAAGTATCAATTAATGGAATTTGTTGGATTTTTTTTTCTTTTTAAGTTTAAAATTCAATACAGAAGGATGGATCGTTTAAAATTTAAATAATCAATATCATCTGCTTGGATAATTTATCTAAATTTCTCAGACAATGTAATCGGTGAGACATAGCTGCAAGACTTGGGATATCTGACTTATTGAAAATTTCATCCAACAGAAAAGAAGATTCTCAGACAGTAACATAAGAAGATTCAACCATGTCTATTCAATGCAACACCAACGCAGGTCCATGGTACATCCCACTGGACAAGAACCTACACTAGCCAGAGCACAATAACCCCAAACAGACCTTAATTACATTACACAGCAAATTACTTGATACTAATAACTAATTATTAAGGATGATTAAGATCTCTTCTTCTTCTTCTTCTTCAATCTTCAAAACAGATCGCAGATGTCTTCACGATCATTTTCTCCACCTCGGGACCGGATGGATCCTCTCCTCTCCACCGGGAGGAGGATTAAGCCCGATAATCGGGGGAATCGGCTCATGCCCCTGTGCGGTCAACTGCTCACTACGCTCCTTCAGCTTTCTCTCCCAAGCCTTACGTGGATGCTCTTGCTCCCAGTACCTTGTTTCGATCCCCATCCTCCTCTCTTCACGCACCTTGTCGAGCCTATCCTGGACCCGCTTGTGAAACTCTTCCCTCCTCTTCTTCGCCGCCTCTATTTCCCTCTTACGCCGCTCAACCCTTCTTGCTTCAGCTTCTCTCAATCGATTCTCCCTCTCTTCCGGTGTCTCGTACTGGAACAGTATATCCTCCCTCTATGTATTCAACAAAACAGCTAATCAATAAATCGCTGTACAACGAGAAATACCTAAAACACCAACCAATCCTCCAAAACATCCCTCCTTCTCCCTCGTCCACAAGCCCACTATGGAGGAATCTGCTACCCTCATACCAACCATGAAAAAACATATTTTTTACCGGATAGGAAACGGATCCACCACGCCAATCCAAGCAAACTGGATCCCTCAATTAGAAAATAACATAAACCCAACACTTTGCTACCCCATAAAAATCGAAGAGGGCCGATATCATTGACCCATTAACCCTGGTCTTGGAACCACGACAAGCTGAGCATCCTCCCTCCAAACACAAAGCAAAGAATCGTAAACATCCACCTTCCACTGGAGAACCAGCCAGATAGAATAATATGGCCCTTCACAAAATCGGGAAAATACACGACGACTTCAGGATATAAATGCCTAATGTAGACAGTTCGATCAATTGCAAAACAATCCACCACCACATCAAACCAACTTCATATGGACGCTCCCATGTCCACCAAAAGTACAGCTTTTCTTGTGGAAAGCACTTAACGAGGGCCTACCAACCCTCCAACTACTCAATCACATCCACCTAGCCAACTCCAATATTTGCCCCCAATGCAATTCCCGACCCCAAACCGCAAACCATATCCTGCTACATTGTCCGATCGCTATGGATTCGTGGAACCTACTTCTTCCCAGGATATCCACTCAACTGAGCACCCAACAAGGAATATCTGCCTCAATAAACCCACAGACATCTATGTCTCTACTTCTTCAGGATAAAATCGGTAACCAGACCACCACTACATTCTGCTTCCTCTTCTGGTCACTATGAATAGCTAGGAATAACGTCGTATTCAACCAAAAACAATCAAACCCAACAAACATACTCCAAATGGCTATCCGCCTACAACAGGAATACACATGGGCTCAACAAAACCTTCCACCGAAGTACTACCAGGAATGCAATCTTCTACAAACATTATGCATCAAACTCCTAAGTCAACCACAATTTTAGTAGGATGGAGTAAAACACTCCCAGATGGATCAAAATCAACACGATGGAGCGGCTAGAGGACATCCTGGACTTGGCAGAGCGGGAATTATTTGCCGAAACGAAAATTCTTTCACAATCCTAGCAATTGCACAACCATTAGGGATAACAACATCGCTCATTGCCGAAACTTGGGCCATGCTCATAGCGTCAAGAACAGCTACAGATCGAAAATGGCCAAAGGTGCAATTAAACGGACTTCGAAAAATCTTCTAACTTTTTTAACCTCAACAAATTGTACCACCGTGGTACTTAAACAATATGATAACAGAAATTAAGATGAGGTTGGCCCAAATTCCGCATTGCACCATAAACCATATTTACAGAGAAGGAAATCAGGCGGCGGACGGGTTAGCAAACAAAGCGGCAGATGATAGCACAACGATGAATCTATCCACAACAATCTGGGACCACACAACTCCATCGTGTATTGGTCATATTATAATGGCAGACTCTATGGGTACAATGTACCCTCGTGTTATTTCGTCCTAATTTTTAAAATTTCATGCTTCAAAAAAAAAAAAAAAATTGCTTCAAAAAAAAAAAAAAAAAAAACTAATCAATAAAATTTTATGCTTCGCATGTCTCAAATGGTAGGTTCTTCATCACTAGATGCAATTCCTTTCCCTTACAGTTTTCTTTTATGTACATGGCTTAAAATATTATCGTGAAAATCAGCCATGCTCCTTGAGGAATGGATAATCGAGTTTATTCGCATTGCACCTTATCCTATCTCAATGCAATGTATCTGGATAATTGGGAATATGCCCCAAAATCCAGTGTCATCTTGGGGATATGTCCCAGAATTCCAATCCTTGGTAATATGCCCCAATGTAACGGTTTCCATCCCTCAAGTTAAATGGTCAATTTATCGAGCATTGGAACAGTCAAAATCTCGGAATAGGAGGTATCTTGAGTTTTGGAAATGTCAAGTGTAACCTTTTCCATTTGAACGGCTAAGGATCTAACCCAATTAAATCGAACAAACCAAACGTGTTACCTTCTTATTCTCTCCACGTATCAGCTTCTTCTCTATTAGAACGAAAAAGAAAAGAAAAACGAGAGATATCGAAAAAAACCAGACACCGAAAATTTCAAGGAAGAAACACTGAGTTGCAATCACAAATTGGACGACTAAAGAGATCGAAATTTTGAACATATAATGTGGAAATATAACCCCGCGACCGATTCATTACTTAGGATAGTTAAATTTTGTCAAAGAATGAACAATGAAACTCTCACAACATCAAGTGTAAGAGAAGTTACCATCATGATTCAAGGAGATTTTTTTGAATTTATAATGATTTCGTTTAAATCGATGAATGGGTACTTGTTAATGAGATCAATTTGTAGTTTTATCAATTTTATTTCATTTTTCAGATGCAATTAGGGTTGACATTGAAATTGGGGATTATGATTTGATCCTGGTGGTATTGCTAAAGGAGGAGGAGATAATAATCTTGTTGAATATTCCATGGGTCATTTGGAATTGATTTCCGGAGATAATAATCTGTTCGTCATAATCTTCTATCTACTTCAAGAATAAAGATTAAGGATTAATTTTCAATTGACATGATGGTAAATCATGGAGATTTTTACTAAAGAGGAGAAGAAAAAGGAAAAAATGGAAGCAAAATTACTAATCGATTGCAACGGGGTTAGGACTTTTTTTTATTGCTAACTATTGGTTGGTAATCAAACGTGAGATTGAAGATCTGGATGACGGATGAAAGAACGAGAAGATTTATTCTGAGGGACCCGCTTTCTAAAACGAAATTATTTTGAAGGAGCCATTTATAATTAGATATTTAGTCTAAAATTGTCCACTTGGGTTCAAAACCAAATCTAGAGATAGATAATTTAATCCAACGGTATGAAACTTGCTAGCTCATAAATCCATTGTGCCCGACCGTGCGGGAGAGCACGGCCCTGAGAATTAATGAGGAAGACGATGAAAGGATGGTTATCCTGTGATTTACACATGTGATAAAAGGGTGTATATGTCATGTTATCACACGTGCCATCTCACATGTGTGGTCATATTAACTATTTAACAATTTTGCATGGAAAATTAAGCGGTGGGGCATATTACCAAGGATTGGAATTACGGGACATATCCCCAAGATGACAACGGATTTTGGGGCATATTCCCAATTATCCCATAAATTATTATCAAATTATAATATTTGGGTTTGCAGTATACATCTGTCCAGCGACAACATAAAAAAAAGGGTCCGATCTCATCATCTTTGTGATTTCTTCAACCAAACTCACAGTGAATTCAACATACGAGACAAACTAGGGTTCTTCGAGACTATTCCCAAATTGCGGCCGGAGAATGAGATAAGGGTGCAATTTATACTAGAAACCGAAACCCTAACAAAGTTGTCGAATCTTTCTTGATATCGTCCCATTCTTTGTTCAATCTTGATTTACTCATCATCTTCATGATCTATATCATTCTTCTCTACGAACCAAGACTTTCGTTTCTTTGAAACCTCTTGTTCAATTACCGAATCCGCCACCTTTATCCACCCTCACCGCACCACTTGTCGGGAAACCGAGGTTACGTTCATCTCGAACCGGCATGTTTCATAGAAAATTCCACGAAACATCCTACTTTAGATAATGCTCTAGCTCGAATCCGTCTCTTACATCTTTAGATTAGCATGACCGGATAATACTAGCACGAATATATAATCAATACGATATGGACAATCACACACGACACAAAGATTCGTGGTTCACCTATGTAGGCTACATCCACGGACAAAACCACCCGAGAAGCTTCATTATCATAACAAGTTATTACATCCCACACATCATATAATCAAATAGTTATATAACCCACTAGCGCTAAACGTTAGAAACAACAAGACATATTACGAAGAGTTTACCTCTTCCTTTGTTCTTCTTCTTCCAAAAAATTCCACCGCCATGGTTGCTTCGACTTTAGACAAGAACACAAAGAACATCATGAATTCTAGCTTCTCCCACATGAACCCTAGAAATCCTAGATTTCTCCCATACCCGTTCTCACTACAAGTCTCTCTTCTCACATAGTTTTTACCCCATCACCAACCATTGTAGGACACAACGGTTGTGACCCTATCACTCTCATAAAGAGAGATTCTCCAAGAAAATTAACCAAGAGAATGGATTTCTACTCACAATATAAGCCCTCTTATATAGTAGACAAATCCTTGCTCCCAAGTCTTAGAGAACTCCTAAAAATAGACTCACACCTTAATTAGGAAACCTAAACTTGGAAAATAATCTTCCAAACCGTCATACAAGTTTCCTAATCCTAGTAAACCTTGTAGACATTCCAAACCCGAAACCCCTTTACCCACGGTTTTGACAATATTAGATCAACATTTTCTAAAGCTGCAAAAACTGTTACCTAAAGTCTGTTTTTCAGCCATATAGTTTTGTATTCGGAACAAAACCTCAACATGATACATGTGATGAAGATAAGACTAAACGCCTAAATGAAGATATCTCTGCAGCTATCGGTGAACGAGGAGTACAGTTCGAAATGGTGAGTAATAAATATTTATACTCGGCATTTTTGAGTTTACTTATATGGTACAATATTTACCTATACTATCATGTGAGGTAGTTTTTACTAGAGGGTTGTAGTAATTGGTGAAGTTTTATACCGGGCAAGGTATTCATGACAAAATTTGAAAGTAAATTACGAATATGGAAACGAACGACATCGAAGTTTTATTTTTCTTCACACTCCTTTGCCTTCAAACAACTGTGGTATGTATTGAGAATTTGATATCCATTTCTCAAAATGTCCCGGTTCTCAATTAGGCAAAGTGTTGGGTCATATATTTGTGAGTGCAACATATAATGCGTGTTATATTAGATTATAACACTAGGCGCCACACCTCCCACCTCGGGAGAGATTATCAATGTGTGTATCTCTTGTTCCTTCAAACAATCCGATATACACATTAATCTCGTGTTAAAACGTTTCTGTTACTAGGACATCATTGCTTTGTAACTTTTTGCCATACACATCATTAATCTACTTTTTATATCGAAATCGAAGTTTAAGTTTGGTCTTCAACTTCACATGAATAACACTTGTATTTGACTTCGAAAATTCATTGAACACAATCCTTACAAAGTCTCTAATCCAAATAGGAAATTGAACATTTGGATAACATATTAAACTCATGAATATTTTCGCATGTCAAATGTTAAGCACAACATTCACCATGAAGTTATTATGTTTTCCGGTTTTGTTATTCGGGTTAAATGGGACTATATATGCATCTGAGTGCCTTATGCTAGGTTCTATTTACTTAATATGCCTTTGCATGCAAACATAAGGACACTTGCATTGATTTTTGTTAAGTGTTTCCGTACTAAGTGGTCTTGCTTGTTACATGCTCTTTCCTTGCGGGTGTATGGTTGGGGAAGAAGAAGAACATGGGATGCTTGGGTTTGGAGATGATAATAGCAATAAAATGGTGCCCCGGAGGGTTCAATTTCTTGTCGGGAGAACACGTCGAGGTTCATGATACTAAAATAGTTCTCATATGAATTATCCCTCGTTAGATCAATTTACTTAGTTTATTTGGAGTAAATCATGTTAGCGTTTTGAACTATATTATATATCTTTCGGTTTTCTGTGGTGGGCTGATGTGGCACCCTCTCTATTGCATTTAACTCACCAACGAGCGATTGGCCAGTATGTAGCCTACACAAAAGTTTTGAGTACCCTACTCTCTTGCTTTTGGGACCACATGTCGCTCGGTTGAAACAAAAAATCACACCTGTAAATAAGAATGAAACACCTTAAAGCTAAACATTATCTAACAACAAGATGTTTTGCGGATGACAAGTGTGACTCTGGACCCTAAGGATATTTGGAAAACGACTTGGCCAAAAAACAAGATTTTGGTCAATGTGTATGGTTTACTATAAGAAAGAAAAAGTTTTGGAGGACACGCAGTTATTGTTATGCGACATGTCTGCCGGTGCCAATAGCTGCTTCGGCCAACTTCACACGGTATGGAATTTCTTATCTTCATCATGTGTTGGAGGGATTGGATGGTCTTGATCTTGCTTGAAACATGCATGTTGTTCTAGTCCCTCTTTGTCTTTTGTGCAATTCCGGTTAGTTGTTCGACTTCTCCGAAGAGTTGCCTGCGGCAGTTGCCGTTGCAATAGCAAAACAGTCGGTACTATTTAAGTGAAATGCATGTTGAAAAATTTCCCTCATTTGAAAAGGCGTACTTGGAAAATTTGGTGCCTTTCATCGAAGCAGTCAAACAATGCGGGTTCCTCTACTTTTGGAATGGGATTCGAAAGGGAAGAATGAAGAAATTTGTGCATTATCAGCAAAAACTAGTAAAAAGCAGGCTCAACATGGCATGGCTGTGTTTTGAAGGTTAGAAATGGAAGAACCAAAAGATTATACGGATGAACTAGTAGACATTTACATTTGAAGGACGCTGTGACTTGGATGAAAGGGTTGGGATTAGGTTTCCAAGGCTTAAATGAAATACCT
Organism: Papaver bracteatum; assembly: GCA_023529315.1. Taxonomy (NCBI): domain Eukaryota; kingdom Viridiplantae; phylum Streptophyta; class Magnoliopsida; order Ranunculales; family Papaveraceae; genus Papaver; species Papaver bracteatum. The sequence continues at coordinate 3,033 of JAJJWX010003587.1, read as the reverse complement.
CAAAGGATGGAGACAGGGCGAGGAAAGTATTTCAGGATATAACCGATGGAAATGCAAATGTAGTGACAGCAAAATGGAAGCAACTCCAACATATTCAAATGCGAGGCCCAAAATGTTTTATCTAATAGGGAAGAAGGGGTTATGACTAGTGCAAAGGGAGTAAAATCAATGGCAGAAAAAGATGAAATTGGTGATGATGTAGTCAACTCTAGTGTAGGAGATAAGAATAAAGCAACTAGTGCTAGCAACTCTATTGCAACTCTAGCGGTTTCAATGGGCAAACGCCGATGGAGGAAATGAAAGATGGGAAAGGCTGTTAAAGACTCCAACAACACCGTTGAAGCAAGTGAGGAGGACAACAGGAACTAAGGAGGGTTGGGTCAAAGTAGAAAGCAGAAGAAATGGAATAAGAAACCCCTGAAGCGAGCCAGAGATACACCGTAAGGGGAAGAAGAAATATAAAAGTAAGGAATACAAATGCGAAAGGTGTTGAACAGACCGCGTATGACACCGGTAACTACAAAGGGATAGCCCTAAGTTTTTCAGGCTTCAAAATTGATAGTTGTGTTGAATGGTTCTATGTGTATTCGTTGTATAGCTTATATTTAACAGAGAATAGGGAAGCCTGCTGTGGCTTGATTTAGAGTTTGACCCTGGTGAATAGAGTTTGCTTATTTTAATTACTTTGGTCAAATGTCATTTTTTCACCGGTTAATTACAATACATTTCAGCCATTGGATCAAACAATAAAGTTGCAATCAACTATATTAAGTTAACCCCAAACATTATAGGTAGCAGTTTTCTTCTGTCTAGACTCCTAGGGCATTCCAAATCAGGCCTCCCTCTCTGGAGAAGGAAGAAACCTAAAGACAAACACAAAACAGGTTCCTCATCTATATGTGATTATCACCGGCAACAATAAATCACGGCAAAAAGTAAGTGCAGGTTCAACTGAACAGCAAACATGATGATTTCTCCCTCACAAGATATAAATTTTTTGGCTTCTTGTTCCCTCATCCTAAAACTTCTTGGTCCCTCATCTAAAACTTCCTGTCATTTGAGCATCCAGCTTCACTGGATCCTGCAGCTGGATTATGTCATAACCCATGTCTGTTTCTCCTTGAATCCGATGATCACATCAATCAAATACAGAAGAGGAAGATGTAATAAATTATGAAAATATCAAGAGGTAAATGAAATCTTTAAAAGATCCATGCATGAAGCTATTTTGTATGTAGAATAGATGTATGTGAACTAATTAATTACAAAAAAAAAAAAAATCTTCAAATTTTATTTTATTTACTATTATTATTTGTTGATGTAATGTACAAAAAATTAAATATAAAGCATATTTAAAGAGAGATGATTTACCACAGCATTTCCCTGCGGCTTCAAGTTGCAGAATTTCTACTTGCTTCTTAGAGCAAATTTTGCGAAAGAAAGTTATGATTTACTTTTTAAGTCCGAGTTCAAGAAGAGATTACTGTCAATCAACAACATAGTAATATTTACTTTCAAGGCCAAAATGCACAAACTGATGAATAGCTGTAACAAGTACAAAATACATGCTAATCAAATTTTTCACAACAAAGATTGCAGTCATATATGCAATAATGCATATGTTGACCGGGTATTGAAAAATGTATGCATAAGATCTGAAATACTGGCCACCAGATCCATAAAGCTAATACCCAGTGCTTATAAGTGAACACTGAATGCCTCCAATATGTCCAAAATGAATCATTTTTATTTAGGCTACATCAAAATATCCAAAATTCATATCCTACCATGTAGGTCAGTTGTTCGTCTCAGAGATGGTATGTCTTGCATGCCAAACAAATCCAGTATGGATGCAATGTAAACAACGAAAATTGGAAAAAAAAAGGAGGTTCATTGAGGCTAATGAGGAGTAGTTTTGCTTCCCTTTCCTCTTACCAAACCTTCGTAATTTTTCTCCCTCAAAAAGCAAACACTGCCGTGTTCACTTGGGTTAACTGATGATTTTGTGATCGTGATACAATTGGCGCGTAACCATCTCTATACCCTATATGACTTGCCCCTCTGGAAGGGACAGAGCCAGAAACTTAGGGGTAAAAAAGACGCATAAATGGACTTAAAGCCCACTCTTAAAATTTAGGCTTGGAAGCTGGTGTGTGTTCTCAATTGGCTCCCTCACTGACTCTGCCCTCTAGGCCAACAACATAACCATTCGAAATGAGTGGTTAGTTATGTAGTACTTTTTAGCCGTTAATTAAAAAATCAACGATATTAAGTTAACCCAAAACTTTATAAACAGTATATATAGTTTGCTTCAATCTAGGAGCATCCCAAACTGTGCCTCCTTTTTATCAGTGTAGAGAAGGAAAGAAACCCTAATCTATCTATGATGGCAGCAACACAAAAGGCAAGGGGAGGAGGTTCCAACTACAACTTCTACCAACTAGCATAATGATTTCTCTCGCAATATGTTTACTTTCACCCTTTTTGTTCAATGGAATTCTCATCTAAAACTCATTTTGTGGATTGAATCGTTTCAACATTGTCATGAGCTGCATCTAATGGTTTGAGAATCTCGATAAGATTGAGTCAACTAGGACTTACAATATTGAAGACTTTGGAGTGATTCTTTTTTTGGTTGTTTAAGCTGATTTGATTATTTTTTACCCCTAGGCGCTGGGCTTGGCACCTCGCCCAACACCTTTTACAACATAGCTACAGAGCTGATGGATATCATCTCAGCCTTTAAATATGATTGGTTCTGGTGCCTTGCTAGCATTGATAGTTTAATTGCAATATCGCAGGCTTCATCAGGAGGAGGCATCACCTCTTGCCCCGCCAGACAGGAATTTGGATTACAGGAATATCTTAGAATCAAGTGATATGTTTCTTTATAGTCTCTCAGCCATTGAACAATGCTTCCATTTTATATTCTTAATTTTTTGGCTTTTGTCTTCTTTGTATTTACGGGCTTAGGCACTTGCCCGAGTTACTAACAAGATGATGCAGCCAAGAAGAAAAAACAATATGAGTGGA